>CM035412.1:99674646-100144646 GCA_020310875.1 Ceratopteris richardii
GAAGGAGAAAGCAGGTAATCTTGCTGAAACAAGGGAAGATAGTCGGGACAGCGCTTCGGATCTTACGAGCTTACTTGTCATGTCCACATTTCTGCAAATGCGCGCGTAGAAGTTATTTTCCAATGAGTTAAAATGCCACGTTTGCATTTCTTTTATCGAAGGAATTCTCAATTATGATTTTTTCGCAAATCCATTAAAAAGATCGATTTCCATGTCCTTGATGGATGCGTTCCACGGAAGCTTCAGTCCAAAATTCGTGGATCGGCTCGACGCCAATCTAAACTATGAGCAATAAAGAGGGTCTTGGGTGTCTTTGTATTTTCAAAATTTCAATATTTCAACCTTTTCAAAATCTCAAAATTCCAAACTTATAGAAAGAAGTAGATCGAAATTCAAATTAAAAAAAAATAAAAAATTATATATATATATATATATATATATATATATATATATATATATATATAGAGAGAGAGAGAGAGAGAGAGAGAATTCAATCTTCGATAGATAGCTAATGAACCTTGTGGGCAGGTTTAGGTGGGAGGATCCCTCAATGGTCCTCTCACAAATTTGCAATTTAAATGGATCCTTGAGCTACAAATCAATGGATCTTCGAGGCACACAACCAACTGAGTCTCTACATGAGTGAATGATCTAGTGGAAAACACATTTAACCAGTGGATTGAAGGTCAAGGATTCTAACTTGGTGTTAGCTCCTAAATATGGTGCATAAAGAAAAGATCCCATGCGTGTGTGCATTGTTCTTTCAAATTTGAGGCTTAATTAAACACTAAGTCGAGGACAACTTCCAAATAAAAATTGATCACTAGTTAATTATTGTCTCATCAACATACAAGCGTTTGCATGCCCTTATTTATGAGGTATGGGGATCCCCGACGTGCTAGAATTGTGGCTCCCATATTTCATAAATAGGACAAGTTTCCCATAGGGGATTTGTGTTTGTTATGGGAACAGAACTCATACATGCATCTATACTTACATACATACTTATAAATTAATTACATGCATGCATACATGTGTCCATACATGCATACATCCATGTGGTTTGGAACATCTGGTATGCATAACTGAACATGTTACCATAGCAAACACACAGGTTTGTAATATTAAGAAGAGTTATCATATTATGTATATCTCACACACACACACACATACACACACACACATACACACACACACATATATATACACACACACACACGCACACACACACACACACACACACACACACATATATATATATATATATATATATATATATATATATATATATATATATATATATATATATATATATATATATTTATACCTATAACCCTAATGCGTTACTTATCTTTTTACATTCACTTGGTGATTTATTCTATATTGTGTTGTGCTCCAAGCTTCTTCTTCTTTCTTGTGTTATTCGTGTGCTTCTGCTCATCTCAAACCCGAACAATTGGTATCAGAGTAGGTCACCACTTCATCGAGGGCGTTGTCTGCACCCTTTTGGTCACAATCTCATGTTAATCACACAAAAATTGGTGAGCATACTCCTACACCTGCAAATACAATTATTGAAAGTGATACAAATGGTGTTGAAGATGATGATCTTCAATTTCCCGATTGTGTGATGGTTCCTATTGCACCTATTGCAAAGCAACTTCATTTGAATGGTAGAGATGCTTAGGCACATGCATTGATAGCTTTGTCTCTCAAACAAATCATTATCCCTCACATTTTCTCCTAGAAGATAGCAGAGGATGCTTAGGATACACTTACAACTTTATACCTAGCAAGAAATGAGGCTCATGTTGCTTAACTTCGAAAATAGTTGGAGATTGAGCATATGAATGAAGGAGATTCTATGGATAATTTTTTGAAAAAGATCAAAGATTTGAAGAAGTAGTTGAATCTGCTAATGAAAAAGATCAAAGATTTGAAGGAGTAGTTGATTTCTGCTAATGAAACCTTACCAAATAGTCCACTTGTGCAAACTGTTCTGGCCTTCCATATTCATATCACAGTTTTGCTTCTACTCTTCATTTGATGAAAGGAAATCCAAATGCCTTAACATTTGAGGAGTTAGTCTTTATTTTGTTGCAAGAAGATCAATCTAGACAAAATGGGTGAATTATGCATGTTACATATCAAACTTTCTTAGCTAGTCACAAGGGAAAAGGTAAATGGAGCTCATCTATTAGTAAACAGAAATCTACCAATGCTACATAATCGAAGAAGAAAGACAAAGATGAGAAGAAAACAGGAAAGAAGAAATAGTCTTGCAAATATTGTGAGGCAAATGATTATATGTCATAAAGAGTTGTCATAAACTGGTTGCAAAAGAGGCAAATACGAAAGTGGCTAGAATTGTTGTTGCTGAGGCCTCTACACCTAAAACAAAGTGTGCAAATTCTATTCAAAATGAAGAATGGGCATTTACTACTTTTTATAGCTATGAACCATCTTCTCATGAGTAGTGTGTGTCTATAGCAGACTCAGATGTTTGATACTTTGATAGTGGGGCAACCAACATATTTCATAGTGCAGTTTCTTCAGTTCACTTGGGCCTACCCCTATAGGGAATATCGTCACATGTGCTAACAAATCCTCTTATCTTGTAATGGGATTTGGTAAGATCATTTTGACTACTAGTGATGGAAGTTCTTTCACATTGTCAGATGCTTTATATATGCAAGGATCAAGAAAATTATATTGTCAATTTCAACATTAGCCAAGATTGGCTTGGTCGTCAAAAATCTTGCTTGTTATTATTGCTTCCGACGTTTTATGTCATGGGCTATATAAGCTCATAAACTATACAAAATCTATGAATGGTTCAGCATGTGTAGTTCAAGACTCTCAAGCTATCTCATATGTAAAGTTTTGGCATGCACACTTTGGTTCAACTAGAGAAATCTGAAATGGTATCCTTTCTGGCCAAACTTTAGGCACCTTGTAAACATGTCTATGAAGGCTGTATTTTGGGCAATGTGCAACATACCTCCTTCCCAAAGTATGGTTCAGTTTGAGTTGCTCATAAATTGCAGCTTGTCCATAGTGATGTCTGTGGTCCTATGCAGAAACCTTCACTTGGGAACTATTTTTACTTCATGAATTTTACTGATGGCTTCTCCATGCATGCATGGGTGTATCCATTGAAAGAAAATTATGATTTTTTTATGTGCTTCAAACAGTTCCTCATTATGGCTGAAAATCTATCACCATGTAAAATGGATATTCTCCTTTCTGATCAAGGGAGGGAATACATGTCTTCTTATGTTAATGCATTTCTAACTGAGTGCAGGATAAAACATCAACATACACTATCATAAACACCTCAACAAAATGGAGTTGCTGAAAGAAAGAACAGGTCTCATGAAAATAGTGATGTGTATGGCCAAAAGTGAGGCTTTACCACATAACTTCTGACTTAAGGTTGTTATGTGTGCAACATATGTACTTAATAGGTATCACACCAAAGCACTACAATCTATCACTGCATGTGGAGCTTGGAATGGTCGCAAACCATTTGTTGCTCATTTGAGTGTCTTTGGTTATCTGGCATATGCATTAGTTCCTGAACGACAACAAGGGAAATTGGATGATAAAGCAGTGAAATATATTTTTGTTGGGTACAATTCGGAAATCAAAGGCTATCATCTATATCATACATGAAATATGAAATTCAATCATTACTTTCATGTACAAAGAAGAAAAAATTTAGCTCTAAAGATGTGTATGACACTTTGCTACCTCTTTTTATACATGGACAATCAAGTGCTGTTCCAAATGAGGTAATTTCTCAGCCTTTACAAGTTTCAAATAATGATGCAGATCATTTTGTTTCTGAATTAGATTTATATGATGCACTTGTTGATGAGAGGGTTGGCATAGAGGAGGCAAAAACTATGCCTAAATGGTTGGTGCAAACCTTAGGGGATACCAACTTATATGTACAGTTGACATATCATAGTCGTTTAGGATCTCATAATGCTTCCTTTGCATTAGATTGCTATGCAATGACTGTCTCTAGTCTTTGTGATGCAAATGAGCCTGTTTCTTTTGATGAAGCATAAAATAAAAAAAATGGGATGGTTGATATGCAATAAAAAAATGATGCTATTATGAAGAATGGTACCTAATCTTTATGTGATTTGCCTCCAAGCAAAAAGGCCATTGGCATTAAATGGGTATACAAGCTAAAATGTAAACCTGATGGAGCAATTGATAGGTATAATGAGAGGCTTTTTGCCAAAGGTTATGCTCAAGAGAGAGGCATTGATTTTGATGAGACCTTTGCTCGCACATGCTGAATGACCATTGTTCGTAGGAATAGTGTACTTACAGCTCATCATGGTTTGGATGTACAACAATTGGACCTTAAAACTACATTTTTGAGTGGTAACTTACATGAAGAAGTGTATGTACTCAGCCTCGTGGTTTGTACAGAGAGGGCATGTAAATAAAGTGTGCATGTTGAGAAAGACATTATATGGTTCAAAGCAAGCACCACATGCTTGTTGTGAAAAGATACATGCTACTTGATTGCACATGGTTTTGAGAAGAGTCCAATTGAGTGCATCTTATATGTTAAGCATGCATATGATGTACTTCTAATCATTGTTTTATATGTTGATGACATGCTTCTCAGTGGTCCTAATGATGATGGTATTGCTGAATTTAAGGCTGCTTTTCATGCCTCTTTTGAAATGTTAGATTTGGGGCATTTGCATCATTATTTGGGCATTCAATTTATGCAAGTTGACGAAAGAATAGCTTTGTTTCAGACAAAATATACTGGGACATTATTGCAATGTTTTGGCCTTGAAGATTGCAAACCAATTGTCACTCCCATGGAAATAGGTTTATAGTTGAGTCTTCATGATACTAGAGATGCATTTGATGCGGTTCTCTATCAGCAGGTTGTTGGATGCCTAATGTAATTGTGCATAACATGGCTTGATATTGAGTTTATTGTCTCTCAAATGAGCAGGCTTATGAAAATTCTAGATGTCAAATAGTGGAAGGAGGTTAAGCACATCTTTCACTACTTGAGTGGTTATTGACTCTTCAATTGTTTTATCCCAAGGGGGGATCATTACTTCCATATTTACATGCTTTTTCTGACTCAAGTTTGTCTAGTTTCTATGAAACTCATGCATCCACTAGTGGTTTTTGCTTCATGCTTGGTAGCTCATGCATATCTTGGTTGAGAAAGAAGCACCCTACTGTGGCCACTTCTAGTTGTGAAGCTAAGTATAGGGAAGCTTTCACTACGACTGTTAAGTGTGTGTGGCTCAGACACCTTTTAGATGATCTGGGTATTTGTTAGTGACCCAAGGAGTAGTGGTTGAATTCAACAAGAGATTTCGAGGTAAGAGGGTCAAAGAAAAGCATGAGGATCAAACATAGGATTGACTAGACAAGGAAGTCAAAGGAACATAGGTAGAGAATAAGTGCTTTAATAAATTTCCAAAAATTAATTTTCATTAAGAGTGATTCTCATCAATATCATCATTATATATTAAACTATTTCAGTGATGATGCACCACAACGGACTCTCCTTCTCAAGAGCTCCACGATGATTCCCTCGTAGTAGAAAATCAAGCTTGAGATGCTGCACATAGTACTCTACACAAGCCTATAGAAAATGTAGAAAAACACAATACACAGAGAGCACAAACACATATTTATTAGGTGTTACAAAATGTAGTCAAACCTAGATCTAGTGGCCTCATTAGCCATTCTATGTTTTATTAAAGAACATATACAAAAGTGTTCAGTAGACATTTGGCATTTCACATGGAAACTAACGGTAACAATCTCCCACTAAAGGCCAATATGGCCAAAGTGACTATTGGAGAAGAATGAAGAATGATAAAGAATACTTAAGTGTAAGTATACACACTATACCTCCCACCTGATGGGGATGTTAGAAAGTATACAAGTAATTGTGTAAAATGAAGAATCAAGTAACCCCCATCAAGTGACAATAGTGTCAAAAGCTATCCTATGGTAGAGCTTTAGTCAAAGCATCTGCATGATTATCTGGAGTATAAATCTTATCAAGAATAATGGACTTAGTGGCTACGTAATCTCTAATGAATTGATACCTCACCTCAATGTGCTTGGTCTTTGCATGGTAGACTCAATTCTTAGCCAAATCAATGGCACTATGAATATCACTCAGCAAAAAAGGTACATGTTGAGGTAGGCCCATATCACAAGCAAGATGAGAAAGCCACAATGCTTCCTTACATGTCTCACTTGCTGCAACATACTCTGCTTCTGTAGTGGAAACAATTGTACATTCTTGAAGACAAGATCTCCAAGTGGTAACACCTCTAGCAAAATGAAAAATGTATCTTGATGTAGACTTACGATTGTCTACACAACTAGCATAATCAAAATCTGTGTAACCAATAGTGGATGCCTTCCCTCTACTCAAGCATAGACACCTATCCTTAGTGCCACTTAGATATCTCAAAATCATCTTGACTACTTCCCAATGATTCTTGCTAGGATTAGGTATATATTTGATTTGGGGCAATCATCCTTGCTCAATTTCACATATGTGGGTAAAGGTGTACTCAGTGCCTTTCGACCCTGCATATGAACATGTGAAGTACTTTGGATATGTACTCACTTTAAGGCAAGTATATGCATCTTTTACTCCTATACCGAGTAATGCGCATGCCAAGAATGTGTTTGGCATCCCCCAAATCCTTCATATCAAATGTCTCACTCAACTTCTTTTTGAGAATTGACAAGTCATAAGAGGACTTCCTATCAATCAACATCCAACCTTCTTGATGGGTTGTTTATGCATCTTAGAATCACTATCACTGATTGTGTTTCAAGATCCCATAAGCGATATCCAAATTTGCCTTCTTGACCATATCCAAGAAAATTGCATTTCTTTGATTTTGTATAAGATTCTTGGGTATATGAGCATATGCTTCACACCCAAAAACTCGAAGATGATCATAATATGGTGGTTTTCTTATCCATAAATCTTGTGCAGCTTTCAGATCTTTGGCAGTACTAGGTGAAAGTTCAATCGCATGAACTACAATCAATACTGGTTCTTCCCAAAAGCCTTGTGAAAGGTTTGCATGATGAAGCATATAAACTACTCTATCCTAAATAGTTCTATTCATCCTTTTAGCTACACCATTTTGTAATGGGGGTATAAGGAGCTGTAAACTCTCTACAAATTCCTCTAGATTGACAAAAAAGGCTGAATTCATGTGAGGTATACTCACCTCCATTATCTGAATGTAAATTCAATAACTTTCTTATCAAATACACTTTATTTGATGCTCTTTCTTTTTCATATGTATTTCATAACTTCTTCCAAAGCTCCTTTGCACTTTCATAGTCTAATACTGTAAAGTAAACAATATCTTCGGGGTGGAATTGAATTGTAGACCTAGCCATTTCATCCAACTCATCCCAATCATCTTCATCCATGTTAGTAGGATTCTTTGATATTTCATTTACTATATTCCATTTCCTCCCCTGAATTAGCATGCCTTTAATATGATTTTCCATAGAGCAAATTTTATGCCATCAATTTTTTGGATCTCAAAATGGTCTTTTCCTTGCAAGTTGTACCTCCTCTTGCAAACACTAGCACTAGACCTTGATCCATTAGATGTGCCTAAGATCTTTGATGCCATGATGATAGAGAACTAACTAGAATGATAATGGATCTAGAAGAGTTCAAACACCACCAAGGCTCAAAAAAGGATGACAAAGTGTCAGATTTAGAGAAAACAAAGTGTCCCTAGAAAAACGGATTAATGAACAGTAATGACGAATGAAAAGGATTATGTGAGAATATATGTGCTCACACCAATAAGTGTATCAAGGAGTAAATCGACCATTGCATAGTTGACAAAACAAAAATCTAGAAAAATTTTGCCAAAGTCTCCTCGGCAAAATGAGCATATGACCAGTGTGAAAAGCTCATAAAACTGCAAGTACTGACATGTAAACATACATAGTCAATCACTAACTCCAATGCATATAATCAGTAAACTAAAAGAAGCTAGCTCAGCTTATCGTGCACCTATGAAAAAATATCATACATCTCTTGTGGTGAGGCTAGGTAAGTCTCCCACTTGCATCGCCGAAGAGACCCTCACATCTGGGCATTTCCTAGTTAAGAAAACACCCCCATGACCATCTTTATCAACATCAAAGTCTTTATGCAAATATGTAGTCGCTATATCAATGACCACATGGACATACATAAGTGGTATCCAAAGAAGCATACATAGTGCGTATGTGCTCAATATATATCATAAAATGGCACTCAAAGGTTGAGTTCACAGCCCAAGCACTAGCCAATAAGACTTGCAAGTGTCTATCAACTCTATTCTTTAGGCTCAAAAAATTGCATAAACTTGCAGTGATTGCTCCCACCATAACTAAAAGCCTTTCAAGAAACCTATAGATTTATTAGTGTGGTTGAAAACGTGACCCAAAAGGTGAATATTCTTTGTTGGAGAAGTACAAAGAGCACTCTTCTTGATGTTGTTGAACCTGTGTAAAGAGAACTATGCATGAAAGTACTCCAAAATGGCTCCAAGAATCACCCTAAAAATGCTCCAAAATAGGTTTTCAAAGGAAAGAATGAAGCTTTGAGGCCCAAAACATGTTCAAGGTAATGTGAAACTTAGTCTTTTGCCTTCTTCAAACACCACACGAGTGTAGATTAGTGGTAAGAGATTGCTGGTTAAGCAAGCTTTTGGGGGAACAATACTGGGATGGGTGACCTCCCAAGAAGTACCTGGAACCTCTGTCTTCCTTGATCATTGAGGTCCTCTCTCATGACTTTGGTGACTTTGGCACCAATCATGACTTTGGTGACTCAGACGACAAGGAATGCCAAGGTTTATGCATTGGTTGCTACCTTAGTTGTATGCCTTGGAGAAAGCATTGGATGGATGGGTGGGTGCTTGCTTCACTTGCACAAAAGCAACAAAGTTTTTGCATCAAAATGATCTAATATCAATGAAGTATTTCAATGATGATGCACCATAGTGGACTCTTCTTCTCAAGAGCTCTATGATGATACCCCTGAAGTAGAAAACTGAGCTCCAGATGCCGCACGTAGTACTCTACACAAGCCTACAGAATACACAAAAAAACACAGTATGGAGATAGCGTGAACAAAGATTTCTTAGGTGTTACAAATGTAGTCAAACTTACAATCAGTGGCATGGTCAGTCACTATATGTTTTATTAAAGAACATATATAGAAGTGTGCAACATGTTATCGTTAGTGTCCATGTGAAAGGCCGAATGGCCATCGAACACTTTTGTATATGTTCGTTAATAAAACATATAGCATCTTGGTGAGCCACAGACTATAAGTTAAACCACATTTGTAACACCTAAGAATCTGTGTTCATGCTGAAAGAACTTGGAGAAGCTTGTAGGAGGTAGAAAAGTGAGTTGCGAAGCGATGAAGTTTGGTCTAGCCAACCGGTACAAGACCAACCCTTGAGCTTATGGAGACTCAAATAGACCTTATGGTCATGTGATAAGTGCAATAAAATGCACTATGTACTTTGGAGCATCAAGGAGAAAGAGTCGATAGTATACAATGCTTTTAACCATATTTCCTCCTGAGTTGCTATGGTCAAACCTCTATACTCTGCTTCAGTTGAGGACAAAGCAACTGTTGGTTGCTTCTTGGAACTCCATGACACTAGCTTTGAACCTATAAATGCTAAGTAACCAGATGTACTTCTTCTATCATCCTTAGCTCTTGCCCAATCTGCATCTGAATAGATTTTGATATCCAAATATGAAGAGTAAGGATAGAATACACCTTCATTGATTGTACCTTTGAGATACTTAAGTACTCTCTTAATTGCATCCATGTGTGGTCATCTTGGTGAGTGCATGAATTGACTAGGCACTCCCACACTATATGAGATGTTTGCCCTTGTATGAGTAGCATATATCAAGCTACCTATCATGCTCTGATATTCTTTAATGTCTTCAATTTTCTCACCTTCATAAACATTAAGTTTATGATTCATCTCCAAAGGTGTACCTGCAAGCTTTGTGTTTTCCATTTTGAACTTGAGAAGTAGAGCTTGAATGTATCTTCTTTGAGTTAGATACATCCCTTCATCTATATAAATCACTTGCATACCTAGGAAATATGTGAGCTCACCTAAGTCATTGATTTTGAACTCCTCTTGCATGCGTCTCTTGATCCTTTGAATGCCATTGAGATCATCACATGTCACAATAATATCATGTACATGTACACATAGATAGATAACCTCATTGTGATCCCTCTCGATGAATAGAGAAGGATCTGAGTTGTTATGTCTGGACCCTTGATCTTGAAGGTATGTAATCAACCTGTAATTCCAAGCTCTAGGAGCTTGTTTCAATCCATACAATGCTTTGTTAAGTCTGCAGACATAAGATGCATGATTAGGGTTTTCAAAACTTGGAGTTTGTGACATGTATACCTCTTTACTTATCCAACCATTTAGAAATGTAGTTTTTACATCAAGTTGGAGTGAGTCTCCTATTTCTTGCAATAGCTACACTTATCAATGTTATGATTGTAGTCATCTTTGCAACTAGTGAGAATGTTTCCTCATAGACTATGCCATGAGTTTGTGAGCATCCTTTGGAAACTAATCTTGCATTGTGCCCAAAACTCATCCATCTAATTCTCTTTTAACATTATATACCCATCTGCAACTAATGACCTTTTGATTGGATGATTTAGAACAAAATCCCAAGTTTCCATCTCCTTCAATGCATCTATTTCTTCTTTCATGGCCTTTTTACAATTAGGGTTTCCCTTTGCCTCCTCATAGGTTGAGGGTTCCTCTAAAATTGAGTCTTTTGCCAAGTAGGTTGAATGCTTTGTAACAAATGTGGACTCATATCCATAACTTTTTGGTTGTTTCTTCTCTCTAGTTGATCTTTTAGGAGCTTGCTTAAAGCATTCTCCACACTCTTGCATCTTTGCTTTGCCTCTTGACTTCCATAGTTTGTAATCCTTTTCCCTTTCATCTTGGTCATCATCTGTATCACTTCTTGGATCCTAGATCTGTGTATCATGCTTGCTTCCTAATTGATGAGAATCAGAATCAAGATCATATGGTAGAGTTACCTTTTGTTTGTCTTCATCATACCAAGACCTGTGTTCTTCAAACACAACATCTCTACTTGTAGTGAATTTCTTGGTTGAAGGATTATAGAACATGTAACCCATCTGAGTTGAGTCATAGCCAATAAGCATTGCCTTTGTTGCATTTTCATCTAGCTTACCTCTTATTTGTGATGGTACATGAACATAAGCTAAACAACCAAACACCTTGCAATGTCCAAGACTAGGTTTTCCTCCATGCCATGCTTCATACAAAGTCATACCTTGAAGCAATTTGGATGGTAGTATATTGAATAGGTACACAACAATTGAAATAGCCTCTACCCATAGATAATGTGGCAACTTCTTCTCTTCAAGCATTGTTCTAGCTAATCCAACCAATGTCTTGTTTCTTCTCTTTGAACTTCCATTAAGTTGAGAAGAGTACCTAGTAGTCACTTCCCTTTTCATACCTTTATCCCGCAAGAACTCATCAAACTCTTTGGAGAAGTATTCTCCCCCTCCATCAGATCTAAACTTCTTGAGTGATCTACTTTTATGATTCTCCACATGTGCTAGATACTTTTTGAAGCAATCAAACACCTCATTCTTACTCTTGGTAAAATATAGAATAGTCCACCTACTATGGTCATCAATAAATGAGACATAATACCTTGATCTTGCCAATGGAGGCTCTTCTTGGTCCCCATTTATCTGTATGTACTAAGTCCAATAAGTTGTTGTGGATGTAGCCTTTGTAGTTGAATGGTTATCTTTGTGCCTTTCCAATCTGACATGCATCACACATGTTGATCATGTGTTGCTTTGATATGTTTGGCAGTCCAAGAACACTTTGATCCCTGCATGTATCCTTCAAGGTTCTTTCATTAACATGAGCAATTCTCTTATGCCACACTTCAAACTCACTTAGGGTTTGAGACCCAAAAGTGAATAGAGATATGTTCTTGGTTTCTCCTACAAAAGTAAAGAGCCTACCATGCTTCTCACCTTTGGCTATCTTGGTGAAGCCTTGACATGGATCTTCCACAAAAGCTCCATGTTGGGTGAACCTAACTTTGAAGCCTTTTTCAACTATTTGGCCTACACTTATTATGTTCTTAGTGATAGTGGGTACATAGAGAACCTTGCTCAGAATGTTTGTCCTACAATTGGAAAATTTGACATTACCAATCTTCTCTACATTGTGCTTTGTGTCATCCCCTATTTGAGCTTCATGTCTATGCTTTGGACTTTCCAAATCAGATAGAAGAGCAATGTTGCTTGCAACATGATTTGAACATCTTGAATCTATGTAGAACAAATGATCATCTTCTTTATCTTCTTTGTGGATTAGATTCATAAGAAGCAATGAGTCTTCATGTGCTTGATCTTCTGAATAATTGTTGAAGTCCCTTCTATTATGGCCTCTATTGTTACTATTGAAGTTGTGTCCATCTCTACCTCTATCGCTGCCATATCCACCTCTTCCACTTCCTTTTTGGGACTTCCCAGTGAACCAACAATTCTGAGTGGTGTCGTTGGTCTTATCACAGATGGCACAAGGTTGAACATTTTGACCTTTGGATTTTTCATGCTTTGGTCCTTTCTTCTCCCTTTCCACTTGCTCTTGCTTGTGAAGTTGGCTTGGGAAGTCTCCTCTTCATCTTCTTCCTTCTTCTTTCCTTTCAACTTCTTGTCCTTCTTATCTGCATATAGAGCACTAGTTGAATTACCATGATAGGAGTTACCTTCCTTTATGCTATTGTTGCCCTCTTGATTGAAAAGTTGTCCAAGAAAGATGTTGAAGTCTAAAGTTTGCACATCCATGATGAGATCATAAGATGTGGTAAAAGATTACCATTGCTTATCACTTCGAATCCCATTGAGAATTTGCCTCATGATAGCCTCTTCTTCAATCAGCTCTCCAATGGATGCTAACTAATCTGCAACCTCCTTGACCTTGTAACAAACTCTGTGATGGTTTGTTTAGGTGTCTTCTTCATTTGGTTGAACTTGTTCCAAAGATGATTCTTCTTGCTTTGGTACTAGCAGAAAAGAAAGTCTCGAGGCATCCCAAGTCTCTTGAGATGTCTTGCATCCTCTAGTATGTGGTAATAGAAAGTTAGAGATAGAGTCTATTATGTACAACCTTGCTTGAGAATCCCTTGTGCACCAAAGTGTGATCTTATCTATCTCCTCTTGTGTAGGTCCTCCTTTGGATCTTGGAATAGGCATAGCTTCATCACCTGCTATAATTCCATAAAGATTTCTACCTTACAAATAGGACTCCATTTTGATTTTCCAAGCTACATAGTTGTGTCAATCAAGCTTCTCAATCATTGAGGGAAAGCCGTTACCCATCTTGATCTAGCTGTGACACCACTGAAAGAACTTGGAGAAGCTTGTAGGAGGTAGAGAACTAAGTCATGAAGCGATGAATTTTGGTCCTTCCAACCGGCACAAGACCAACCCTTGACCTTATGGAGACTCAAATAGACCTTATAGGCATGCAATAAGTGCAATAAAATGCACTATGTACTTTGGGGCATCAAGGAGAAAGAGTCGATACAAAACAGATAGGTTTATGCATTGGCTAGATAAAAAAACTTACTATCTTTGGATGAGACAATCAACTTCAAATGCTCATAGCGACTAGGGTGATTACAATTAGAAAAATGCCTTTTGAAGAAGTGATACACATAGGGTTGAGTGTATAGAATTCAGAAGATTACAAGGAATAAGAAAAATATGCTTTTGGAATGAACCAGACACTCAACAGTGGTGCCTCCTATTTTTCAAGAATGCGTAGAGATAGACCCCGATATAGAAAAACTGAGATTTCTCCCAATTTACTGGGAGAAATTCTTTGAAAATTTGTAAAAATAAACTAGAGACTAATACCTTTCTAATGAGTTCTTATTTATCCAATTTGGAGCTCTGTGCAGAGAACAATAGCCTCTGCAAGTTTACTGTTATTGAAGAAGATGATGCAAAAAAATGAAGGAGCAAGACAATGATGGACACAAGTGTATTTATATTGCTTCCATGTAATGTACAAGTGATTTGAAGTCTTTATATAGAATTGTGAAGTGCTCCACAACTTCTAAAAGTGGATTTTGAATTCAAATGAAGGCGGGATTAGTTGTTGGATGGAATCAATTCACTTTCCTACAACCTAGGGAAAGTGAAGATCTAGTTTGATCTACTTTTGTGTGATTGATTCATTCATTCTTTGCAACTCAAACACCTCAAATTCTTGGAGTTTTAGCTCTCTTTTTGTACTTTTACATGTGTAAAGCTCTAGGCTTTTGTAATGGTAAAAGATCCATAAAAAAATCTTTTAAAAAAATACAATAAATGAGCATAGATAAAAGAACACTTCAATGGATATTTTGGCATAGTCCAAACAATAGACTTTTTGATGTAGATCAAATCCACCTCAAGAATAGTGTACTCTTGATGTTCCAACACATGCTTCTTGTGCACTCTGTTTTTTTGTGTATTCTATAGCCTTTGTGCAGAGTATTGTGTGTGACGCTTGGATCTTGGTTTTCTACTCTGAGGATATTGTCGTGGAGGTCTTGAGAAGGAGAGTGCAATGTTGTGCATCACCATCAAAAGAATTCAATGCTATCACAATGTCTCGATGCAAAAAGCTTTGTTCCTTTTGTGCAAGTGAAGCGAGCACCCACCCACCCAAGGTTGTCCACTAAGGTGGTGACCAAGGCATAGAACTTGACATACCTAAGCATCCGAATCATCGAAGTCACCGTTGGTGCCATTGGCTTTGTGTGAGGGAGGACCTCAATTATCAAGAAAGACGAAGGATCTCGGTACTTCCCAGGAGATCACCCATCCCAATACTCTTCCCCCCAGAGCTCACTTCACCATGGCAATCTATTGCCACTAAGCTACACTCTTGTGGTGCTTGAAGAAGGGGATAGAATAAGGTTCAAATTATCTTCAACAAGTTTTGGGCCCTCAAAGATTCATTCTTTTCTTTCAAACCCTTTTTTTGATGCATTTTTGGGGTGTTTTTATGGAGCCATTTTGGAGTAGTTTCATGCATAGTTCTCTCCACAGAGGTCCAAGAACATCAAGAAGAGTTTATTTGTACTTTTTGACAACAAATGTTCATCTTTTAGGCTATTTTGTCAGCCACACTAGTTAATCTATAAGTTTCTTAAAGGCTTTAGTTGTGGTGGGTGCAGCCACCACAAGTCTATGCAGGTTTTTTAGCCTAAATAACAGATTTGATAGACACTTGCAGGTGTTGTTGGCCATTGTTTGGGTAGTGAATTCAGCTTTTCAATTCCATTTTGCTGCATATATTGAGCACATACACACCATGTATGCTTTTGTGGATACCGCTTATGTATGTTCATGTGGTCATTGATATATCGATTATCTTTTTGCATAAAGCCTTTTACGTTTGATAAAGAGGATCATGGTGAGGCTTTCTTAACTAGAGACACCCAAATGTCAAGATCTCTTCGATAATGAAGGTGGAAGACTTATCCAGCCTCGCCATAGGAGATGTGTGATAGTTGTTCATAGGTTCTCGATAATCCTAGTTGGCTTCTTTCGGGTAATTGATTATATGTAGTGAATTCAATGATTCCCTATGCAATTTTTTTGGTTTTGCCAACTATACAGTGGTTGATTTACTCCTTGATACACTTATTGGTGTGAGCACATTTATCCTCACATAATCCTTTTGGTTGGTCATTACTGTTCATTAATTCATTTTTTTGGGAAGACTGTTGAATTCTCTCCCAAAATCAGACACCTAGTCATCCTTCTTTGAGTCTTAGTGGTGTTTGAACTCTTCTAGCTCCATTACCATTCTATTTAGTTCTCTACCATCATGGCATCACAGGTCTCACACATGTTTGGTCGATTAGGGTCTAAGACCAATGTTCTGATGAGGAGCTATAACTTACAGGGCAAAGACCATTTTGAGATTTGAAAATTTGATGGCACAAACTTTGCTCTATGGAAGAATCAGATTAAAGATGTGCTGATTTAGAGGAGGCAATGGACGTGAGTAAATGGAATCTCAAAGAAGCCTCTTGACATGGATGAAGATGATTGGGATGAGTTAGATGAAATGGCCAGGTGTACCATTTGATTGCACCGACAATTAATGTTTACTTTACAATATTAGACTGTGAAAGTGCAGACGAGCTTTGGAAGAAGTTATGCAATACATTTGAAAAAGAGACAACATCAAATAAATTGTATTTGATGAGAAAGTTATATGACCTTCACATGAAGGACACAGATAGTGTTGCTACTCATCTGAATGAGTTTGACTCTATATTCTCCTAGTTACAAGCTCAAAAAATGGATATGGATAATGAAATGAAAGCAATCTTGTTGTTATGCACCTTGCCATCATCATGGGATACGTTTTGCATTGCTATCAACAATAGTGCACTTGGTGGTAAACTGGTCTATGATGACATATGTGGAGCACTCTTGAGTGAGGAGATTCGTAGAAAATCCATGGTTGGCACTCATAACAGAGATGCATATAATGTTCGTGATTCTTATCAAGGAAAGAATCAACAAGGTGGCAGGAGCAACAACAAGGAAAAGAATGGTCAACGGAATAAGAGTAGAAGTAAATCAAGGAAGAGGGATATCGAATGCCATTATTGTCATAAGAAAGGACACATGAAGAAAGAGTATTATGCATTGAACAATGCTAAAGGTAAAGGACAAAATGATGATGGGCATGTTAAATAGCTACCTGCACCATCTACTTCGACTGTGAAGATTGAAGAAATTAATGCTATTTCTAATGATGTGTTGACAATTGATAGCATTGTGCCAACCGAGGCTCTTATGGCTGATTCTCTTTCCCGCATGTGGGTGCTAGATTCTGCTGCTTCTTTCCATGTGACACCACATAGAGAATGGTTCTCTAATTATGCAACAAAGTCTCTTGGTACTGTGAGAAATGATGACTCTTACTAATGTGATGTTGTGAGGATTGGAGATGTGGTTGTGCAGTTCATTGATGGTTCAAAATTAGCAAACTTGGAATGTGCACAAGACGCACATTGACTCTTCAATTTAGCCTTTAGATCTTGTTCATACAGATGTGTGTGGTCCTATGCATAAGGTGATTAGGTGGTTCTTACTTTGTCACTTTCATAGATGATGCTACTAGAAAAGTGTGGGTATATCCTAACAAAGAAAAGGATGAGGTATTCCCTATTTTCAGAAAATGGCTTGCTTCAGTTGAGACTGAAAAAGGAACCAAGCTTAAGGCTTTACATTCAGATAATGGGGGTGAGAATACCTCACATGAATTCAAACTTTTCTCTCAATCTAGAGGAATTTGTAAATATTTTAGAGCTCCTTATACCCCACTACAGAATGGTGTTGCTGAAAGGATGAATAGAACTATTTAGGATAGAGTAGTTTCTATGTTGCATCATGCAAACCTTTCACAAGACTTTTGGGAAGAAGCAATATTGACTGTAGTTCACGTGATTAACCTTTCACCTAGTAATACCAAAGGCCTAAAAGTGGCACAATATTTATGGATAGGGAAGCCACCATATTATGATCATCTTCAAGTTTTTGGGTGTGAAGCATATGTTCATATACCTAAGAATCTTAGACAAAAGTTGGACCATAAGTCAAATAAATGCATTTTTCTTGGATATGGTCAAGAAGGACAATTTGGATATCACTTATGGGATCCTAAAACACGATTAGTTATCAAAATTAGTGATGTCCTTTTCAATGAGTCTATTCACATCCACCTAATAGATATGTTCAAGGTTTGGATTTTGTTACGCTAATAGATGCTGGTGAGCCATCTTGCTACAACGAGGCTATTCAGACAACAGATCATGTCAAGTGGGAGGATGCCATGAAGAGTGAGTTGGATTCTATTCACAAGAATGGTACTTTGAATTTAGCACCTTTGCCAAAGGGCAAGAAAGCTTTACCATGTAATTGGGTATATAAGCTGAAATTCACAGTAGATAGTGCTTCTGCAAAGTATAAAGCACGACTTGTTGCAAAGGGTTTTAAGCAACAACATGGTGTTGATTTCGAGGAAATCTTCTCTTTACTGGTCAAGGTGACTACCCTGCACATGTTGCTTGGATTCATTGCAATGGAGGACTTAGAACTACTCCAAATGGATGTGAAAACTGCTTTCTTGCATGGAGATCTTACAAATGAGATGCATATGGAACAACCAGAGGGTTATGTAGTTCTTGGCAAAGAAAGACTAGTTTGTAAGCTCAAGGCAAGCTTATATGGACTTAAATAGTCCCCTAGACAATGGTATCAAAAGTTTGATGCTTTTATGAAGTCTCAAGGCTATTCTCGAAGTAATGAGGATCATTGTCTCTACACAAAGAGATGCTCAAATGGAAGCTTGATATGCTTGATACTTTATGTCAATGATATGTTGATTGCTGGGAAGTCCTCTCAGGACTTGTCAATTCTCAAGAGGAAGTTGAGTCAAACATTTGATATGAAGGATTTGGGGGATGTCAAATATATTCTTGGCATGCACATTACTTGTGATAGGAGTAAAAGATGCACATAGTTGACTCAAAGTGAGTACATATCCAAAGTACTTCACATGTTCAATATGCAGGGTGGAAATACATTGAGTACACCTTTACCCACATATGTGAAATTGAGCAAGAAAGATTGCCCCAAATCAAATGAGGAGAAGGAATTCATGACCAAAATTCCTTATCAGTCTATTGTTGGTAGTCTCATGTATGCTATGTGCTATGAGACTAGGCATTGCATTTGTAGTGGAAGTTGTGAGCAAATATATGTCTAATCCTAGCAAGAAACATTGGAAGCAGTCAAGATGATTTTGTGATATCTGAGTGGCACTAAAGAAAAGTGTCTATGCTTAGGTAGAGGGAAAGCATCCATTATTGGTTACAGAGATTCTGACTATGCTTGTTGTGTAGACAATTGTAAGTCTACATCAAGGTACATTTTTCATTTTGCTAGAGGTTTTATCTCTTGGAGATCTCGTCTTCAAGAATATACAACGGTTTCCACCACAAAATCATAGTAAGTTGCAACAAGTGAGGCATGTGAGGATGCATTGTGGATTTCTCATCTTGCTTGTGATATGGGTGTACCTCAACATGTACCTTGTTTTCTCAGTGATAATCAAAAAGCCACTGCATGGGCTAAGGATCCAATCTATCATGCAAAGAACAAGCACATTGAGGTGAGATATCAGTTCATTAGAGATTGCTTAGCCACAACACATTATTCTTGAGAAGGTTCATACTCGAGATAATGCTGTAGATGCTTTGACTAAAGCTCTACCACATAATAGCTTTTGACAGTATTGTCACTTGATGGGGGCTACTTGATTCATGATCTTACACCATCACTTGTATTTTCTGTAACATGCCCATCAAGTGGGAGGTATAGTTTGTGTACTTACACTCAGATATTTTTTATCATTCTTCATTACTTAAACTCACGTATTCTTTATCATTCTTCATTTTTTCTCCCATAGTTACTTCGATCATATTGGCCTTTAGTGGGATATTGTTACTATTAGTGTCCATGTGAAAGGCTAAATGGACACCGAACACTTTTGTATATGTTATTTAATAAAATATTCTAGTGGCATGGTCAACATCAATGTTGTATTTTATGGAAGCATGGAAGGTTCAATGGTTTTTTTAATGTTTTAAATGTCCAGAAGGTTTTAATGTGGTTGTGTTTGATCTAGCAGGTGAAGAAGCATGAGGGCGTGGATACAAGTGGATGCGCATAAATAAAGAAATTCAAAGACTAAATCGAAGACTTCTAGAATAGTTATATTTAGGTTTATCTTGTTGTAAAAGTAGTGGTTCACTTTAGAAAGCGACGCCTTTTGTAAATAAAGTAGTTTTTCCTAAAAGATGCTTCTAAAAGCGACGACCCTCATGTAACTTCTATTTTTAGGACGTAATAGAAATAAACCTATAAATACATGTACTCTGAGAGACTCATCCTTCAGAGTACACGGGGGGAGATTGCACCCAATATAGCATCAATTGTTTCTTTGTTTCTGATTCTTGTTTTGTCTTCTTTATGCCTCTGTGTATGCGTGCACTGAAGGACCTGATAACAGTGGTATCAGAGCTGACACGTATCACTCCGAAGAGGATTGTTTGCG
Source organism: Ceratopteris richardii (assembly GCA_020310875.1). NCBI lineage: Eukaryota > Viridiplantae > Streptophyta > Polypodiopsida > Polypodiales > Pteridaceae > Ceratopteris > Ceratopteris richardii. The sequence continues at coordinate 99,694,956 of CM035412.1, forward strand.
TTCTTTGTTCCGCGTCCGCTCTGTTTGCGTTCTCTGTTCGCGAATCCGAATCCGAATCCGAATCCGCGTCCGCATTCGCTTCCGCTTCTGCTTCTGTTTCTGTTTCTGTCTCAGTATCAGTTTCAGTTTCAGTTTCAGTTTCAGTTCCAATTCTAGAACCAGCACCTATGTTCATACCTACGTTTACAATTACATTTACTCCTTTGGCTTACTCCAAGGCGTCGACTAAGGCAAAGAACTTAGGCAATACATTGGCACCCAAGGCTTCTTGGTGACCATTGGAAGCTGTTGGCTATGCACGAGGCAATTTTAATTTGGAGTGGCAATAGAGAGTTTTAGATTCCCTACGGTAGGAGGATTTGAACCCACAACCTCCTACTTACAAGGGAAGTACTTTAACCACTACTCCATCTCTTTGAGTTATCACTCTATCTCCCCCCGTGTACTCTGATGGAGGAGTCTCTCAGAGTACACGTATTTATAGGTTTATTTTTATTATGTCTTGAAAATAGATGTTACATGAGGGCCATCGCTTTTAAAAGCGTCTTTTAGGAAAAACTACTTTATTTACAAAAGGCGTCGCTTTCTAAAGCGAACCACTACTTTTACAACAAGATAAACCTAAATATAACTATTATAGAAGTCTTCGATTTAGTCTTCGAATTTATTTATTTATGCACATCCACTTGTATCCACACCCTCATGCTTCTTCACCTGCTAGATCAAAGACAACCAAATTAAAACCTTCTGGACATTTAAAACATCAAAAAATCCATTTAACCTTCCATGATTCCATAAAATACAACATGCCAACATGTTGTATTTTATGGAATCATGGAAGGTTAAATGGATTTTTTGATGTTTTAAATGTCCAGAAGGTTTTAATGTGGTTGAGTTTGATCTAGCAGGTGAAGAAGCATGAGGGCTTGGATACAAGTGGATGCGCGTAAATAAATAAATAAATAAATTTGAAGAATAAATCAAAGACTAAATCAAAGACTAAATCAAAGACTAAATCAAAGACTTCTAGAATAGTTATATTTAGGTTTATCTTGTTGTAAAAGTAATGGTTCACTTTAGAAAGTGATGCCTTTTGTAAATAAAGTAGTTTTTCCTAAAAGACACTTCTAAAAGCGACGGCCCTCATGTAACTTCTAATTTCAGGATGTAATAGAAATAAACCTATAAATATGTGTACTACTCGTCCATCACAATACATGGGGGGAGATTGCATCCAATATCGCGTCGATTGTTTCTTTGTTTTTGATTCTTGTTTCATCTTCTTTCTACCTCTATGTGTACGTGCGCTAAAGGACCTAATAACAAACAGACTATAAGTTCGACCATATTTGTAACACCTAAGAAGTCTGTGTTCATGCTCCTTGTGTACTATGTTTTTTTGCATATTCTACAGCCTCTATGTGGAGTACCGTGTGTGACACTTGGAGCTCGGTTTTCTACTCCGAGGATATCATCATGGAGGTCTTGAGAAGAGGAGAGCACTATGGTGCATCATCATCAAAATAGTTCATGACAGCCATTAGGCCTTTCACATGGACACTAACGGTAACATACATAGCCATTTTTTATCTTTCCAAGTCCATTTTGTACAATCTGAGGAGTCCTCAATCTTGAGAGTTTTAGTAGAACCTCTATTTCAAATTTCATAAATTTTTGGAGCTCGTTTGAGCCCTCAAAGTATCTTAAAAACCTATTTTTCTAACTCAGGCACTAGGTCTAAAACAAGCCACTTGCTAGTCAAAAACCATAAAAGAAGCTAGAGAGCTCATTTTTGGGGGTTACACAGTTAGAGATTGAGATTTCAAAAGTTTGTTCATATCCCCACCTTCCCTATCCATTCCTTCATTTCACTAGCAGTAGAGAGCTTGTGTGCGTGTTGTTTTTGCATGTTTGTGAGTGCTTTTTGTAGGATTCAGCTTCATCAACAACTCTAATAGCACCATCAAGTATGACAAGTCTCCTCTGGACATCCAGAGGCAAAATCTTTGTCTATCGTGATAGAAAAAAAAGTTGGTATTTTTGTTTTGCATAATATGCATGATAGAAACTTCCACATAACCATCCCAAAACATTAGATGCACATGGAAAATTTGCATTTTTTTGGTTTATCATGACACTATCCATGGTGACAAATAGAAACCATGATCGACACCTATCAATCACGATAGAAACTCTCTATCATGATAGGGAAAATATGTGACAGAGACTAGGCTATCGTAATAGACACATCTATCACAACAGACTAGAAACAAGACAATAACGGACAAATCATCTATCATGATAGAAAACCATCTATCATGATAGATGATAAACACCCGTCTATCCTGATAGAAACCCATCTATCATGATAGAAACCCATCTATAGTGACATATGCATTTTATGATAGATGATAGACCCATCCATCAAGATACAGAGAGCATCGATTGCGAGAAACAACCATCTATCACAATAAATGCATTTTATGATGGATGACAGACCCGACTATCGCAATAGACAGACCATCTATTGCAACATACCAATTCCATGATAGACAATAGAGCCATCTACCACGATAGGCACCCTTTTATCATGATAGACTGAAATTGTGACAAACCTGTCTATCGTGATAACACCATCTATCTTGGCAGACAAGATTTTTGGTTTTTTTATTTGCAAATTAAATTTTGGTCTATTTGAGTCTAATTTTGGGATTTGTGGAGGGTTTTTGGAGCTAATTGAGTAGCAAACCAAGGTGTGATTGCAAAGCAAAGGTTAGGAGAGAATCATGAGCACCAAAGCAATTCGAAAGCACTAGAATTGAGGTTGGAAGATTACTCAACCCCGTGAATCAATTCTAGCTTAGACCAAGTGTGCATATGTGAAATCAATTAATTAAGGCAAAGATAGGAAAAAGGTAAGATCAAGAAACTCTAATTCACTCTAGTCAAAGAGATAAGTGGAGTAAAGTGCACCAAACCTAAAGAAATTAACCTAATCAAGCGATCAAAAAAAAATATTAACAAACAAAAATTACTCACGATGAAGAGGAAATCAAAACAAAATTTCACACCAAAGAGAACCTAAAAAGAACAAGTAATTGAAAAAAAGGAACTCTGTAACATGGTTGTACTATGAGTTTGGGAAAATAAGTGGATCAAATTAATGAACCTTAGATCAGGTAGACACATAGGAAGGATTGATCAACAAAGCCTCAAATCCTTTGAAGGGAGTGTCAATCATATGAAGATCTTGGGCTCAATAGTTGAGTGATTATCGTTGCACACACTACAAGGAATATGGGCGCATAGCGATGGTTAAGGTGACACAATTTCATCGCTATAAAATTGCAAAATGCATCGCAAGAAGCATCGAGCATGGACCCTCGATTAAACGACGAGCCAAACGACATTTTTTTTTGACCTGTGGTGCAATGGGATGCGTGACGCTCGCATAGAGTGTCGCTAATGCAATGGTTTAAAAAAGTGTCGCATAAGCGACGCTAAAAACGTCGCTTATACGATGCCAATTCTAGTGGTTTTTACGATGCGTTACCATCGCTTACACGACGGTCTGTTGACGGCAAAAAATTGAAACGTTGGAGGCTCTTCGATCGGCATGTTCACACATCTGATCGAAGAGCTCTCCAATGTTCGCAATTGCGCTGCCCTTACGAGCTGAAACAAGTATATGCAGAATTGTTGTTTTGCCTAAGCTCTATCTTATTGTCTCTATCTGTCTTTGTTTCTCTCTTTCTATGTCTTTCTCTCTTTGAATTCTCTCTCTCTCTCTCTCTCTCTCTCTCTCTCTTCTGTCTCTCTCTCTCTCTCTTTATTGCAGGTTATTCAAGAAGCTAACCGAGCAAAAAGTATGGCTAACTATTATAAGTACAATTTCCATTCTTTGTATATCATTTGAATTGTGTTATTTTCATTAGTTAGCATACTCACACTTATTGATATGCACATATACACTTATACATGATCAAGATGCACTTTCACACATATACACATATACACATATACACATGCACATACACACACATATATACACACACATACATGTACACATACACTTACACATACACACACATACACATGCATATGCACAAACATTTCTACAACCACATAAAAAGACTTGCATGCATGCATTATTGCATATATATATACACATACACACATTAACATATACTTAAATACATGTATATGCACATCCACATGCATGCACATTCACATGCATGCACATGGATGCAAATGGAAATGCATCCACACGCACATGCATGTTTCATACATATACACATGCATATACATACACTTGTATATGTTTATACACATACACATACACATACATATGCACATATGTATATATATACACACATACACATATATATGCACATATGTACACACACATATACACATGCACACACACATGCACATACATACATATACACATATACATGCACACACACATGCACATACATACATATACACATATACATGCACATACACACATATACACATACACTTGCACATATACATGCACATACATATACACACACATACACATGCACATGCACGTACTCATATACACACATATACACTTACACATGCACATACACATACATACATGTACACACACACACACATGCACATGCACATACACATACATACACATATACAGTTACACATGCACATGCACATACATGCATATACACATATACATATGTACATACATTCATATACACACACATATTACACACATATACATGCACATACGTACACACACATATTACACACATATACATGCACATACATACACACATATGAATGAATTATATAATTAAAGTATTAAAACACATGCTAATATAAACAATAATAACAATCAATAGAACAAAACTTTTCATTACTTAATACCATACACACAATTCAAAACATAACTGAAATGAAAAATATATAGATAATATATATATATATATATATATATATATATATATATATATATATATATATATATATATATATATATATATATATATATATATATATATATATATATCAATGTAAATACATATATAATCAAGAATCCTAATCATCATCATCATGATCATCATCATCATCATCAACATCATCAACATCATGATCATCCTGACCATCCTCATCCTCATCATCATGATCACCCTGTGATGATCGAGATCGTCCCTCCTGTGTCTATCTCTCCACCTCATCCATATCTGCCTCTCTATAATACTCTTGTATTACATATAACAAACATAAATAAGTAAAACAATTAAAACATCCATAAAAATAAAATAATTATATAAAATTTAATAATACTCACAAAGGCATCCGGATGATCTTGCATATACTCGCTCAAACGTCGATATCCAAAATGTGTAGCATACTCGATCTCATGTTTCATAGGATATCGACCATAATCCTTTTGCTACATTGAAACAAATAAAAAAGATTAGTTTCTTGCATTTTTACTAAAATAAAAAATATACTCACAATAACACATATACTTACAAATGTAGCTATAAAACCATGATGGCCCATTTGGCCTAGGTGCGATGTGTGGCCCGACACAACTCTCTTCTTTGCAGCAGCCTGTTTATTTAAGAAAAAAGAAATACATAAATTAAATGTAAAAAATTACTAAAATATATGAAAATTATAAATATAAACTATTAATTTGTATAGCTTTTGCTGAGGAAATGACTCTTCAAGACGTAGCTGTCTACGAAAAAACTGCCACATCTCAGGTGGTATGTTAGGTCACCTCTTATTTTTTTCCACCATACAATATCTCCTATTAATTTAATCTCAAACAGAAAAAGAAATCAGAATACATACACATATATATGCACACATACACATACACATACCCACATACACATATACATGCAAACATATACACATACATATATGCATACATATACACATATACATACATATAACATAAACACACATATACATATCCACATATATACGTACACACACATGCATGCATAGACACTCATTCATACAAAATACATGCATTTATCCCATAATAATGTGTATTTGTGTATATGTGAATATGTGTGTATGTGTAAATGTGTATATGTGAATATGTGTGTATGTGTAAATATGTATATGTGAATGTTTATGTATGTAAATAATCAGATTATTAATATCAAATACCATTATTTGTAGATTATGATCAATCAGATGGAACTCCACCACCGTCTCCTCATCGTGCAATGACTATATACTGTAAGTATATCAAACATTTAATTTTAAATATATGTGATGGATACATAACTTATATATTTTTTTGTTTCTTATTATAATAAGATTCTGATCAATCAGAGGGCACTCCACCACCTCCTACCCATGCAATGACTGCACATGTGTCCTCCGATAGGAATTATGATGAAGTTTACTATCAAGAGCATATTATATGTTGGTGTAACTCTTGTTATGGCACGTATCGAAGACCATGATTGGAATGTATTGAACATGAGGTAGAGTATGGTACTTTTGAGGGTGCACCATCACCTAGTCAACGTGATAATGCTTGGGTATGGATTTTTTATATAAATTAATTTCATTATTTTATTTAAAAGCCATATACAAAATCAAATTACTGTTGATATACAGGAATACTTGCTCGATGATGATGATGATGATGATGATGATGATAATTTTTCTCATAATGTTAATATACCTCGTACACGTCATGGACTTGCTGTTCATCAATTACAAGCAGAGGTTTCTATCAATCCTCTACCTCCTGGTTTAGAGACTGAAATGTCTAGAGATTATCCATTGCCAGCTCGTGATTGTTCTCTAGTATAAAAGTATGATAGAAGAAGATATGGAGGATGGAATAGAGGACTACTTCCTTAAGATGGAAGCTCGGGGGTATGCCTAATTATTTTATATATAGCTTTATCTTTGAGGAGCAAATTTTTATCATGTATGTATGCAAATATATATATATATATATATATATATATATATATATATATATATATATATATATATATATATATATATATATATATATATATATATATATATATATATATATATATATATATATATATATAGACACATATAGATATATCAGTGTGCATGTGTATGTATGTGTTTCTATATGTGCATATGCATGTGTGTATGTATGTGTATCTATATGTGCGTATGCATGTGTTGTGTGTGTGTGTGTATGCATGTGTATATGTATATATGCATGTGTATATGTATATATGCATGTAAATATAATTATATGAGTCTATGTGTGTGTACATATGATTACGCATGTGTATGTGTATGTGAGTATGTGTATGTGAGTATGTGTATGTGTCTATGTGTTTTCATTATATGTGTGTAACTGCATGCATGTGTATGTGTGTGTAAAAATGTGCATGTATGTGTGTGTATGTATAAATGTGCATGTATGTGTATATGTGTGTAAATGTGCATGTATGATGTATATGTGTGTGTATGCATGTATTTGTACCTCTAGTCTCACTCTTTTTTTTTTCTCTCTCTCTCTCTCTCATATCCATACATACATACATAAACACACATACTCATATCCACGTATATATACATAAAAGCAATGCATACTGTGCGTTATCGCGACAATGAGCCATAAGTGCCTCCATATCTTTTACACTATAAGTGAACAAGGCGCAGGTAAGAGTCGCATAATGCCCACATTCTTCTCTTGAACTTCAATCCATTCCCTATGTACAAAATGTTCCCCTCTAGCTCTATATCGCACTCTAGCCCTAAGGTGCCTATGCATGTCCTCATAGGCAACTCTACTCTGCTATCATGATCTGGAGGTGGTATAGGTGTCCTAAAAATAGATAGATAAAAATAAATAAAAATATGTGTTATAATATCATTAGAAAAGTTTATGAAAAAAAAACATACCTATGAGCAGATAGCTGTCTTCGTGCATGTGGAGCTACAGAAGAGCCCTCTTTTGATCGCTAGGTAAGCATCTGGATTGTATAATCCAGCTCATCATCAGGCATCTCTGAGTACTCATGCATGATGATCCCTAGAGTATCAGGCGGAACTCTTGCTCTCATAAGACTTTTTATGAGCATGAGTTTCACCTTTCTCTCTCTACTAGGATCCATAATATCTAACATATAAAACAAAATGGGTTAGAAATCAATATATATACGTGTACATATGTATGTGTATATGTGTATGTAGGTGTATACGTGAGTGTGTGTATGCATGTAAGCATGTATGTATGCATATGCATGTGCATTATGTATGCAAATGTATGCATGTGTGTGTATGTGTGTGTGTATGCATGTAAGTATGTATGTATGCATATGCATATGCAGTATGTATGCATATGCATATGCATTATGTATGCTACGTATGCATGCATGTGTATGTGTGTGTGTATGTGTCTCTATGTGTGTGTATGAATATATATGTGTGTATGTCTCTATGTGTCTGTCTATGCATATATATGTGTGTATGTGTCCATGTGTGTGTGTCTATGTGTGTGTGTGTCTGTGTGTATATACGTGTGTATCTGTATATATGTGTCTATGCATTTGTATGTATGTGTGTAAATGTGTGTGGATGTGTGTATGTGCCTGTGTCTATGTGTGTGTCTATGTGTGTATCTGTATATATATGTCTATATGCATGTGTATGTGTGTGTGTAAATGTGCGTGGATGTGTGTATGTGTGTGTGTAAGTATGTATGTCTCTATGTGTGTGTGTAAGTATGTATGTGTCTATGTGTGTATGTGTTTGTTTATATATATATGTGTGTGTGTGTATCTTTGTGTGTGTAAGTTTGTATGTGTGTGTGTGTGTCTATGTGTGTAAGTGTGTGTGTGTGTCTATGTGTGTATGTCTGTGTGTATGCATGTGTAAGTGTGTGTGTGTATGTGTGTGTGTATGTGTGTGTGTAAATCTATGTGTATATGTGTGTGTATGTGTATATGTGTGTATGTGTCCATGTGTGTGTATGTATCTATGTGTGTGTATGTGTCTATGTGTGTATGTGTATGCATGTAAGCATATATCTATGCATATGCATGTGCATTATGTATGCATATGTATGCATATGTGTGTGTATGTGTGTGTATATGTGTGTATGTGTGTATGTCTGTGTATGCATGTAAGTATATATGTATGCATATGTGTGTGTATGTGTGTGTATATGTGTGTATGTCTGTGTATGCATGTAAATATGTATGTATGCATATGCATTATGTGTGCATATGTATGCATGTATGTGTATGTGTGTGTATGTCTCTTTAGTGCGTGTGTATGCATATATATGTGTGTATGTGTGTGTGTCTCTCTCTACGTGTGTGTGTGTGTCTATGTGTGTATATGTATCTGTGTGTATGTGTGTGTATGCATGTAAGCATGTATGTATGCATATGCATGTGCATTATGTATGCATATGTATGCATGTGTGTGTATGTGTGTGTATATGTCTCTACGTGTGTATGTGTGTATGCATATGTATGCATGTGTGTGTATGTGTGTGTATGCATGTCATTATGTATGTATGCATATGCATATGCATTATGTGTGTACGTGTGTACGTGTGTGTGTGTGTCTATGTGTGTGTATGCATGTGTATGTGTGTGTAAATCTGTGTCTGTATGTATGTGTATGTGTCTATGTGTATGTATGTGTCTATGTGTGTGTATGTGTATGTGTATGCATGTGCATTATGTATGCATATGTGTGTGTATGTGTATGCATGTATCTATGCATATGTATGTGCATTATGTATGCATATGTATGCATGTGTGTGCGTATGCATGTAAATATGTATGTATGCATATGTATATGCATTATTTATGCATGTATGTGTATGTGTGTTTATGTCTCTTTATGTGTGTGTGTATGCATATATGTGCATGTATGTGTGTATGTGTGTGTGTGTGTCTATGTGTGTATGTGTGTGTATGTGTGTGTATGCATGTAAGCATGTATGTATGCATATGCATGTGCATTATGGATGCATATGCATGTATGTGTGTATGTTTGTGTATCTATATATATGTGTCTGTATGCATGTGTAGGTGTGTGTGTAAATGTGTGTGGATGTGTGTGTGTGTGTAAGTGTGTGTGTGTCTATGTGTGTGTGTATCTATGTGTGTATGTGTATGTGTGTGTGTCTATGTGTGCATATACGTGTGTATCTATATATATGTGTCGGTGTGCATGTGTATGTGTGTGTGTAAATGTGTCTGGATGTATGTGTGTAAGTGTGTATGTGTCTATGAGTGTGTATGTGTTTATGTGTGTGTATGTGTCTATGTGTGTGTGTATGCATGTATGTATGCATATGCATGTGCATTATGTATGCATATGTGTGTGTATGCATTAGGTATGCATATGTGTGTGTATGCATTATGTATGTGTATGTATGCATGTGCATTATGTATGCATATGTGTGGGTACGCAATTAAGTATGTATGTATGCATATGTATGCATGTATGTGTATGTGTGTGTATCTCTCTCTATGTGAGTGTGTATGCGTGTGTATGTGTGTGTATGTGTGTGCATGTATGTGTGTGTGTATGTGTGTATGCATGTGTATGTGTGTGTATGCATCATTTTGTGTGTATGTGTCTATGTGTGTGTGTATATGTGTGTGTGTATGTGTGACTGTGTCTATGTGTATGTGTGTATGCATATATGTGTGTGTATGTGTGTGTGTGTGTGTATGTGTATGAGTGTGTGTGTGTATATATATATATATATATATATATATATATATATATATATATATATATATATATATATATATATATATATATATATATATATATATATATATATATATATATATATATATATATATATATATATATATATATATATATATATATATATATATATATGCCTGTATGCATGTGTATGTGTGTGTGAAAATGTGTGTGGATGTGTGTGTGTAAGTGTGTGTGTCTATGTGTTTGTGTATATGTGCATTGTTAGGCCGCTGGATGGGAATATGTAATTTTACTTTTTCATACTCGCACGCACCGAAAGGGCGTAGCGAACAAATGTAGCTCTTTATTCATTAATGAAAAGGCAAGTACAGCGTTCGGCGAGACACAGAGGATCGCCAGACTGTCTGTCTGGGCGATTACGCTGGGAAGCTATGTTGCAGAGTTACAGAAATCTTGAGTATTGGTATTCTGTTTGTTGCGCTACAGTAGTTAATCATTAACATAGTATTGCTCGGGTTAATATTAATAAGTCTATGCGAAGTCGTGATTGTTAATTCGTGTGATAAGTGTACTGTGTAGTGATAATCCATAAATTGAAGACAATTAACTATTCAGTGGATGTTGAATTGGGAAAATTAAATAAAGGGCCTCTACATTGTCAGACCCCTATCCATCCCCAAGAACCCAAAATGAGATTAAAAGTGACTTGTGAAAGTGCTTTTAACACTGGCGCCATCTGTGGGAAGATGGAAATCGATTGGGAATAACCAGTAAGGGTAGTGCAATAATCAAGACAATCAATGGAGAATAGTAACCGTTAGTTGAAGAAGTGATATATGCCGGTTACTCATTCCGGTGAGTCCTACCCAAAGTATAGGCGAGATCAGCATCCCTGGGCAGTTCCAAACTTATTAGGGACACCCTTGGGTGGTAGGAGTACAGGCCAGTTGAGCCCAGTTGCAGAAGGATCGGAGCCAGTCAGTAGTGATTCCAGTGCTAGTTCGGTAACCCATGATGAGATTTTGGTGAATTCTGGTGTGAGTTCAATACTTTTTGGAGAAGGTACAGTGACTTCTGGGTGTACAGAGACGCAGTGCAGAGTCAGTTCTGCACTATCTGGTCCGAATTCGACAAGTTTTGGGGACATGTTCGCGGTACTGGGTGAGAACGTGTCCGGTGATAGGGTTACCTGGCCCGGTGAGAGTTCGGTGAGTTCCGGTGGAAGTGTGGTACCACCTGGTGATAATTTGAAGTTTTTTGATGACATTGCGGTGCTGCTTGGTGGACACTTATTGTGTTCACCCCTTTTTGGTGCAAGTCTCAATAATTTCGACACCAAAGCTGAGGAAAGGTTACTGGATTTGGAGCTAAGCAAACGGTTCGGCGACATTTTTGGACCAGAAGGTGAGCAGGCTTATCTCATCATCTGCTTCTGCTTCTCCGGTCACTGGTACGATCGTACAAACTATCGGACTCCAATTATCAGCTAACCGAAAAGAAAATTGTAGTCGAGGCTGGATTCAGGTAACTCCAGGACTACAAAAGTCATTTTAAATGTAGTTCCCTACAAGGTAATAGGAATATTACGTACTAGTCCCAACGGATGGACTCTGGATTGGTTCGCCATTCGCAGAAAGAACTGCATTGGTTCAATTTGGGTCCAACCCAGTTTCTTACAGAGGACAACTGTTGCAATATTCAAACCCAACCCTCCATCGATTAAAACTTGTGAAATCTTTTGGTTTTTATACCAAACGGTGATCAACGGTAGTGAATGATCCACCGTAGAATCCAACTTTGTGCTCCAATTGTAAGGCCATTGCAATGACAGCGTCCAATGTCATTCCGCCCACACAACGAATGATCATAATCTGTTTTAACTGGGGATTTAATACGTTGATGGACCATTGTGTTATGACATCATCTGGCAGGTTGGCATGCACCGGAGGCAGCTGCCGCAAATGAGTTTTGAACAATGTTGCATACTCCTGAACACTCTGGTGTGGTTTCTGCCGATTGTTTTGAAAATAGTCAAAAATTTGTGCAGGGTTCTTCTTCAAACAAAACCTCTGCAGGAACGCGTCCCTCACATCATCATAATTACCGAAATGATTAATATCATATTCTATTAGCTACCTTGCTGCTTCATTAACCAGTGTGGCCTGAAACACGATGGCCTTATACGTCGGATCTGGTGGATGGTTCAACACTGCATAACTAATTTCGAATGTGCGAACATGTGCATCGGGATCATCCCCTAGAAATCCACCGAATTTCGTATAGGTCACTCCGATTGGGATAGGTCGAGGTGGGAAGATTGGTTGTGGCTGTTGTTGTTGTTGCTGCTAAAATTGCGGTTGCGACTGTGGCGGTGTTTGTTGTTGTTGCTGTGAGCCACTCATGGTGCTTTTGTTGGTCGTGTTGTTGTTACCTAAATTTTGAGGAGGTGTTTCTTGAACTTTCGAATCTGTAGGGTGGCCTATCATGTACAAAGATGTTGTTTAATTTGTGCAGCAGTGTGATGTCTGTCAACGGTCTGGATAGCCCTTGCAACGACATTTCTTTCCTCTTCAACCAGTTCTACCTTTGGAGCCCTTTCAAAAGTGGGGTTTAGATTTCATTGGCCCAATTTCACGCCCAGCTACCCTCACCAACAATCGATATATTTTGACCTGTACAGATTATGCCACTAGGTGGGCGGAAGCTTGGGCTTTACGTTTTGCTACAGCTGTTTCGGTGGCCAAATGTTTGACGAAGGATGTCTTCCCTGGATATGGATTACCTCTAGAAATAGTAACAGACCAGGGTACATATTTCGCAAACAACTTAATGCAAGTGCTGACTCAGACTTTCCAGATTGTACAAAAATTCAATTCACCTTACTATCCATGTGCCAACGTTCTGGCTGAGAGTACCAATAAGACTCTGCTAAATATGCTCAGAAAATTGATCTTGGAATGTCCTAAACGCTAGGACCAGCTCTTACCTGCAGTACTGTGGGCTTACCGGACCACGTATAAAGTGGCAACTCGAACGACTCCGTTTAAACTTGCTTATGGATTGGACGCTATTGCACCAATGGAAGTAGTGGTACCAAGTCTGCGAGTCGCCTTATCTCAAAAATTACTATTGGAAGAATCTTTTCCATTTCGGTTGGATGTGCTCAAATCATTGGATGAACAATGCTGGGAAAGCTTCATGATTCTTCAACAAGCTCAGTTACACCAAGCCCGTACTCATGATCGCTTTCTAAAAACCCATGTCTTTACAATTGGTCAACTCATTTTATTTTATAATGCTAAAGCCAATAGATCTGCTGTAAAATTTAAGTTACGGTGGTTCGGTCCATACCAGATTGCTGAGCAAGTAGGACCCTCCACTTTTCGATTGGTGACCTTAATAGGTGTTCCCCTTCCAAAAGTTATTAATGGCTCTAAGCTCCGCCCTTATCACTCGACGTCAAGTAACTCTTGAAGTGTGCTTGCTCATTTTTCTTTTCAGTTATTAATTGCTTTCTTTTTCTACTTCTCGTGTTTCGATTGACTAGCTGACCGTAGTCCTTCCGTTTTGTTGATCTAATCATGATTAATCACCGCATCTGTGTGACTGCCTCTGTTCATGCATGCATGCCGCACTTATGAAGGATATCTCTTCAATATTGCGTTATGAGTAGGGTCTTGCCACCTAATTTTTCCCGTGATCTTACTTAATCCTGTCCTTTCCACTGATAATCGCTATTGTGTTTGTGTGTTTGCGCGATCTGTGTACGCTCTGTTTTCGTGTCTCCTTGTGCGCGCCATGGAAGCTCTCGCTAATGTAGCCACCTTCCGTGCCGGTCTCACTCCCGAAGTGAGTGAGTACTTGCGTACTCGCGGGTTGCTAGCCTTCCCGGAATTGTCTTGGCATTCCGTGGAGTGTCATCCGTTCCATGCGCAGATTATTTCTGCCATTGCCGCCACACCTGCTATAGAGCAGTGCCGGCCGATTACTTGTTTAAACCCTCGTGTAGTGATCACGTTAGCCATGTTTGCTGAGGGATTTTGACTCCCTCAGGAAGGATCGGAGAATCGTCCACTCCTTCCTATTGCCACCATGAAAGAACTATTTCCCCGACACTCATCTAATGAGTATGCAATCCTTTGCCAACGAGAACCAGAGCGTACTGCTCTACAATTCCTGTTCGCCACACTAAATTTACAAAAACGCACCTACGGCATTTCACGACCCTTTTATTCCATGCTTGATATTGCTTCCCGTGAACCTGTAAATTTCACGTCCTTCTTTTTTTAGGCGCATTCACCGTGAATGCATGACGGTTACCAAGCAAATCGCCAAGAACAGCATCCCTCATACCCACTTACCCCATATCCTCACCTTCCTCTTTCCGGTGATCCAAGCCGCTCAACCCCCTCCAACCGCTTCTTTTCTGTTACATGAAGAATCTACCCAAATGATAGATGACGAAGAGGATGACGATGAAGATTTGCTTCAATTCTTTACACGCAAACGCCGACGAGTTATTCCCTCCCAGAGTCAGGTACAGGGTTCCGTCCCAGGCCATGAAGTTGAAGTTTTCCACGACACCGCCACCTCCCTCCAAGTCGAATCCTCTATCCCGTCGTCTCCTCTCAAGCAGCCGGATCAGGATGTCAACATGGAAGATGTCGATGAAGTTTCATCACGGGAGGAGGAATCTCATCAATTGGATGAGAATGCTGTGAAAGAGATCGTAGACGATATCATCAAGGAAGTGATTGCCACTGCTGAGGCCATGATCAAAACTGCTGAGGAGATCACTCAGAATGTGACCGGAATTGTGTTGGTGCCAAACGCTCTTCTCCCCTCTCCCCCTATTATTCCTGATGCTACTGAAATTCTTTCTGGTGGCCCTTCAATTGTTGTTCGCGAGGCCTCAACCCTTCCATTATCCTCTCTAGATTATTCGCCACCATCCTCCCCTCATTTGCTGACGGCCTCGTCATCTCAATTTCCCCCTTCCCTTCCTCCTCCGTCAGTTATGTTCACCGAATTGGAGTCTATGGGTTGCCTCCTTATACAGTTTTCCCAGCAATTACCTCTTCAGATGAAGCTGGAAACTAAGAATATCCGGCAAGAATTGCAAGGCAAAGTGGATTTGCTCGAAGCAGATATTGCCCCACTACAGGAAGAAACAAATGCGATCAAAGCAGAGAACCATGCCCTGCACATCCAGCTCCAACAACTTTAAGCGCAATTAACAGAAAGGGACAATTTGCTTGCTCAACGAGATGCAGCAATTGCTGACCTGAAGGAAAAGAATGTTCTGCTCGTCGCTCATGATGAGGAAATTGTTCAATTGGAACAGTTGGTACAAGACAAAGAAGATGCTCAGGTTGCTCTCAACAATTTATTGGAAGAAACTCGCGCAGACCTGGAGCTGGTGACACAGAAAGGCCAAGAAATGGCTGATTTGGCCATGCAAAACACTGAAGAACTCAAGACAGTGTCTACCGAACTCTTTCAGAAGAGTCGTGACTTGGAAGCACGGACGGGTCTGACGATTCAGCTCAAGAAAGAGTTAGCAGGTATAATGAAGGAGAGGGATGCTTACTACAAAACTATCCAATATCAAGGTCACGAATTGGAATGTAGAGAAAAGCAGTTAGGATTTCAAACCGAGAGATTGTCCAAAATTGATGCAGAAATGACCGAAATAAAGCTAAGGAGAGATGCGGCCATCGCCAACGATTTTTATCTTCAAGAGGCATTTTTGCAAATGCAGACAGAACTACTGATGAGTCAAGTCATTGCGGCTAGTTCGGTTCGGACTGATGCATAATTGGTCGAGCCGGATATTTTGAAGACTATGCTGGATTCCTTAAAGCAAAAGATCAGACGAACTTTTAAATTAGCCCGCTCTCTGTATATACAAGGCATTATTGATGAGCCTTAGTTGTATTTCCTTTTTGGGTTCGAGTCCACCGTGTGTGCCAGTGTTAGGCCGCCGGATGGGAATATGTAATTTTACTTTTTCATACTCGCACGCACCAAAAGGGTGTAGCGAACAGATGTAGCTCTTTATTCATTAATGAAAAGGCAAGTACAGTGTTCAACGAGACACAGAGGATAGCCAGACTGTCTGTCTTGGCGATTACGTTGGGAAGCTGTGTTGCAGAGTTACAGAAATCTTGAGTATTGGTATTCTGTTTGTTGCGTTACAGTAGTTAATCATTAACACGGTATTGCTCCGGTTAATATTAATAAGTCTGTGCAAAGTCGTGATTGTTAATTCGCGTGATAAGTGTACTGCGTAGTTATAATCCGTAAATTGAAGACGATTAACTATTCAATGGATGTTGAATTGGGAAAGTTAAATAAAGGGCCTCTGCACTGTCATACCCCTATCCATACCCAAGAACCCGAAATGAGATTAAAAGTGACTTGTGAAAGTGCTTTTAACAGTGTGTATGTGTATGTGTGTGTGTCTATGTGTGTATGTGTGTGTGTGTGTCTATGTGTGTATATACGTGTGTATCTATATATATGTGTCGATGTGCATGTGTATGTGTGTGTAAATGTGTCTGGATGTGTGTGTGGAAGTGTGTATGTGTCTATGAGTGTGTATGTGTTTATGTGTGTGTATGTGTCTATGTGTGTGTATGTGTCTATGTGTATGCATCTATGTATGCACATGCATGTGCATTATGTATGCATATCTATGCATATGTGTGTGTATGCATTATGTATGCATTATGTATGCATATGTGTGTGTATGCATTATGTATGTGTATGTATGCATGTGCATTATGTATGCATATGTGTGTGTATGCATGTAAGTATGTATGTATGCATATGCACATGCATTATGTATACATATGTATGCATGTATGTGTATGTGTGTGTATGTCTCTCTATGTGTGTGTATGCATATATGTGTGTGTATGTGTGTGTGTGTGTATGTGTGTGCATGTATGTGTGTGTATGTCTGTATGTGTGTATGCATGTGTATGTGTGTGTATGCATCATTATGTGTACATGTGTCTATGTGTGTGTGTATGTGTGTGTGTGTGTGTGTCTATGTGTATGTGTGTGTGTCTATGTGTGTATATGTGTGTGTATGCATATGTATGTGTGTGTATGTGTGTGTGTGTGTGCGTGCATATGTGGCTTCAACGAGTGTTCTTGCTTTTGCTCGCTCTTGCTCGCTCTTGCTCTTGCTCGCTCGCTCTCTCTTGCTATGTGTGTGTAGCTCAGTGATGAGTAGCACCTCCTTTAATGTCAATCCGGGAAGACATGAGGATGGTATGAAGACCTCGAGCAAGTGAAGGCACAAGTGTGTGAGTGAGAAGCACACAAACATGCACACACATACACACACGCGCGCACATGGCAAGAACAAAGAGAGTAAGACAATGGAATCACTTCTATTGCAACAAGTTTTCATACAAGATCAAAACTACAAGAAGATCCCCCCAAAAATGAGCTCTCTAGCTCTATTTATAGTTTTTGACTAGCTTTGGTCCTATTCAGACCTAGTATCCGGCCTAGTTAAAAATTAGGTCCCTAAGCTAATTTGGGGGCTCAAACGAACTCTAAAAAAAATGAAAATTGGTAGGCAAATACTACTAAAGATCCTCAAGCTCAAGGACTCCTTGGCTTGCACAAAATGGAGCTACAAAAAGGTGAAGTGGTATTTACAATGGTTTTCAGTGATGAGAATCACTTTTATAATAGTGTAAAGATTGAAAAAATTTAATGGGTTGCCTTAGTGTTAGATCTGCATGTATGCCCGTACTTGCTTCTTCCTGTATGATGCCAACACTCTCCCCCCCTAGCGTCTGTCGTCTCTGACAGACCTTTGCTCCATGGTTTGATCAATGTAGTGCTATAGTATGTCGGTTGCCAATTCTTGTTCTCTGATCCGTAGTCCCTTGACCAGATATCTTTGAAGGGCATCCCAATTAACCACGCCAGGCGTGGTGTAGAGCTTCGAGTGCATTGTCTGTTCGCATGTGAATAGTTGTAGCAGATGGGTTGGTCGTGGCGCAAAAACTTCCGAGTGAGATTCCCAAAAGCCCGTTGTGAACATGTCGTCAAAGGTTTGCTTATAGCAAGCAGGGAGATATCTCATTCTTGCATGCCTTGCATAAGCAACTCAAATACTCGGGGTCGTGCTCATATGATAAAGTAAGTCATAATTACCATTTATGAAGCCCGGAATTGGAGGCTGGATGTTACACACATTGCAGAAAGTCTTTAACACTACTTGCATCATGTCCAGGATTTTGAGCATCATTTGCGCGGCGACATCAGGCATGGGATGGAGGCGTGGCATCCAGTGTCTGATAGTGGCCAGCATGTAGGCAATAGTTGGTGTGCGTGTTGGGGGTGCAATGGAGGGGTAATTGAGCCATTGCTTGCAATTAGTATTGTTCTAAACTTTTATGGTAAATGCCTGTTGGCAGTAGCCTCGGTACACCAGGACGTACAAGACATGAAAGTCAAAGAAGGGAGTCAGAGCGAAGGGACAGCACTAGCAAACAGGGCAGTCAAAGAAGATCTGGCAAGTAGGCCAATATTTTTTCAAGACATTAATGCAAATCAAAGGGATGGACATGCAGAGAGGAAGAGCAAGTAGGGAGCTCGAAGATATGTATGACCGATCACTAGAAGAAATCCCTACAACAGTGATTTTTATCACTAACCATCATTGTAAATATCACTTCACATTTTTGTAGCTCCATTTTGTGCAAGCCAAGGAGTCCTTGAGCTTGAGGAGCCTTAGAAGTAGTTGCGTACCAATTTTCGTATTTTTTAGATCTCATTTGAGCCCCCAAATAAGCCCTGGAACCTAATTTTTAACTAGGCCGGACACTAGGTCTGGACAGGGCCAAAAGCTAGTCAAAAACTATAAAAAGAGCTAGAGAGCTCATTTTTGAGGTTAGATTGTAATTGAAACGAACTTGTAAGAGCATTTTGAAAGTAATCTAAAAGCTCCATTGATTCTCACTCTTTGTCTTGCCTTGTGTGTGCGTGTGTGTGTATGTGTGTGCATGCTTGTGTGCTTCTCACTCACGCACTTGTGCCGCCACTTGCTCGAGGTCTTCATACCATCCTCACGTCTTCCCGGATTGACATTAAAGGAGGTGCTACTCATCATTGAGCTACACCAAATTTTGGCGCCGTTGCCGGGGATCGAGCTTTGAGGACGAGCGTGTGATGGTAAGACGTAGAGTTGACGCGTTGGAGTTGTAGGTATTTTCTTCACTCTCATCGATTTTCTTTTACTTTCTTCATCATCATCATCACCATCTTCCACCTCCATCTCCATCATCGCGAAAATTTCAGTTTTTTGACTATATCCCCATCTCCACCTCATTTCCCTCATTTCACTTGTGAGAGAGAGCGAGAGAGCGAATTTGCATGTGCTGTTTTTTGCATGTTTTGTGAGTATTCTGCAGGTACAGGCCGCATCATCATCCCCAGCACCCTGCGCAGGTACGGAAATCTGAGTAACTGTCTGTGTATCGCCGAGCTCTGTCAATCGCGACCGACTGAAAAATTGCTCTAATTGCTAAACAAAGTGCATATCCATGACCTACAGGCCTAGAGCTTCCCAAAAATGTGTTTAGTTTTTTGAAATTCCACAGATTTCTGTCAATCGCGATCGCTCTGTCAATCGCGATCGACAAACCACGACGGACAGATCTGTCAATCGCGATCGACACGTCAATCGCGACCGACAGCCCACGACGGCTCTGTCAATCGCGACCGACAGAGTCAACGACCGATTGACCACGACCGACTGACCATACGCGTGACACGTGTCAATCGCGATCGAGCCATCAATCGTGATCGACTCATCAATCGCGACCGACACGGTCAACGATTGTTTGACCACGATCGACAGACCCTCGCGACCGACCTGTCAATCGCGATCGACTCATCAATCGCGACCGACACGGTCAACGACTGTTTGACCACGATCGACAGACCCTCGCGACCGACCTGTCAATCGCGATCGACTCATCAATCGCGACCGACAGAGTCAACGACGCTTTGACCACGATTGATTGACTTTTCGGCCACGTGTCAATCGCGACTGACCAGTCAATCGCGACTGACAGCCACGACGGACCTGTCAATCGCGATCGACACGTCGATCGCGACTGACCTGTCAATCGCGACCGACAGACTTTGCGAACGCGTTAGAAGGGCAAATTAGGTCAAATTTTCAAGGCAAAATTATTGGTCTAAATTTTGATTGAGTGTGGGACAAACACTAGGGTGTAGTATTGCATCGCGAGGCCGTGCCACAAGCTACTCGAGTATTCCTGTTTGACTGTTAGCTTGTGTTGAATTCTGATTTAACTCCCTAAACCCTGAACAGTCCTAACTTTTTCATACGAAATCCAATTTTTGAGCTCTTGGGCTTGTTGGAAAGCTCGTGGCATATACTACACGCCCTCAACTGTTTTTTATAAAGATAATGCGTTGATTTTCAGAGAGGGTATTTTGAAGTTGACCATACCCAGGGGGATCAAAGTCAGGGGTCTTTAGAATTATTTTCCTAAAAGTCACAATGCAAATGTGTGTTTGTGTCACATGAATGAAAGTGGATGGTTTTGTCCTTTGAATCTAAGCATTGAGCTAACCGTGGATCTTTTATAGGTCCATTGAGAGCAACTAAGAGCGTACAAAGCAAGGTTTCTTTGCAAGCTTGAGAACCGGGTTCTTGAGCACCATAAAGCAAGGGATCAACAAGTAAGGTTGGATTATTCTCAACTCCCTCTGTCATTTCCTAGCTCAAGCTAAGAACGAGTAGAGATAGGAGTAAGCCAGGGCGACGATAGGCAGTTATCAAGTTGAAGACTACCTAAAAACTCAAGTTCAAGTTAAAAACATAATCTCTGTACTGTCGATAACCTAAAGGAAAAGAATCTAACGTGGAACGATCAACCTAAAATACGAAGAACATTCAAGTGTTCCTGACGACGTGATATCAGACAAGACCATAAACACAATAATTAACTAAAAAGAATCAAGTGACTGGTACCAATTGATCGGCAACGAGGTTGTACTCTGGAAAAAATTGGGCTAACCAGTTAGGCATATGAACCTTAGATCAGGACGACACCTAGCAAGAGAGAGACAAAGCCTTAGGTCTTCAGAGGCTAGTGTCAATCACACTGCTAGGTCTTGGGCCCAGCAGTTGAGCCACCACTCATACTACCCTAGCTCTGAGACCAGTGAGTCAGAAATGTCTCAAGGCATGGGTAGACCCACGGGAAGTTCAGGAGTGCCTTATTTGTACAGGGTAGAAGGCCCTTACAAAACACAGCTGGAATATCTTAGGACCAACCGATTAGGTGCTAGCATCTATGAGGACGGCTTAGGAAGATCTGTGGTCCAAATTAAAAACCCGGATCAATCCATTGGACTAGAGCACCCAGCTGTCAAGTTTGAAAATGGTGCATACCTGGACAAGGAAGGAACTATATATGTAGTCACTAGTCACCCTGATAGGACCGATGACTTTGGGAATGTAATCTCAGAAGCGGACTTAGGTGACCTGGAGCAAGGGAACATGGGTGCGGAACCTAGAACCCCTCGAGGTAAATCAGTTCTCACTAGGATTATCACGCCTGAATGGGTCCCCCAAGACAATAAGAGCATAGAGTTGCTCCTCAATCGAGAAACTGATGAAGCCTTTTGGAGGTATAAGTCTAATCAGCCAACAGACATAGGAAATATCATGATCTATGAGTTTAAGGATCCGGAGAGCCCAGGCAGAGTGACCTACTTAGATCATGCTTCAGAACGGATCTTCGTGGTGACAGAAAATGATAGGCATGCCTACACTTGGAAGGGTGAATTCATTTTCCCCCAACCAAGATCAAATGTATCCTATGGTCACCCTGGGGCGGGAACTTCCCAAGCTCATGGTACGCAAAGAGACAGAAGTAGAGATAGACCGGAAGTAAGCTTTGCCAACCCTGTAGGCAGAGAAAGAACGAGAACGGAGACGAATAGGGTAGAACCTCCTGAGATACATAGAGCCCACAGGAACCAAAGAAATGTAGATGGATACCCTCTGCCGAGACCTAGAGAGCACACAAGAACTTTGAGACCCACCCAGCTAGTTAAGTCCATGAAGAATTACTTTGACGGCACAGGAGATCCCTATGATCATGTGGCGGAGTTCAAGCAAGTCTTGAGAGCTGAACAAGTGGAAGATCTGTTCACGCAGTACAATGCCTTCGGTCTAACCCTCAGGAACACGGCACTTACATGGTTTCAGCCATTAGATGAGCGTCAGTTCAGGAGCATAGACCAACTCCTAGAGGCTTTCATTGTAGAGTTCTCTAAGAGTGGCATAAGACACAATACTTCCTCATTGATTCACAGCTTCAAACAGACCCCCCAAGAGACTGTCAGATTGGCCGGAAGAAGGTTTAGACAATATCTGGAAAGGTGCCCTATTTCGGAGTTACCCACATCTACTAAACAAGTAGCCTTATTCCTTGATGGATTGCTGAGTACGAAATTGAGATCCTATGTGTATCTGAAGGACCCTAGGACTATAGAAGAGTGTGTACGCATGTGCATTGACATTGAAGATAACCTAGGGGAAGAACTAGAGCTTTCCAAAATCTACAAAGATTCAGATAGTGCATCTAGTCACTCTTCCACGCAGTCCACATCAATTGAGGAACTTGCCGAAAAGGTAGCTCAGAAATTAGGTGTATCGAGCAAACAAATCCCAAGGTTTGCCCCTGTGAAAAGATGCTATACATGCGGTGGTGACCATATGGCGAATGTCTGCCCCATTATGGCTCAACCCCAAGTAAACCCTAGTAGCCAGTACTGCACCATAGAACGGAGATACACCAATCACACCGCACAAGATTGCCCATACAACAAGCAGGCAGTTAGACAACCCTACCCGCAGCCCTACCAACAAGGCAGATACCAAAACCAAAATCCACCACCACAATATGCTAGACCCCAACAAACCTACCAACCACAATATCAGGCCCAACAGAGACCCCAACCGGTACTAGCTCAACAGCCCCCAAACCCCGCTAACGTGATTCCAGTAAAGTATGCTGTTGCAGAAGAAAACCTGAATAGGGCCATAGTACCAGTAACCTCATTGATCTCGGAAAGTGACCCAAGTGACCATAGCTTTGATTCTACACATGTCGATAGTCCCCAGGCTTACTACATGCAGTCCCCAGAACATGGTGAGTCTTACTATAGTGAAGAACCAAGTGAACCTAGTTGGGAGTCAGATTACACGAACGTCATGTATGCAAACCCCAACCCCAGGCCACAACCTAGGCAAGTAAGACCTCCATTCCCAAGAGGACCGTGCTACAGATGCCAAGGAGATCATATCGTTCGTGATTGTCCCTTGCCCCCACCTACACAACCCCAGTCAGTGACTATCCAAGGTTTTTGCCAAGATTGTGGAAAAGAGCATCTTTTACGAGATTGCCCAAAGAACCCCAATAATATGCCAAAAATCACTCCGATCAATGTGATTGGTTTAGTTGTAGATTCATCAGGAAGCGTCACTTCCACTGCACCAGTGCAGGTAGTCACTAGAGCTCAGGCTTTGCAGCAAAACCAAGAGACAAACCAGGGTAAGAACTCAGAGGCTAGTGAAACCGAGAGCATAACAAAGAAAAGGACTAGAGCATGGAAAGATAGTCGGGAAAGAATGAAAAGACAATGGGCTAAAAAGATGAGTGAACTTGAGGAAAGCATAAGAGAAACCAAAGCTAGGATAACTGAAATCACCTCTCAAATCCCTTCTCACAATACACCGCCGCCACCCCTACCATCTCCATCTGACCCACCACCCTCCCCACCACGTCATACGATTCCACCACCTCCTAGAGTAGGATCAGTGTTAGCTGATCCCACTCCTGAGGACATAGACATGATGCTCAAAGCATATCAGGCCAGAATACAAGAAGGGCCAAATGTCACGGATCATGCCAAGTGCTATCCTAGAGCTGACCTAGAGATAGAAAGAACCAAACTGTGCGCGAAAATGGTCGCATTGGCTCAAACTATGTTTGAAGCCAGTCGCCTTTTCAATTACTCGGGCTCAGCCAAAACGCAATTACACTTGGATGGATTCCTAGAGAAGTTAGAGAGGATAGTTGCAAGATCTGACAAGGAAGAAAAAAATCAAGAGAGAGAGAAAGCAAGCAAAAACATGAATCATTCCCCATCGGAAGTGTATGTGGCCAATTCCACTAAACCAGACTCCTTTCCCTCCTTAGAAAGATTAGAGAGGCTAGTTGCACAGCCAGAAAAGGAGCCTACCCCTCAAAGAAAGGAAAGGGTAAGAGAACGGAACAGCCAGCCTCTTCAGGAAGCCCACATGCCTTTTCAAGGAGCCTATCTTCCTCCCCAAAGGTCACAGGAGCCTCCCTCGAAAGCTTATGTACCCCCACAGGTAACCCACATCCCTTCCCAGAAAGCTTATGAGCCTGTTCGGAAAAGTAATAGCATAAGTAATCCTTCCCAAGAAGCTTGTGCCTCAGCTCTCTATGACACCGAGGAAAGAGCCAACGATAGAATAAGCCCTCCTTCCCAGATAGCATATGTACCTAATTCTACGGAGCCAGATACTTCTTCTTCAATGAATCGGTTTGCACCAGACTTCCTACGAGAGATTCAAGAAGACAAATGGGATAACGAAAGTGAGGTCGCCCCTCCTTTTGAACTTGTGGACGATGCACACGACCAATTCCCACAAGACATCCCATCAATTTACGGGGAACATGAGAGTGCTCAATCTCATGAGAGATTGGACTTTGAGTCTAATTCCATACAGGAGCTACCCCACTTCACAGGCCCATGGGAAGCAAAGTCCACATGTATGAGAGCACCCACAGTCATGGTAAGGAACGACGACTCAGTCATACCTAGGAACACAGAGGTAGTGAAGAACACTAACGTGCAGTGTAATCTCAAGTTAGAAGAGCTACTCAAGGTTAGACCTGAATTATGGAAACATGTAGCCAAACAAGTACCAGAGATAGCAAAACCTCGTTCCCAGGTAGGATCCCATAGGACAGTACCGGAAATTCCCTTGGATAAGATAGGAGATATGTGCGAATGTGAAGAAGGGAACACCTATCTTCCCATTACCTACCAGGACTACACCACTAAGGCAATTTTGGACTCAGGTGCAGGAGTTGCAATCGCCACTACCTCCTTATGGAAGCGTTGGGGCAAGCCAGCACTCAGGCCAACGAGAATGAAATTGCAAATGGCAGATGGTCACATAGAGAGACCCCTAGGATTGCTAGAAGGAATAACTCTCACCACTTGTGGTGTCGAGTTTGAACATACCTTTGCCATATGTGACTTCAGCAAAAATCATGCCTATGAGATGATTTTGGGAAGACCATTCATGCGACAGTTGCAAGTGGTACAGGATTGGGGAACCAATTCTTTGTACCTACAGCACTTAGGTGTTACAACCAAAGTCAATCTCAAGGATTATTCTCATAGAGATGTCCCTCCTATTCAATGGAATCCCATCCATAGAGCCAAAGATGATACAGAATCTGTGCATTCCATAGGATCAGGATCCTCATGGATGCATGAAGATACTCACTTATGGATGTGCAAGGTAGCAGTAGAAGAAGAGAAGAGAGAAAAGGCCAGAGAAATAGGTGCAAACGAAACCCATAGACCCATTCAAGACCCAGCCTATGCACCTGTAGTTTTTCTAGACGAGGAATTTGAACCCCATGGCTGGGCAGAAATTTTAGCAACAATGGACGTAGCCATCAATGAAGAACAATGGACACCTCACTGTGATGAGGATGGCTATGATATTTCAGTCTTCTCCATAGAGCCAATCATGGGAGAGGCAGTTCTAGAAGAATGCGAACCTAGCCCTGATGCATTTGAGGATGCAAGTGACTCCGATCTAGAGTCAATCATTATGGACCCTCCATTTGCATCAGATGAAGAATACTTCCATGAAGTAGAATTTCAACCTCAGAAGCATGGAGAGGTTACAAATGATGTAAGATTAGCAACACATATGACCTCGAAGGAAGAAGGAAAGAAACGAAGAAAGAAAGAAGTTTTACCAGAGGAGGAAGAATCTTTGTTTGAGGTCCCAGAAAATTTTAAGAAGTACGAGATAGATGACAGGAGAGTCATGATAAGAATGCCTAAACGAGAGGCACAATCAGGAGAGGCCTATGATAACAAAGAAACCACCAAGAAAATAGTAGTGGCCATAGAAGAAGGAGAGGAGAGATGCACGTATATAGGCCATGACCTGACAGAAGAAGAAGAGCATGAATTGATTACCTTGCTAAGAGAATACAGAGATGTATTCGCTTGGAGTTACAAGGATTTGAAAGGTGTTGACCCTGACATATGCTCACACACCATCCCCATGACCTCAGATGCCAAACCCTCTAAGCAAAAGCCTTATACATATAACGATAACTATGCTGCTAAGATCAAGGAAGAGATAGATAGACTGGTCGAAGCCGGATTTATCTATGAAATTGAGCACACTGAATGGGTATCCCCCATCGTAGTGGTGCCCAAGAAGAATGGCAAGCTGCGTGTGTGCATTAACTTGAAGAAGGTTAATGCAGCCACAATCCGAGATAACTATCCGCTTCCCATCACAGAACATCTCTTAGAAAGAGTGGCAGGCAAGGAAGTGTACAGTTTCCTTGATGGATTCTCGAGCTACAATCAAGTAGCCATAGCTCCAGAGGATCAGCATAAGACAGCCTTTGCCACAGAATGGGGCATTTTTGCTTTTAGAGTAATGCCATTTGGGCTTACCAATGCACCAGCCACCTTCCAGAGGCTGATGTGCCATGTGTTTAAGGAGTTCCTGAGGAAGAGTTTAGAAGTCTACGTTGACGATCTCTGTGCTCATTCCAATGTTAGGCAAACCCATATTCCTGAACTCAAACAAATCTTTGACAAATGTAGAGAATATCAAGTCTGCCTGAACCCCGAAAAGTGTGTTTTTATGGTCAGGCAAGGCAATATCCTAGGACATATAGTGTCAAAGAATGGCATATGTACTGACGAAGAAAAAGTGAGAGCCATAGCGGAGCTACCTAGGCCAAAGAATGTCAAGGAAGTACAAGCTTTCATGGGGCATTGCGGTTATTATCGACGATTTATACACATGTATGCTGTCATTGCAAAGCCCATGTACGGACTTCTGACAAACTTTGAGTGGACGGATGAATGCGAAAATTCCTTCCAAGAGCTTAAACGAAGATTATGTTCAGCACCAATCTTGACCACACCAGATTGGAATAAGCCATTCCATGTTCATGTGGATGCATCCAATTATGCTATTGGATGTGTGCTTGCACAACCTACTGGTGAAGGTAATATGGATCTTCCAATTGCCTATGCCAGCAGACAATTGAATGCGGCTGAACGGAATTACACCACTATAGAGCGCGAAGGATTAGGCATGGTATATGCAGTCAAGAAATTTAGACACTATTTGCTTGCAAATAAGTTTAAATTTTTTACTGATCATCAGGCATTGTTATATCTTGTAAACAAGCCATGCAATACAGGAAGATTAGTGAGATGGTTTCTCTTGCTAATGGAATACGATTTTGAGGTTGTGGTAAGGAAAGGTAGGACTCATTTGAGAGCCGATCATCTCTCTAGGCTCACATCGGGAGAAGCCCCACAAGGAGTGTCAGATGACCTTCCTGATGCTTACTTGTTTAATTTGGAAGTGGTACCGCAGTGGGCTAAGCCATTGGTACCAGTATTGACATACGGGCCCAACCATCCAGTGGTAAACACACGGAATAGAGAGGTTGTAAAAGCCCAAAAGTATCACATCATGGCCGGAAGCATGTACAAGCACACAGATCAAGGGATCTTGGCTTGTTGCGTAGAAGAGGATGAGTACGCTAAATGGTTGCAATTAGCACATGTAGGTGCGTTAGAGCAACACCATTCAAAGCAACGAACATTGCAGACTCTAAAAAGATTCGGAGTGCATTGGCCAACTATGGACGCGGATGTCCAAAAGTTGTGCAAGGAATGCCCAATCTGTTGCACTAAACCACTTGTGGAACATGCCACTCTCTATCAAATATCCATTGTGCCAGATTGGAGTGAACCTCTAGTATCATTCTTGCGGACAAACACATTCCCCCCAGACATGACTCTAGCTAGGAAAAGGAGTTTAGAACAAGAAGCCCTGGATTATTCACTCATAGGTGATAATCTATATAAGCGCGGTAAAGATGGTTACCTGAGATTATGTGTCCATGAGAGTGAATATCTTAAGATCTTAGAAACTGCTCACCAAGGTGTAGCAGGAGGACACTTTGGACCAGATCGGGTGATCAAGGCAATATTGTTTGCGGGCTTCTGGTGGCCCACCCTTCACATGGATGCACATACCTATGTGAAACGGTGTGATATCTGTCAAAGGACTCAGTATCCTATACGCAAAGATGAGATGCCACTGAAACCTATGATGGGTGGACGTGCATTCTCTAAGTGGGGAATAGACTTCGTAGGTCCTATTAATCCCCCAGCTAAGGGTTCTCATGCGGAATACATCATTGTGGCAACAGATTATCTCACCAAGTGGGTAGAGGTAAAAGCTACAACCAAGAACGATGCTCAAACAACTGCCAAATTCTTGTTTGAGAATGTATTCACGAGATATGGGCTACCTATAGAGCTTGTAAGCGATAGAGGCACTCATTTCTTGAACGAAGTGATTGAAAATCTGCTCCAAGAATTCTTGGTAATACACAAGAAGTCTGCCCCTTATCACCCTCAAGCTAATGGACAAGCTGAGAGCACTAATAAGATTTTATGCAATGTACTGACAAAATTGGTGAACACAAAACGCTCTGATTGGGACAAACAGCTGAACCATGCTGTTTGGGCATACCGAGTTGCCTACAAAACGGTACTCCAAGCTACCCCCTTTCAGATGGTATTCGGCCAAAACGCCGTGCTACCCTTGGACTTCCTGATTCCTACATTGAGAGTAGCACAAGAGTATGAATGGACAGGTCATGAACTCTCTTCTAGGATCTTTGACCTTGAACGATTAGGGGAAACAAGACTAAGAGCCGCTGCAGGAATATATGCCGCCAAGAAGAGACAGAAGGCATATTTCGACGCCCACGTGAAGGATAAAGGCTTGAAAGCAGGAGATATAGTCCTAGTCTATACACTCAAACAACACGCGAGGAAGCTAGAAAAGAGAGGCTACGGACCTATGATCATCAATAGGATCTCCACAAGCGGAGCGGTACAATTGGCCACATTAGAGGGTGATGTTCTCCCAAATTATATTAGCGGTTGCAGAGTCAAGTTGTATCAGGAACCCCTCACGGAGGAAATGCTTAGCCGACTCAACACTGCTAAGAAACGCAAAGAGGAAGAAAAGCGAGTGCGAGAAGAAGCTCAAGCAGAAGCTTTAGAACGCATTAGAAGGATGAAATTACGTAGGCAAGGTAGAGAGCAGCCTAGGACAAATGACTATGCAGATCAAGGATATCATATGGCAATGTGTGAAGTCGCAGGAACCAGCTCACCTAGGATAACTGATCGACGTCCTTTCGTAACCCTAGATATAGGACAAGGAAAAAGTGCAAGGACTGTAAGAGCCTTGATTGACTCAGGTGCTGCCACTAGCGCTGTTAAGTTGTCTTACTGCCAAGAGTTACAGTTAACTGTCCATCCTGTGGAAGCATACCTCATAGGATTGGGAGGCGTGGAAACCCCTTGCATGGGCGAGGTGGAACTTCCCCTCTACATTCACGAGGAAGCAATGACCGTTAAAGTACTAGTGTGTCAAGATGAGGATCTCACTGAACCTCTCGTCTTGGGTCAGGATTGGATCTATGACCAAGCAGTCAATCTAAACCTAAGAAGTGGACTTCTCCAGGTTTGGGTCAATCATAGTCGAGTTACAGTAGAATTAGACAATGGAGCACTCAAGGAACTAAGAAAGGCACAGACTCCTGGTCCTTCCAGGGGTACACATGAAGATGACCATGCTGTTCTTGTCCAAAACTATGTGTTGCAGAGGAATGATATTCGCAAAAAAGAAGTCAGGAATGCAACGGAACTCCCTTCTTTTCCAAAGGCTAGAAGGAAGCAACAACCCAAGGTGGATCAAAGGCAGAAGAAGCAGGGTACTACCTATGTCAGAGATCAAAAGTACCTGCGCAGCAGAACAGCCCAGAAAATAGACCAGGTATGGGTGCGGAAAGGCGAACGACCGGTTGCACCACCGTCAACTACAGGGGCAAAGCCTCTTATTAGTGACCAACAACGCAACGCTAATAAGAAGTCTTTCAGAAATTCTTCTGCTAAAGTAAAATCTATTTGGCTTCCCAAGAAGTCGATGAAGGCAAGCCCACAATCAAGACAAATTTGGGTGCCTAAGGCTTGCTTGATGGCACAAGTAGCTACGCTGAGGCCACAACTTAAACAACATAACGCAGCGACGCATACTGCCAGATTTCACTCGTTCTCGACACTCATGCACACACCAAAACCCAAGAGCGTACATGTAATCAATTGTAAATGGGTCCCAAAAAGGCCTCATCTTCAAACCACGACACCGAGAAGGCTCTGTAGAGACTCTCCGAAACCGAAGGCAAAGCCCACTCACTGCATTTGGCAGCCTAGGGCCTGTAATAAACCCCCCGACCCCAATTTGTAAATCCATACCTACTTACTAACTGCAGTAGTCTCCTAGGACAACACAAGCACTAAATACACACACTGTCTTCATGCACTTACTAACCACTAACTCATCATCCACCTCATGTTAATGTTGTAACGGGGACAACAACGGATTTATTCTGTCCATTACGATGTTAACACTTGGTTCTATATTCTCACAGAACCAACCAGCGAACAGGGCCATGGCAGAAGCAGGTACTAGTTCTCAAGCCGGATCTGGTGCCCAGATTGTGGACATAGAAACACTTCTCCTTGAGCCACGTCTCACAGCAAGACCACAAGAGCTTCAAGCAGTGCATGTGCTCCCCATTCAGGATCCTCCTCAAGGGCACACTTCTCAAGTAGGTAAGCATGCGCATTGGTTCAGTGATGTTGCTGGACCACTGGGCGATGGGACCTATTTCTGGGAAGCAGAATTGGAGTTCAATGGCAAATGGGGTCGATACCACTTTTTCGCACGCGAGTTTGAAAGCTACCAAAATGCCGAAGTCATGAGATCAGTTTGGGTCAAAGCAGGTGTGGAAAGTTATTTCAGGACTCACTTACCAAAGCCGGATTTTTTAAGATGTTCTTATCTGATCAGTACCATCACACCAAGCAGAGCCAAGGGCGGCGACAGCACCTTTGTGCTGCCATCACTGCTGCCGGGTAATGAGCTTAAAAGATTCAAGTTGACCCTCAATCTGGTAAGAGAAGCATTGGGTATGTATGGCATGCACATCCCAACAGAAAAGGAAACCATGGTTCCAGGTCGAATGAAGCACAAAGATCTTAATAAGCTGAAGGACATGGTTGCGATGACACCTACCATTGCGCTTCACCTGCGAACCATCATGCAACATTTTGCTTTTCCCGCCCAAGAACGCTTCACAATGCCCCCGAAAAAAATATGGTTCAGTTTATATCTAGCAGAAACCGAAAGCCTGCCCATCAATGTACCACACTGGATCATAGATCAGATCCACCTAGCGCATCAAAGGTGGAACAAAAAACAGAAGAATGTGCTCCACGGGTGTTGTGCTTTGACCAGAATAATCTATAGATGCTTGGCTTATGACGTGCCTGTTCAGCGGGCACTCGTATGGTCCCGAGTCCAAGAATTCCAGAGAAGACTATCAGTAGCAGGTCCCCCATCAAAGAAGATGAGGGGGGGAGTCCAACTACCCTGTGCCCAACCAAGGGGAGCTACCGCTACACCAGAAATCACTCCTCCCCAGACACGACGAGTTAGGCCATTCACAATCCGGTTACCAAGACCAAGCACAGAGGGGCCTAATCTGGTGTTTCCACCCATTCCATCCGATTTGGAATTTCCGCAGGGATTTACTCTTGAGGACCTCACGGATGAAGAAATTGCCAGATTAATCTATGACTCTAACCTCGAAGCCGAAGCAGCGCGAGCTCAGGAACCGCGACCCCAAACAACATCGGCCCCCACCCAACCACAAACTACAGAAGTCGATGTAGATGAACAAGAGGCAGGAGGAGATGAAGAAGAGGCCGACGAAGAACAACATCAAGAATATGACGAACTCTCCGAGTTAGCAAGTGCCCCAGCATATTCGGCACAAATCAAGAGACTATATCGAACCATGCGACTGGTTCAGGAACAACATCAGATGTCTCTAGAACAGGGCAAAAGACTCATGAACGACTTGCTAGCTGAGGAAGGTGTGGATGAGTTGTTCATTGAGTCCATGAACCTTCATGCCGACGCTGTAGGACTGGACGAGGCCATTCATGAGGCAATGGCCTACATCCACAGGTTTGAAAAAAGAGTTCCCGTTCGTCCCAGGAGGTCCGGGAAGCAAATTCACATCAATACATCAGCACCAGGCGAGGCAGCGCAAGCAGAAGAATATCAGGAAGCACCGTTGTCACCCCCATCCCCACCTCACACTACACAATTCACTCCACCACAGGACACTAACACTACCACATCCACTACCACTACCGTGGTCATGGGCATCCCACTCTCTCCGGGAATCCAATACGGGGGAGTCACCATGCCCACCTTCACCACCCTGTTCACCGATGTCACATCCACTCCACCAACGATTCCCATCTACACCGTCACTCAAACAGTTGACACGATGGAAACATCACCTGCCACAGCACCGCTCCCTCCCCCCATGCCACCTTCATCACCCATACCCCCTCCACCCACATCTCCACGTACATCCACATCATTCACCTCTCCCATTCCCGCCCCCATTCCCCATGCATCTTCACCCTTCCCAGCATTATTTAATGTAAATAACATATTCTTAGCATTAAACCAATGTGTATACCAGCTCCAGCATGAGTACAAAGCTCTGGACAACCGGTATCAGAATCTGGAAACGCACCATCAAAACTTACAAAGACAATTTCTCAGCATACAAACAGAAAATGCAGAACTGAATCAACGCTACACGACGCTTGAGCAGGCTCACCAAACCTTATTGGCGGCACCCCAACCATCGACAGAATCAGGTGCCAAACAACTAGAAGCTTTGCTCGAGGTATACCAAGCCGATAATCTCAAAGTCCGGCGTAACCTGGCACTTCTCACAAAACACATGGCGGCCGCCCTAGAAGAAAACAAGAGGCTGCAGCAGCAAAATGAAGCAAATCTAGAAGCAGCAATGGAAGGCTCCCCACACGAAATTGATCCAGAGCAGTTTAAAGCTGTGCCCTCAGAGACAATGAAGACCATCTTGGACAGCTATGCGGATCTATTAGAAGCTCATGATGACTTGGAAAGGGAACGTGATGCGCTGCGCAATCAACTCCAAGAGCAACAGACAGCACCCAAGGTCACAGAAACGACCACGACTTCAGAGGAAGTCAAGGCATTGAAAGAGCAGGTGGCCGAATTACAGGCAAGATTACTCACACATGAAAGGCAACCCTCTCCAGTTGTCGAACCTGAACCTGAGGATTTGGTACCCATCGAGGTAGATGAGACGTATGAGGAACCTTACGTTCCTATGCCAATGCCAGGTGGTGAGCAAACCGCAGAAGGAATGGATACGTTAGAAATTGAAGTACCTGAGTGGCTCCAAACACTAGAGAAAACGGCATCCACTCATGAAGATCGAGTGGCAGTTCAAATCCAATCTATGGCAAAGATAGAGGACACTATTATTAAATCAGAATACTTCCGCAGCATGTCCCACCATAGATGGATAGGAACCAATGATGATCAATACGTTCCATATTGTATACTCCTGGCGGACTACAATGCAGAAATCCAACACAGATGTGGCAAACCTCCAACGTTTGCTACACAATTTGGGCCAGATGACATCCCAGAGAGCGCTAAAAAAGGATCCATTCATCAACCCACTTGGAGGATCCGACTCCTCGAAACCTATCCGGAGATGGTTCGCACCTGGACGAATATGCCTCTTTTTATTAAATATAACCCTTGTTATGTTCCGGTACTCCGCAGACGCACATGGCCAGAGTTTACCATTGCAGTCAAGAATATCAAGGGATGCGCCAAATGGTTAAACTACGTCTATCTAGCACCCCCTCAAGGGCCTCCCACCGTCAATTACATGATTTCCACTATACGGCACTGGAGCATCCGATTAAAGAATACCCCTGATGTAATGGCCCAGATGTGCATGAAAATTTTTGAGTTAATGCTTATTACATTCAGGACATTCAAGAATATCAAGGACCCACACTTCTCAGGCGTCGGATTCCTTACAGGAAACCAAGATTTAGTTTATGACATGAGCACCACTCCTTCCATAGAGGTGATATACGCTTGGCACGCCAGAATAAAATACCTCCCGGCCTGCTTCAAACAAACATTCGAAGAGATGTTCATAACAGGGTTCTGGGAATACCACTCAGAAATATTTGTACCCAGACCCTCACACCTCCTCCATTTATTTGCTGTGGAGCGAACCATTCACTCAGAGCAGTTACGGGTGCCACATCCAGATGTCCCAGGGCCAGTCAATTGGGATGCATTGCTGACAGATCTAGCAAGGGGACTCAGGCTAGAAGAACACCACCTCGCCGCGGATGTTGTCCAATATTACGTCCAAAAAGCAGCTAGACAAGGGTCTGTCAGGGGCGACAGACGCGAGAGTGGGGGGGGTGTTGGCAGTAGCCTCGGTACACCAGGACGTACAAGACATGAAAGTCAAAGAAGGGAGTCAGAGCGAAGGGACAGCACTAGCAAACAGGGCAGTCAAAGAAGATCTGGCAAGTAGGCCAATATTCTTTCAAGACATTAATGCAAATCAAAGGGATGGACATGCAGAGAGGAAGAGCAAGTAGGGAGCTCGAAGATATGTATGACCGATCACTAGAAGAAATCCCTACAACAGTGATTTTTATCACTAACCATCATTGTAAATATCACTTCACATTTTTGTAGCTCCATTTTGTGCAAGCCAAGGAGTCCTTGAGCTTGAGGAGCCTTAGAAGTAGTTGCGTACCAATTTTCGTATTTTTTAGATCTTGTTTGAGCCCCCAAATAAGCCCTGGAACCTAATTTTTAACTAGGCCGGACACTAGGTCTAGACAGGGCCAAAAGCTAGTCAAAAACTATAAAAAGAGCTAGAGAGCTCATTTTTGAGGTTAGATTGTAATTGAAACGAACTTGTAAGAGCATTTTGAAAGTAATCTAAAAGCTCCATTGATTCTCACTCTTTGTCTTGCCTTGTGTGTGCGTGTGTGTGTATGTGTGTGCATGCTTGTGTGCTTCTCACTCACGCACTTGTGCCGCCACTTGCTCGAGGTCTTCATACCATCCTCACGTCTTCCCGGATTGACATTAAAGGAGGTGCTACTCATCATTGAGCTACAATGCCTTCCATGATCTTCTTCGTTGCACTGACCCAAAGCAAGGGTTATACTTCAAATGCATGGGAGCGTGATCCCATGTTCGTAGCATCTCCCGATAGGTCTCAAGTAACTTTTGCCTCCAAATGGGTTGGAATATGGCACCTTTTCTAGCTTCTTCCAAGATGTCCTCTGGTTGGAACTGTGTTGCAAAGGAAGGATACCTATTGGTGACTCTTTTAATTTCAGCATTGTAGTCTGCCAATAGCACAAAGTAGGGCTTATACTGTAACTTTGAACTGGTTATTAAGCGCCTAGTAGCCAAGTGCTTGAAATATTCGGATTGGAGTATGGTCTCCTCAATGGTTTTCATGGCCAGCATCTGAGTGGATATACGCTCTTCGTGAGTCGCCCCCATCTCTTCTACTTGTTTCATCCATGCTGGAGGGGGTTCCTCATATGTGTCTTGTCCTTCCTCAGTGACCTTGCCTCCTAGAAGAGGTTGAGGCTTATAATTATCTTCAAATGTTTCTTCCACTGGAATGACAATAGCCTCCTCTTTTGTTGGTTGATTGGGTGGAGAGGGGGGACGTTCATATTGTCACAACTTAATCTTTAATTCTGCAACTTGTTGGCGTAGCTCAAGTACCTCATTGGCCGTTGAATATTGGGCTCTGGTGAAGTAGCAGCATTGACCATCTCTATAGGTTCTGTTGGGTGTGGTGGGGGCACTTGGGATCTTTGTAGTTCCTTTACCTGGTCTGCCAGTTCGTCCTGTGCTTCCAAGAGGGTCGCATAATCTTCCAATACCTGCTGAATGTGTTCTGAGGGGATAGCTTGGAATTTGGCAGGATCTATAGGTGTGCCTGGGGTGTTTTCGATGGCTACTTCTAGATTCTCTTGATTTTGTTGCTGTAGTCTTCTATTCTCTTCTTGAGCAGCTGCTAAGTGGCGGCAAAGTAAGGCCATGTTTCTTTGTAGTCTAGCATTGCCGGCCAGCTGATCTCTGAGTTGTTCTTCAGTCGCCTTACCCATTGTATATTTGGCTTCGAGCTCCACATGAGATTGTTGGAGAGCGGTGACCTCATGCTGCAATGCAGTGTTACTCAACTCCAAGGCATTGACACGTGCCTGGAGGTGTGAGGACATAGTACAAAGCTCTTTATTGTTTTCTTCCAATAATCTGTATTCCTGTTTAAGCTGGGCAGCAGCTTCGAACATGGTGTCCAGTGCATGACTGAATGAAGTGGATGCAGAGGTGGAGGTGAAAGATGCAAGGGGTCGGGAAATGGGGAAGGGAAAAGTGGATGATGTGCTGACAGTGGGTGTATGTGGTGATGTGCATGAAGTTACAAGTGGTGATGTTGAGACAAACGTGGTGGCGAGTGGTCCTGTGGAGGGTGAAATGTGCATGGGATCGGACATGATTGTGTGTGAAGTGTGAATCGTGAATATTGGAATGGTGGGTGGTGTGTTAGTGGTGGCCGTGAATGTGGGGGAGGTGGGGTGGGAAAGGGGCTTTCTATTATGATTCTCAATTTGTTGAATCACATTTACCAGGTTTGCCAAGAATGGAGGTAGGGTGGTTTGTGTTGGTTCTGGGGGGGTTAAAAAGGGCATAGTGGTTTGGGGTTGGGAAAGAGGGTCTATAGTAGTGAGGGAAAAAGGGTGTGTTAATGTTTGGGTAGGGGCATGTGGCTGTCCGAGAGCTAGTAGAGAAGAAGGGTGACCTATGATGGTTTGATGGGTGGCGGGATGACCTATCTGAGGCTCAGAAATTGGCTGGAACGGGTGGATGTAGGTAAAGGGAAGGATGGAGAAATGGTGGTATGTGGCATAGGTTCATCGAGGGTGAAGACTGGTTGTTCTGGAAGGCTAGTGGTAAGGGGTTCGGTGGGCTGGATGGGAGGTGATCGTGAAGATGGTATCTGTGTGCTGTCGTCATGTGCATCAGCGTTAGTGGGGCTGGTCATATCAACGTCTGCTTGAGAGGTGGTAGGGAGTGAGGTAGAAACTTCGATCTGAATCATCTTTCCCCTGCGTGGTCGTGTATCCAGCCTTCGTTGATTGTATTGAGGGGGAGTGCGATGTAACATGGTCCACATAGCTTCTATACCCTAAATTATCACTGGTTGGGGTTGTGTAGGGGCAGGCAGTGGACAATCACGTATGAGGTGATCTCCCTAACATCTGAAGCATGGTCCTCTAGGAAATGGGGGTCATACCTGCCTAGGTTGAGGTCTAGAGTTGGGGTTTGTGTACATGAAATTTGCATACTCAGGCTCCCCACTAGTTTCACTCGGGTCCTCATAGTAGTATGACTCGTCATGCTCAGGTGACTGCATGTAATAAGCCTGCGGCCTTTCAATGTGAGTAGAGTCAAAACTATGATCACCGGGATCACTTTCAAAAAGCGATGGTGTCACTGGCACTATGGCTCTGTTCAGGTTCTCTTCTGCAGCTACGTACTTTATGGGAATCACATTGGCTAGGGTTGGAGGTTGTTGAGCTAACACAGGCTGAGGCCTTTGTTGGTTTTGGTAGGGTTGATGATAGGGTTGTTGTGGTCTACCATATTGTTGAGGGGGGTACTGGTTCTGGTATCTTCCTTGTTGAGGGTATGGTTGTGGGTACGTTTGCCTAATTGCTTGCTTATTGTATGGTCAATCTTGCGTGGTGTGATTGATGTACCTCCATTCTATGGTGCAATACTGGCTACTGGGATTCACTTGGGGTTGAGCCATAATGGGACATATGTTTACCATATGGTCACCTCCACATGTATAGCATCGTCTCATTGGGGTAAATCGGGGTATCTGTTTGCTCGAGACACCTAGTTTCTTAGCTACTTTCTCTGCTAGTTCCTCAATAGATGTAGATTGTCTAGAAGAGAGGCTGGAAGAGCTATCTGAATCTTGGTAGATCTTTGAAAGCTCTAGCTCCTCTCCTAGATTATCCTCTATGTCTATACACATGCGTACGCATTCTTCTATGGTCCTAGGGTCCTTCAGGTACACATATGATCTCAACTTTGTACTCAGCAATCCATCTAGGAATAAAGGCACCTGTTTGGCTGGAGTGGGCAACTCTGGAGCAGGGCATCTCTCTAAGTATTGCCTAAACCTTCTTCCTACCAGTCTAACAGTCTCTTGAGGTGTCTGTTTGAAGCTGTGAATTAGTGAGGAAGTGTTATGTCGTATGCCACTCTTAGAGAATTCAGTGATGAAAGCCTGGAGAAGTTGGTCTATGCTTCTGAGCTGCCTCTCATGTAGTGGTTGAAACCACGTAAGAGCTGTGTTTCTAAGAGTTGGGCCAAAAGCATTGTATTGTGTGAATAGGTCCTCAACTTGTTCAGCTCTCAAGACTTGCCTAAATTCAGCCACATTGTCATAAGGGTCTCCAGTGCCATCGAAGTAATTCTTCATGGACTTCACCAGCTGAGTTGGCCTCAGGGTCCTAGTGTGTTCTCTCGGCCTTGGCAAAGGGAAATCATCAGCATTTCTTTGGTTCCTTGGGGCTCTAGGTCTCTCGATTTCTTCTCTATCCGTTTCTGTTCTCATCCTTTCTCTTCCCAAGGGGTTGTCAAAGCTTACCTTAGGTCTGTCTCTACTTCTATCCCTTTGAGCTCCATGAGCTTGGGAGGTCCCAGCTCCTTGGTGGTTGTAGGACACATTGGACGGAGGTTGGGGAAAAACGAATTCACCCTTCCAAGTGTAGGCATGCCTACCATGCTCCGTGACCTTGAAGATCCTCTTTGACGTATTGTCTAGGTAGGTTACTTTGCCAGGGCTATAAGGATCTTTGAACTCACAGATCGTGATCGTTCCTACTCCATTCGGCTGATCAGGCTTATACCTCCAAAAGGCTTCATCAGTCTCTCAATTTAATAGTAGATCTATGCTTTTGTTGTCTAGGGCACCCACTCTGGTGTGAGGATTCTCATGAGAACTAATTTACCTCGAGGGGTCCTAGGCTCTCTTCCCATATTCCCTTGCTCTATGTCTCCTATGTCTATTTCTGGGATCACATTACCAAATTCGTCTGTCCTGTTTGGGTGATCGGTGATTATATACATAGTTTCCTCTTTGTCCAGGTATGCACCATTCTCAAACTTCACTGCTGGATGTTCTAGTCCAATAGGCTGATCTGGGTTTTTAATTTGGACTACGGATCTTCTTAGACCGTCCTCATAGATGTAGGCACCTAATCATTTGGTCCTAAGATATTCAAGTTGTGTCTTGTAAGGACCTTCAACCTTTTGTAGGTAGGCCACACCTGAGCTTCCTATGGGTCTCTCAATACCCTGAGACATCTCTGATTCGCTAGTCTCAGAGTTAGGGTGGTTTGAATAATTGCTCAACTGCTGGACCCAAGACCTAGCAGTGTGATTGACACTAGATTCAGAGGATCTGAGGCTTTGTCTGTCCCGGCCTATGTGTCTTCTTGACTTAAGGTTCATATGCCTGGTTTTTCTACCCTCTAGTTCCAAGTACACTATCGTTGCAGGTTAGTTTGTATCACTCACTTTGTTCTTTTTAGTTGGTTATTGTGTTAAGCTCTTGTTTAAAATCACGTCGTCAGGAGTACTTAAGTGAATTTCGCACTTGATAATTGATCAAATCAAGTTTACTTTTTTCCCTTAGGGTTTTTGCACTTAAGATCTACCTAATGCTTGTACTTGGTTGATTAGTTCTCTTGGACTTGATTCGTGCCTGACGTTGCTCTAATTAATCACCACACCTAAGTCGTACTTAACCTAAGCTAGGAATTGAGAGAGGGTATTGAGAATTTCCAACCTTAAGGCTCCTTCCTTGGTTGTCCTTGTGTGCCCAGGAAGCGTGTTCCCAAGCTTGCACTTACTCTTGCTTGGATCGCCCTTCGATGCTCTCAATGGATCTGTAAAAGTCCTAGTGTTAGCTCAAGATTTCAATTTCAAAAACACAACAGACCAATTTCATTCATGCAATTCAGAAATCAACTTGTTCTTTGGATTTTAGGAAGACAATCCTAAAGATTCCCTAGCTTTCCTACCCCGGGGTATGATCACTCCGAACGGATTTTGTATGAGGAAGTTATGACTGTTCAGGCATTTAGGGTTCAAAACAAGCTCTCAGGGTTCAAGAATTTTTTATGATTTTCTCGGTATTTTGCCCACTTCTAAGGCTCTAAGGTCCCAATGTGTTAGAAATCAAGGCCAAAAATTATCCCAAGTCAATAAAAAAATTATTCGTGAGGCCGGTGTATCACGATAGCTCGGGTCGACGTGTCACGATAGGTGGGTGTGTCGCGATAGATGGGTGTGTCCCGATAGACGGGTGTGTCGCGATAGTTTGGTGTGTCGCGATAGATGGGTGTGTCACGATAGGTTGATGTGTCACGATACCTCAGTGTGTTGCGATAGATGGGTGTGTCGTGATAGGTGGGTGTGTCGCGATAGGTCGGTGTGTCGCGATAAGTGGGTGTGTCGGGATAGGTTGGTGTGTCGCGATAAGTGGGTGTGTCGCGATAGGTCGGTGTGTCGCGATACGTCGGTGTGTCGCGATAGATGGGTGTGTCGCGATAGATGGGTGTGTCGCGAAAGAAGGGTGTGTCGCGATAGACGGGTGTGTCGCGATACCTCGGTGTGTTGTGATACCTAGGAGTGTCGCGATACTTCAGTGTGTCACAATACTTGGGTGTGTCGCGATAGACTGGGATATGGTGAATTTTCCTGATCAGGCTAGTGATTCTAGGAGCTCTCAAGCTGCATTGTGTCGTGGTGCACTCAGAATCGTGATAGGGTCAGTTTTTCGATGTGTCACGATAGCTCGAGCTCGACGCCTCGGGGCATGCGCAGAGAATTTCCGTACCTGCTGAGCTTGCTAGAGATGGTGAGGATGCTGCAACCTGCAAGAATCATGCAAAAACACACAAAAACAACAATACACACTTGCTCTCTCTCAAACTCACACAAAGCAAATGAGGGGAATGAAATGGAAGAGGGAATATGAAGTGGAGAAGGAGATGGAGATGGAGGCGGAGATGGAGATGGAGATGGAGGAAAAAAAAACAAGAAAATTACCTACTACTTACCATTCCAACGCATCCTCTCTACGTCTTACCATCACACGCTCGTCCTCAAAGCTCGATCCCCGGCAACGGCGCCAAAATTTGGTGTAGCTCAGTGATGAGTAGCACCTCCTTTAATGTCAATCCGGGAAGACATGAGGATGGTATGAAGACCTCGAGCAAGTGAAGGCACAAGTGTGTGAGTGAGAAGCACACAAACATGCACACACATACACACACACGCGCACACACGGCAAGAACAAAGAGAGTAAAACAATGGAATCACTTCTATTGCAACAAGTTCTCATGCAAGATCAAAACTACAAGAAGCTCCCCCTAAAAATGAGATCTCTAGCTCTATTTATAGTTTTTGACTAGCTTTGGTCCTGTTTAGACCTAGTGTCCGGCCTAGTTAAACATTAGGTCCCTAAGCTAATTTGGGGGCTCAAACGAGCTCTAAAAAATATGAAAATTGGTAGGAAAATACTACCAAAGCTCCTCAAGCTCGAGGACTCCTTGGCTTGCACAAAATGGAGCTACAAAAAGGTGAAGCGGTATTTACAATGGTTTTCAGTGATGAGAATCACTTTTATAATAGTGTAAGGATTGAAAAAATTTAATGGGTTGCCTCAGTGCTAGATATGCATGTATGCCCGTACTTGCTTCTTCCTGTATGATGCCAACAGTGTGTGCTCTTGCTCGCTCAC
This sequence comes from Ceratopteris richardii, assembly GCA_020310875.1. Lineage (NCBI taxonomy): Eukaryota > Viridiplantae > Streptophyta > Polypodiopsida > Polypodiales > Pteridaceae > Ceratopteris > Ceratopteris richardii. The sequence goes on from CM035412.1 coordinate 99,737,963, forward strand.
TCTCACTCTCTCTCTCTCTCTCTGTGCATCCAAATCCCGGCACAAATGTGTCGGGAGAAATCATTTTTTTTTAACATTCCAGAGCGTCTCTTATGCGATGCTCTGGAACACAGGATGTCGCTTATGCGATGCTAAAACATCGCAGCCAGTTTGCCAATGTCGCAAATAGCAATGAACAATGTATGTGGTGAGCAACTTACCTGATAGGATGGATGAATTGGATAAGTTATACCTTAGTCAGAGACAGGAGATCTACACCATGAGAGTAAAGAGGGAGAACCAAGAACTCCTAGAGGTAAATCAGTCCTATCGAGGATCATCACACCATAATGGATCCCTCAAGATAACATGAGCATATAACTTTTTGTCAATAATGAAACTTATGAGGTTTTGGAGATTTAAACTTGAGAAATGTAGTGATGTGGATAGAGTCATGAAGGCAGTTTATGAAGTTGCAGAGAAGGTGTTTCCCCATAACTGAATTGGTTACATTTCTATTTTGGGGAAAAATTTACTCACCCTCAGCTCACGAACATGCGCAAATACACCCACTTTTTTGATCCCCAATAGGATTGCCAAAATGAATAGACCTCCCAAAGTGTCACCAATATATCCTTTTAGCCTATTTGGCAAGTCTTTTTATGGCTGAGCTATCCAATATCCCTTATTCTTCCACTTTTGTGGTCCTATTTTTATCTCAAATACTGATCAATCATATGCGTACTCCTAACTCTCTTCCACACTCTCAGTCGCCTCTTTACTCGCTCTCTCTATGTGGTAGTCCTAATAGGTGAAGTTCCAATATGTATTTGAACAACAACCTCTTTTGACAAGATGAAATCAACTGTAAATCAAGGAGCATGTAGCCTCGAAAGCCGCAATGCTTTCCTTCCCTATAATTAATACATAACCGCTTTAGAGCCCTTCATCCAATCCTTTCCTCTATATGACAACAAAGGTTTGTCTTCTTAAGTGCTCTTTAACACCAAAACTTTTTTGAGGATTCTCTCTCCCTATCTCTGCTGCTCTATGTTATTTTTCTTTTACAAAAATTCATAGCCAGAAATGACAAAGAACTTAGATGAAAGGTTCAATCACAACAATTGAACGTTAATAGTACATCAGAATTTCCATCAAAGTGCATGAACATCATGGTTCTTGACTCGATAGCCAATATCAATGGGGAACCAAGTATCTAGTGGAGACCCATGCTTTTTGATTCTACATCATCAAGACACTTCAGTTTTTCCTAAGCTCCAATATAAAGATGGATTGAAAGAGATTTTCCCAAGCTTGCTATGCTCACAGCAATGAAGAGACTACACAAAGTTTCTACTAGCTCACATCTTGCAAATGTGCATCAGTCCCACAACCATATTCATTCGTTCTAAATATATCAAGCTTATTAAGGAGCATGCCAATTTTTTGGTTGCAGACATAGCAACGTATGTGTCATTGAATATTAACATAAAAAGGGAAGGTCAACCTACATCCAAAGATGCATGCTGCTCAAAACTTTGTTTGTTTATTTTGGTGATTTTCTTATTTTACTTGCTATAAAAAAATATGCCAATATGGATCAACTATTTTAGCAGGTGCTGATATCTCCCTTTCTCTCTTCATGATATAGATTCTAGAGGTGATTCTGTCATACAAATCACATATGGAAAAACCTACAACTCGATCAAATGGGAAGCAAATCCCTAAGGAGAAGGCCTTTTCCCATACATTCTATCAACAATGTAGAAGAAAAATCAAGCTAATGCACCAAAATAAGAATTCATAAGTTGTTCCGTAACAATAACCGAGATCTCCTGTTTGTGTAAGAACTGCTCTCATCACTGTATGTAAATTGCCAACTCTAATCACGAGCATCTGATGGTCATAAGCTCTTGCCCATCATCCAGTGAAATGATTGAAAATTTGCTTTTTTGTCTCGAATCCTCTAGATGAGTAGATTTCATCCTCGAGTTATCAGATTTTCTACTTCAACACCACTCTTTTCTTCTCTGATCATGAGAAAAAAGAGACTTCACAACGTAGCACATCCTCAATGTTGAAGTATCCACGAACAAACTTTAGCTCCTCTGTTGCTATGTTCCCATATACTAGCCCAAAAATCATTCTTTTTTATGCCATACAAAGCCGTTGAAGTCCTCGCATCCAATATGCGATCACACTCTGGGTTGCATTTATTCGACCGAATAATAAAAAAATACCGAATATATTCGCTTTATTCGTGAGTTTTCGAATAAACACCGAAAAAAAAATGGACGGATACGTTTTCGATCGAAACCTTTTCGATAGAAATTTCTTTCGATCGAAAGCGCTTTCGATCGAAATATTTATCGATCGAAAGCGCTTTCGGTCGAAAAGCATTTTACAGTAGAAAAATATATATTCTTACATTCGATCGAAAAACTTATTCCACACGTGCGTCATTGATGTGTAACTAGAGAAATTTAAGCCTGCAATTTTTATCAGAGAGCTTTCTTTTTTATCATTGAGGTATTGTTTTAATTTTTATTTATTGTTTATTTTATTGTTTCGTTGATTATATCATTCATATGGTATGATTCGCATATGCGTCTCTTACATATGCTTGAATTTTATTTATATAATTTGTTTTGTGTCTTTTAATCATCAATTGTATACATGTTTGACTCGCGCAAGCGTTTCTTACTTGTATACATCGATGATAAACATTTAAAAATAAACCACTACTGTGATTGTCTGACTTGCTACATCGATTCTTACTCTCAGAGTAGTATAGTACATAGTAATAGATCTATTGAGATTGTTTGAATCGCCACCTCGATTCCTACTCTCTCAATAGTATAGGGAGTGTGTAGGGACGATTGTGATTGTCTGATTCTTTGACTCTTACTCTCACAATAGTCACTTAGATTCGGATGAGAATACTTAGTTTGAATTGCCACCTTGATGCCTACTCTCTCAATAGTATAGGGAGTGTATAGAAACTATTGTGATTGTTTGATTCTTTAACTCTTACTATCACAATAGTCACTTAGATTCGGATGAGAATACTTAGTGTAGGTCACAAGGTGTATAGAAACTATTGTGATTGTCTGATTCTTTGACTCTTACTATCACAATAGTTATATACAATTATGTGAAAAAACTCATACATAGTATAGCGAATGTATATGAAATATTATAAATGTGTGATTCTTTGACTACTACATTCTTAATAGTTACATAGATTCACTTCAAGATTATAATTACACTTTCTATTTACTGATATTCTATTTTTTATTTTTGCATAGATGGTAGGTAAAATAAACAAGCAAGAGCAAAAATTTTTAGAAGAATTTGTGTGCTCGTACTGTTGGGGCTTCACTCACTAATTAGACATAAAGACATGAAGGTATATGAAGGAAGAAGAAAGACAAAGAGAAGTGAAAGCAAAGCACTCAGAAAATTAAGCCTAAGTGAAGGGACAAATTCACACTTGTAATATAGTGCAAAATTAGAGTTTAATTCTGACATAGAACTTCTGAAATTATGAGTTTGAGTCTAGAAGTATGTAGACCATATGTATATAAGCCAAATTGAGTTGAAAAACAAATAGAAGAACTTGATTTGTAAGTCTAGAGTGACTAAAAGAAAAAGTCTGGTTTTTCTGAGAGAGATGTTGAGGAAGAACTACTCAGAGTAGGAGAGTTTTCCATGGCTATGAGCAGAATGAAGCCAATCCATTTTGTACACATCTTCTCTAATAGATAACACATGTTTGTTTAGAAGGATTTGATCTAATTCCTCTGGTTTAGTGAATTCTAAGTGATTTCATATCAATGTGAAATTTAGTTGACAGTTACGAGTTTTCTGGCACATTTTTCCCTAATCTTCTAAAGGTTAGATCTCATAGTACAATGTAAAGTTTTTCATGAGTGATAGCTCATTTTGAAGCTACTACCTTCAACTACAATCGACCAAAAGATCTTTGCAAAATGGGACGTGTACTCAGAGAAATGAGTCTAACAGTGAAGGATCAAGCTAATACAGATCAGATTTGAAGCTAGAAGAAAAGGCGCAGATTTCTGGAAAGTGAATTTTTGAATTTCACTAAGTTTAATGATAAAGGCTTCAAATTTGGAGTGTTGCTAAGCTAATTATGGTTATGGAGGAATTCTAATATCACTTTAGCTTAGTTCTTGTGGTGTTTTCATACACCAACAAGTTGTATCATCTTTGAAGAACTAGAAGCTTTGAAGCTATGGCAGAAGAGAGATGCAAGTGCAAGGGCTTATATATACAACACTATCACAGATCATTTGTTACCACATATCAGAGGTTTAGAAATAGCTAAAGACATATGGAATGCTTTGGAAGATCACTTCCAAAACACTACTAAAGCTAGGAACGCTAGCTTATGGTCAGAGTTTACCACATTTAAGAAGAAGCAAAGCCAGAGCATTAGTGATTATGTCACTAAGATGAAGGACTTGGCATATAGCATTGGATCCATTGATGAGGATACTGAAGATCATAGGTTGATAGCACAATTCCTTGCATGATTGAGAGGAGATGAAAGGTGGAAACCTTTTGTACTCTCAACTGAACTTTCATTAAATCATTATGTACCAGAATTAAATCAATTGCTTGGACTGATGCTTACATTTGAGCAAGATTTGAAGTTAGATGGAGATAAAGGACATAGCTCTGCTATGTATGCAAAGAACAAGAAGAAAAGTGAGAAAGTTAAAGCAAAGGATGAAGAAGGACTCACTACTCAAGCAAATTATGCAAGAAGAAGTATTCATAGATGTAAAAGTCGAGGAAATGGAAGAGGTAGAGGTAATCAGAACAATAACAAGAAGACATGTTGGATTTGTGGATTGAGCAATCATCTAGCTTATGATTGTTGGCATGATACAAGGATCAAATCAGAATCAAAGTAATAATGACAGAGGAAGAGGTTGAAGGTTTCAAAATCAATTTCAAAGAGGAAGACAAAATTCAAGAGGAAGTTTTGGTAGAAATGGTGGAAGAAATTGGAATCAGAATCAGTCTTATAACACTACCTATTACAACTATGCAAATGATACATAGAATGGCAACCATACAACATTGATGATGAATTCAATAAGTGCATCAGAGAAGGAGGATCTTAAGGTATTCTATATTAACTCTGGTTGTTCAAATCACTTGTCAAGTAATATAGAATTGTTATCAGAATTGGAAGAAGGTATTTCAAGTCACATAGTACAAACAAGCGACAATACAAAACATAATGTGCATTTAGTTGGAAAAGTGAAGTGTAGGAGTGGAGCTGATTTGTTAACAAATGTTTCGTATGTCCCAACAATACCAAAGAATCTGATTACTGTGGGACAAATAGTACAGGAAGGTAGAATTTTTACTCTGAAAGTGCAAGGGAATGTTGGTCAAGCCTTGATTACACATCGTGATGAAGTACTTACAGAGTTAGACCTCTGGCATAAGAGGTTAGGACACTTCAATGAAAAAGGAATTAAAACCATGGTGGAAAATCAATCTGTAATAGGGTTACCAAACGTAAAGAGCCAACATATGATCTACAAATGTGAAGCTTGTCAGATGGGAAAGGCACACATGTTATCATTTTAGAAAAAAGGTTTCAAACATATGGTTTGTTAGAACTCATACATACAGATGTATGGGGACCAATAAAAGAAGGATCAATCAATGGTTCTAGGTGTTATGTTCTTTTCATTGATGATGCTACAAGATGAATAACTATTTATGTTTTGAAGGAAAGATAAGAAGCTTTTGGAGCCTTCAAACATTTTCATGCATATGCAGAGAGAGTTACAGGTCAAAAGCTCAAAAGGCTAAGGTCTGATGGAGGGGGAGAATACTTCTCCCAAGAATTCAATGATTATCTTTGGGATGAGGGTATCAAGAGAGAAGTAACTTGCAGGTATACACCTCAACACAATGGAGTGGTAGAAAGGAGAAATAGAACATTGGTTGAGTTTGCAATAGCAATGCTAAAGGAAAAGAATTGTCCTAATTACCTTTGGGCTGAGGCTGTAAACACAGCCACATATCTTGTGAATAGGTTACCATGTGCAACTCTAAATGGAATGACCCCTTATGAAGCTTGGTGGGGTAAGAAACCAACACTTGATCATTGTAAAGTGTTTGTATCAATTGCCTATGCTTATGTACCATCACAACTCAGACATAAGCTTGAACCAAAGGCTAAAAAATATGTGTTTATTGGATATGATGAAAAGCAGATGGGTTATTGTTGGAGTTAGACGTCTGCGGAAGCACACGAACAACACAAGGAAGAAGAAGAAGCTTGGAGCACAACACACAAGACTGAATGTATTACTAGAGAATGTACAAAGATAAGTAGCCCATTAGGGCAAAAGGCGTATATACAAGCCAGGGAAAAAAAACCTCCTAAAGAGGGAAAAAAGTGCCTCGGCGGTCCTAGAGTGTTCACACCTATCACTACCTAAATATATCAACAAAGCCCCCCTGGGAGTGATGCGGTGAACAAGGAGATGGCACTCATGTATAAGGAAGTGCCAAGCTATGTGGAAATCACTCGACAAAAGGAAGTAAGCCCAAAGCTTTGCGGAAAGCTTCAAACTTCTCCCTAGGCAGAGCCTTCGTGAAAAGGTCTGCAATGTTCTCCTACGTGGGCACATATGCCAAGCTGATCTCCCTAGCAGAGAACCTCTCCCTGACATAATAATAATGCACCTCAATGTGCTTAGTCCGAGCATGGAACACAGGGTTCCTTGCAACTACCAATGCGCTCTGACTGTGAGTGAAGATGGTGGTGGCAGAGGATTGACCAACACCCAAATCAGCCATAAGGCGTCTGAGCCACACGCACTCAACAGTAGCTGTGAAAGCTGCCCTATACTCAGCCTCACAACTGGAAGTGGCCATAGTAGGGTGCTTCTTGCTCAACCAAGATATACATGAGCTACCAAGCATGAAGCAAAAGCCACTAGTGGACACACGAGTGTCATAGCAACCAGCCCAGTCTGAGTCAGAAAAAGCATGCAAATATGGCAGTAGTGATCCCCCCTTGGGATAAAACAACCCAAGTAGCCGACTACCACTCAAGTAGCGAAAGATGTGCTTAACCGCCTGCCAATGCTTGACACCTAGGCAATGCATAAACCTGCTCATCTGTGAGACAACAAACTCAATATCTGGCCGAGTAATGCATAAGTAAATCAGGCATCCAACAGCCTGTTGATAGAAGACAACATCAAATGCATCTCCAGCATCATGAAGACTCAATTGTAAACCTGTCTCCATAGGAGTGGCAATAGGCTTACAATCTTCAAGGCCAAAACGCTGCAATAAGGTGTCAATATATTTCGTTTGACACAAAGCCAATCCACCATCAACTTGCATAAATTGAATGCCCAAATAGTGATGCAAATGCCCCAAATCAGACATCTCAAATGAGGCATGCAAATCAGCAATATGCTTCTCAATGTGACCAGTGAGAAGCATGTCATCAACATAGACAATAATGATCAGAAGCACGCTTAACATATAAGGTGCTCTCAGTTGGATTGTTCACAAAACCATGTGCAATCTGATAGGCATGTATCTTCTCATACCAAGCACGTGGTGCTTGCTTTAAACCATATAATGCCTTCTTTAACCTGCACACTTGGTATTCATGCCCTTTCTGCACAAAACAACGGGCCTGAAAAACATACACTTCTTCATGCAAGTCACCATTCAGAAATGCAGTTTTAATGTCCAACTGATGTACATTCCAACCATGATGGGCTACAAGTGCAGAGATGCTCCGAACAGTAGTCATACGACATGTGGGTGCAAAGGTCTCATCAAAATCAATGCCTCTTTCCTGTGCATAACCCTTTGCAACAAGCCTAGCCTTATACCTGTCAACTCTACCATTAGGTTTATGCTTCAACTTGTATACCCGCTTAGTACCAATGGCTTTCTTGCTAGGAGGCAAGTCACATAAAGACCAAGTACCATTCTTCATTATAGCATCATATTCAGATTGCATAGCAGCCATCCAATTTTCCGAATTTTGTGCTTCATCAAAAGAAACAGGCTCATTCTCATCATAGAGACTAGATGCAGCCATAGCATAGCAATCTGATGCAAAGGAGGCACTATGAGAGCCTGAACGAGTACGATATGACAAAGGTGCATCTCATTTGCTGTCACGCAAAGTTTGCACCATCCATTTTGGCATAGTTTTTGCCTCCTCAATATTAGCTCTTTCATCAACACGTGCATCATGTACATCTGCATCAGAAATGGAATTATTTGCATCATCACATGAAACCTGCAAAGGCTGAGAAGTTGCCTCATTGGGACCAACACTAGACTGTCCACCTATAAAAAGAGGCATCAAAGTATCATACATTTCTTTGGAGCTAACAAATGTCTCCTTAGTACATGAAAGCAATGGCTGAATAGCATCTTCCACAAAACCAACATCACGGCTAACCAGAATGTGTTTAGTCTGTGGATGATACAGACGATAGCCTTTACTTTCAAAACTGTACCCAACAAAAATACATTTTACTGCCTTATCACCCAATTTTTTACGATGTGGTTCATGCACTAGTGCATATGCCAAACAACCAAAAACCCGCAGATGAGCAACAGATGGCTTGCGATCATGTCAAGCCTCATATGGAGTGATAGACTACAGCGCTTTAGTGGGCCACCTGTTAAGTACATATGCTGCACACATGACAACCTCAAGCCAGAAACTATGTGGTAAAGCCTGACTCTTGACCATACACCTCACCATCTCCATGAGTGACCTGTTCTTCCGTTCAGCAACTCCATTCTGTTGAGGTGTATACGGCACTGTACACTAGTGTTTTATCCCACGTTCAGCCAGAAATGCATTAAAATTAGAACACATATATTCCCCCCCTCTATCAAAATGGAGGGTGCCCATTTTACATCCTAACAGATTTTCAGCCAAAACCAAAAATTGTTTGAAGCACAAAAAGACTTCGGACTTTGCCTTCAATGGATATACCCATGCATGCCTGGAAAAATCATCAACTAAAGTCACGAAGTAAAGATAGTTTCCAAAAGAAGGTGTCTGCATAGGACCACAGACATCACTATGTACAAGCTCCAAATTCTGCGTAGCCCAAACTGAATCATCTTTTGGAAAGGAGGAACGTTGCATTTTGCCCAAAATATAGCCTTCACATACATGTTTTCTAGGTGCCTCTAGCTTGGGCAAAGAAGACACCATATCACATTTCTGCAGGCGTAGCAAACTAACAAAATTCAGATGGCCAAAGCGTGCATGCCAAAGCTTTGCATCTGACATAGCCTGAGAATCATGAACTGCACATGCCGAATCATTCACAAATCTTTCACAGTCTATGAGCTTATACAACCCACGACATAAAATGCCAGAAGCAATAATAACATCGCCATTTGACAGATCATGAACTGTACATCTATCATCAACAAATTTCACAACCAAGACAATCTTGGCTAATGCAGAAACTCATAACAGATTCTTCTTGATCCCTGGCACGAATAAAGCATCTGACAAGGTGAAAGAACTACCATCAGCAGTAGTCAGAATGATCTTACCAACTTCCATAACAGGATAAGAGGAGTTGTTGGCACATGTGTTAGTATTCCCTATAGGGGTAGGCTCGAGTGAAGAGAAGAAACTGCACTGCGAGGTAATATGTTTGGTCGCCCCACTATCAAAGTACCAAACATCTGAGTCCACTACAGACATGCACTACTCATGAGAAGATGGGTCAAAACTACAAACAATAGTAAACGCCCATTCTTCTTCCTGCACAAGATTAGCAGACTCTATTTTTGGTGTAGAGGCTTCTGCAACAACCATTCAAGCCTCCTTTTTCTTTGCCTCTTTTGCAGCCAGTTTTAGACAATTCTTTATGATATGATCATTCCCTTTACAGTACTTGCAGAACAATTTCTGCTTTTCTGATGTCTTCTCATCTTTATCCTGGTTCTTTGAATGTGCAGCTTACTCTGCTTACTAGTAGAAGAGCTCCATTTTCCTTTGCCCTTCTGACTAGCCAGGAAAGCTCGATCCGCAACACGCATAATGGACCTATTCTGCCTGGACTGATCTTCCTGTAACAGAACAGAGACTAACTCCTCAAATGACAAGGCATTTGGATTGCCTTTCATCATCAATCGAAGAGTAGAAGCAAAACTCTGATATGAATCAGGAAGACCATTCATAGCGGTCTGCACAAGTGAGCTATCTGGTATAACCTCATCAGCAGAAATCAATTGTTCCTTCAAGTCTTTGATCTTTGTTAGAAAACTGTCCATAGAATCACCTTCATTCATGTGCTCGCTCTCCAACTGTTTTTGGAGGTAAGCAACACGAGCCTCATTCCTAGCCTGGTACAATGTGGTAAGTGTATCCCAAGCATCCTTTGTTGTTCTGCAAGAGTGAATGTGAGGAATAATAGCACGTTTGACAAACAAAGCTATCAATGCATGTGCTTGAGCATCTCTGCCATCCCAACGAATTTGCTCTGTAGTAGGTGCAACAGAAACAACAGCACAAACAGGAATCTGCAAAATATCATCTTCGACACCATCTCCATCAGCTTCAGCACCTGTATTTGCACTAGCTGTAGTCGCAGGTGTAACAGGACGTCTTTCAACACCCTGTAGAATGTTCCACAGTCCTTTTGCAACCAATACATGTCTCATCATATAAGCCTATAATGGGTAGTTGGTACCATCCAACTTATCCTCAATCGCCAACATACGAAATACATCACTGCTTTCAGCCATGGCCGATGACTAAAATACCTTGATGTAGAAAATTGATTGTATCTCAAAAAGTTGAAGACGAGTTCTGCTAAACCTGTAGTAGACTTCGAGACGCTTATATTGGTGAATCAAAACAGGTATATACCTTAATAGCTTGCACAAGCACTGCAATAGTGCGTTCGGAGGATGAAACGAGCTCAGATCGCGATTTCGGCACCACACAGTAAAGCTGTTTTGATCTCTAAAACACCCTGAGTATGCTCACCAAATTTCGTGCGAATCTGAGACTTCAACCGAAGGAGTGTCGACAATGCCCTAGATGAAGCAATGACCTGCTCTGATACCAATTGTTGGAGTTAGACGTCTGCGGAAGCATGCGAACAACACAAGGAAGAAGAAGCTTGGGGCACAACACACAAGACTGAATGTATTACTAGAGAATGTACAAAGATAAGTAGCCCATTAGGGCAAAAGGCGTATTTGATGAAGAAGTATATTCAGATACACATGAAGAGGGTGAACCAAGAAGATCAACTAGATTGAGGAAACAACCTACAAGGTATTCCTATGATACTTCTTATTTGACTTAGAAGAACTATGCTTACATGGTTAAGGAAGATGAAGAACCTCAAAGCTATGATGAAGCAAAGGGTAAGAGACAATGGGAAGAACCAATGAAGGAAGAGTTTAATGCGCTTGAAGAGAACAAGACTTGGGAACTTGTTCCAAAACCTAATGGTAAGAAAGTGATTGGAAATAAATGGGTGTATAAAATAAAGAAGCATTCATATGGAAGAATAGCCAGATACAAAGCTAGATTGGTGGTTAAAGGCTATGCTCAAACTCATGGCATAAATTATGATGAGACATTTAGTCCTGTAGCAAAGATGTCAACCATAAGGAAAATCATTGCTATTGCAGCATCAAAAGGATGGACATTGAGTCAATTGGATATAAAGAATGCATTTTTAAATGGATATATATCAGATGAAGTCTACATGGAGCAACCTCAAGGGTTTGCAGATTACAAGTATCCAAACTATGTTCGCAGATTGAGAAGAGCACTTTATGGATTAAAGCAAGCTCCACGAGCTTGGAATTATAGACTTGTGAAGTATCTTAATGATCTTGGATATCAAAGTTCAAAGGCAGATGCAAATTTACTTATCAAGAGAACATATGAAGGTATGATCTACATTTGTATTTATGTAGATGATATTATAATCACAGGTACTCCAAATGAAGGAATCAAGGAGGTGAAGAGATTACTTGAAAAGGAATTCAAGATAAGTGATCTAGGAAAATTGTCATATTTTCTTGGAATGGAAATCAATTATGCAGACCATGGCATATATATATCACAAGAAAGGTATCTTCTGAATCTTCTAAAGAAGTTTAGCATGGAGAATTGCAGAGAGGCATCAACACCATTTGAGGTCAATCATAAAGTCAATAAATATGATGGTGCAGAGTTCAAGGATATGAGGAAGTATCAATCTTTAGTGGGAAGCTTGATTTATGCTACACTAACAAGACCTGATCCTAGTTATGCAGTGTGATTTCTTTCTCAATTCATGCATTGTCCAAAAGATCCACATTGGATTGCAGGTCAAAGAGTTCTTAGATACACCAAACGAACTTTAAAGGAAGGATTATATTATCCTTTTACATCAGATATAAGGTTGAGAGAATATAGTGACTCAGATTGGGCAGGAAGTCAAGATGATAGAAGGTCAACACATGGGTATATGATATACATAGGAGATAAACTAGTGAGTTGGTGTTCAAAGAAGCAACATATAGTGGCTTTATCATCAACTGAAGCTGAGTACAAAGGACTTGTGGAAGCATCTAAAGAAGTGATATGGATGCAGACATTGTTCAAAAGTTTGGACATTGATCAAGGTATACCTATTATACATGGAGATAATATGAGTTCATTGTATCTTGCAGCAAATCCTGTATTTCATGCAAGAATAAAGTACATAGAGATTCAATATCATTTCCTAAGCGAAAAGGTAATGGAGAAGGAGCTTGAAGTGGTATACACTTCTACAAAAGATCAGATTGGAGATATTATGACAAAGAGCTTGGATAGAGTAAAGGCAAGTAGATTCAAAGAAATGGCATGAATAAAAGAGAAGAAGGATGTATGAAAAAGACAGAGGATGCTAATTAGTGATTGAGGGGAGCTATTGGGGCTTCACTCACTAATTAGGCGTAAAGACATGAAGGTATATGAAGGAAGAAGAAAGACAAAGAGAAGTGAAAGCAAAGCACTCAAAAAATTAAGCCTAAGTGAAGGGACAAATTCACACTCGTAATATAGTGCAACATTAGAGTTCAATTCTGACATAGAACTTCTTAAATTAGGATTTTGAGTCTAGAAGTATGTATACCATATGTATATAAGTCAAATTGAGTTGAAAAACAAATAGAAGAACTTGATTTGTAAGTCTAGAATGACTAAAAGAAAAAGTCGGGTTTTTTTGAGAGAGATGTTGAGGAAGAACTACTCAGAGTAGGAGAGTTTTCCATGGCTATGAGTAGAATGAAGCCAAGCCATTTTGTACACATCTTCTCTAATAGATAACACATGTTTATGTGGAAGGATTTGATCTAATTCCTCTTGTGTAGTGACCTCTAAGTGATTTCATATCAGTGTGAAATTTAGTTGACAGTTACAAGTTTTTTGGCACATTTTTTCCTGATCTTCTAAAGGTTAGATCTCACAGTACAATGTAAAGTTTTTCATGAGTGATAGCTCATTCTGAAGCTACTACCTTCAACTACAATTGACTGAAAGATCTTTGCAAAACGAGACATGTACTCAGAGAAATGAGTCTAACAGTGAAGGATCAAGCTAATATAGAGCAGATTTGAAGCTGGAAGAAAAGGCGCAAATTTTTGGAAAGTGATTTTTTGAATTTCACTAAGTTTAATGATAAAGGTTTCAAATTTTGAGTGTTGCTAAGATAGTGATGGTTATGGAGGAGTTCTAATATCACTTTAGCTTAGTTCTTTTGGTGTTTTCATACACCAACACGTACATGTATGAAATGAGAGAAGATAAAATCAGTATAGCCATGGACACTTTTAGTTACAAAGATTTCATTGCGCAATTATCCAGAACAACATTTATTAATATTGAAAATAAATTTGGCAGTGTGCGCAAAAACTTACTTTACTACAGATAGGAAGTTATTGAGCGGATTGATATATCATCCCGAATTTATGGGATGACACAATTGGTGGAGCACAGTTCTTAGATGAGCAAATGTCAAAAGAGCTCACACGTATCTTTGGACAAATCAGCAAAGTAGCAGAGTCATTGGTGGTGGATATCACCAGTATGCCCGGATTCATCAATAAAATTAAATTTATCGATTTACATTATCAGAATATGAAGAGAGGAAAGCGATTAAAACCGGACATGACTGAACACCTTGTGAGAGCACAGGTAGATCCAAATACAAGAGATTCATATGTGAATATGGGAGATCAAACATCATACAATCTTTGTTCGCTCCCACATTCCTCTATCCTTTTTGAAGATGCAGCTTTCGTGGGGGAAGGACAATATGGCATGATTCATAAAGTCAAGATATCCCACCCGAGATTCAGGAATGAAGTGTTTGTGGCCAAGCTATTCAAATTACATGGTGTTGACATACAAACACAAGAAAATGAAGCCATCAATGAAGCCACAATGTTATCTATTACGCATACTGGAATTATTAGTCCACTTGGTTTGGCTAGATACCATAGCAAAAGTCCGTGCCTCATTTTCAAATTTTGGAATGGTGGTACATTGGACATGTGGCTAGAAAGAATGAAGAAAGAATACCTAAAACCACGAAGTAGAGGTGTGAAGGACACAGAAGGAGATTTAACAACTGTGAAAACAAATATTTGAAAGCTGATCAACGACCGATTACAAACAATATCATTTTTACGCACTTGTAATATATGCCATTATGATCTCCATCCAGGCAACATCTTGTTGCATTTTCAAGATCAATAGGCTTACATCGGATTATGTGATTTTGGTAGAGCGACCTATTTACCAACCAAAAAAAGTTTTTCAAAGCTACCTAATCTAGAAATATCTACTAGAAACGAGTGGATTCGAAAGTACTGGTGGATTGCACCCGAATGCATATCCACTAGTCCTCCACCTTTTAATAAGCGTCAGGAGATATTTACAGTTTCGATACTCATGTTACAACTCCTGAAATACATAGATTTCAATAGTTATCCCATTGATAAGAATGGGATTTACAAGTTCAAGTATGTTTTAGAATTAGCTTCTGACAAAGATGTAGCAAAAAGACTAGACACACATGGATTGCTTAGAGTATTCTCACATCTTAATCGATATGGTTTAAAGATATCCACGACAGATGGATTACGACCATATTGAAAATGACATGTATTCATTTGAACTATCTAGATTAAATGAAGTGTTTACATTTGAGTTAAGTGAATTATGTGGAGTAAATGAAGTGCTATCATTTGAGTTATGTGGATTAAATGTTGTGGATTCATTTAACAAATATGAATTAAATCTTGTGAATTCATTTGAATTATGTGGAATAAAAAAAGTATTTACATTTGAGTTAAGTGGATGAAATGAAGTTTAATCATTAATATTAAGTGGAGTAAATGTTGTGGTACCATTTGAGTTAAGTGGATGAAATGAAGTGTAATCATTTGTATTAAGTGGAGTAAATGTTGTGATATCGTTTGAGTTAAGTGGATGAAATAAAGTATAATAATTTATAATATATGGATTAAATAATGTGGATTTATTTGAATTATGTGGAGTAAATGAAGTGCTATCATTTGAGGGATGTGGATTAAATGTTGTGGATTCATTTAACATATATGAATTAAATCTTGTGTATTCATTTGAATTATGTGGAATAAATGAAGTGTTTACATTTGAGTTAAGTGGATGAAATGAAGTGTAATCATTTGTATTAAGTGGAGTAAATTTTGTGGTATCATCTAAGTTATGTGGATTAAATATTGTGGATTCATTTAACATATGTGAATTAGATATTGTGGATTCATTTGAATTATGTGGATTCATTTGAATTCTCTTAAGATAAAATTCGTGTTTTTATTTTGCAAAAGTAAAACATGGCAAGCATGCCAGATGTGAATGATGATCTTGATCATACTGAATCTCAAAGGATTTTATCTGAGAAAAATGCTCAATTTGCACAATCAAGATTAGCATTTTTATTCCATCAAGATTTAGAGCCAGAGGGACTATAATGAGAAGCATTATCAATGAAAGAAGTAAAAAAGCTATGCCCAAATAATTTTGTTCGTGATGTTCTCTTTCGGGTTACAGGAAGGGCAAAAGAAACAGCACCCTTAAAGCTTTCAGACTTACAACATAAAGGATTAGCAGAAACGCTACTTCAACGCTTTGTGCAAGTTGAGAGATCATTACCAAATAATAATCAAATAGCATTATATTTCATTCAAAAGGTTTTTGTACAAGATATTCTTCATCGACATGTAGATTGGGATGATCGTCCAAAGAATGCATGTATTGGTTTGGGTCGTCCTCAAAATCGACCCGAATTTCGTAATCAAGGAAATGAAGGCCCTCTTCCTCGAAAGCGGCCCTACATTTTGCTACCTGAAGAACATAATCTTATACATGATTTGTCATCACAAGGGGCAGAATTATACAATGAAGGATTAACAATTCTACAATGAAGGATTAACAGTTCCTGCATTACGAAGAACAATAGATGATCAACAAAAGAGGATTGATGATCTACAAAATCAAGTGAAAAATTTACAAATTTCTGTGGATGCTTATGAGAGCAAATATGGAAGACTCTCAGAGGCATCATCATCTTTTGATCGATGTACTACCAATGAGTTATTGAATCAAGAAAACACTAAGTAGGCAAGCTTTTTTTGTAATCAAAGACATGACTTGTATTTGATTTTGCAATTGAATATAATCATTGTATTCACAATACATCATTTTCTTCATTTCGAATATCATCATCTATGACAGGAACCATGTCATCTATTTCTTCCATGTCTGAACCATCATTATGATCTACATCTAAATCATGATCACTCCATGAATCATTTGTTAAACTTTCATGAGTTTGAAATTCTCCAAAGTTTTTTGTGCTTCTATAGAAGCTATCTTGGTTGGAGCATGTAACAAATGCATATTACAAAACACATATACCAAATCATTAGCACGTGATACACTTAAGCGATTTCTTCGTTTTGAATGAAGAAAATCATAGGCAATCCAATTACGTTCACAACTACCACTTGAAGCTGCTACTAAAGCACTCTCATAGCTATGTGTTTCAACTCCACTGCTTCACCTCCATACTCTTTCCACCAAATAGGAGGTGGATGCTTTTGAATCGCTTCAATATGCCATAGATCTCCAAAAGATCCTTCTCGATTTACATACGCTACTCTTTGGTGGAATGCATCTCGACCATCTGTACCTGGAAGTAATAATTGACATGTTGTTTTGAAGTTTTCCATGACTTCTTTGTTTGGATCCAACATTGAGTTGAAATGTTGGATCCAAAACGAATGCTGTTCCATGCAAATGAGTATGCATTTGCGTCCATCTTCTCTCTGCTAATGATACAATCTGTGTTTTCTCTCGTAATGAAAATTGATTAAAGTCTTTTAATTTTTGAATAGCTTCTGACATAATCCAATAAACTTTTCCAATCACAAATTTATCAGTATCAACCATTCGTAAAAGTTCCACAAAAGGTTTAGTGATACCAACAATTTTTTCAAGATTACGCCAAAAATTTTATGATTGTATTGGACACTTACATTTGGATGCTTCAACTCGATAAGAAGAATACTTCTCTAGCCATGCCTCCCATCTTCGATCAGCAATCATTTCTACAAGAGCTGGCTTAACTTCTAATAATCCACTGAGTACAATGTAAGCAGTTGCAAATCATGTGGCACAAAAAGTCTGAAGTGCTTTATTGGGAGATTTTGATTGGAAGAGCGAATATGAAAATTGATGCTCTCTAATAAATTTGACCACATGATTTGCATCTAATAAGCTTTGTTTAATGAAAAATAATCTACCTATATCTTTCAATAATAAATTTAATGTATGAGCTGCACATGGAACCCAAGTAATGCCTTCATACTTGTTTTGAATTGTAATTCCAACACTTTGAAAATTAGAGGCATTATCTATAACTATCACAGTCACATTCTTCGAACCACCCAAGCATGATATAGCATGTTCATATACCTTTACAAGAAAAGTTGAACTTTTCTCTTTAAGAGAAGTATCAACAACGTCGAAAAACATGTTTCCTTTTGGACATATAACCATGACATTAATCAATGGTTTCTTTAGACAACTTGTCCATCCATCCAATGCTATTGTACTGTTTGCATTTAAAATAGCTTCAATACTTTTTTTCACTTTATCTACATACTCTGTTCGCATTTTGTTATAATCTGGCATGGTGAAACCTTTTAGTGCAGTTGAAATCAAAGCATCTTTGAAAATGGGATTACGAATAACATTGAAAGGAATCCCACATGCTAAGAATGCTTGAGTCCATTTAAGATGAAGCTCGAGACAATCTTGCTTTTCAAAAGCTACATGTATAGTATTTTGTGATTTATTACGGACAAAGCATGGTGACAAAGTATAAGACCCACCATTTTTACTACATTCACCAACTCCACTCTTTTTTGATGCAGTTGGAGAAAATGGAGTACATTTATCTTGGTTATTCTCAAAAACAGTTTGGGAGACTTGAGTAGAAATATCCTGATGATCCACTACTATCATCGACACATCTACTCGTTCTTGCTCTACACTTGGGCTACTTCAAAAGTTTTGTGAACTACTCATGCTTTTGAATCTTTTTGATGTGATACCTTGAGATTTACATTTGTTTGCATATCTTGCAAAATGTACCCATATATCACTATCTCGATTAGAGCATCTTGCCACATTATTACCTGTACTAAAGAGATGCTCTTTTATTCGAGTTGGATTTCCTACATAATGATGCCCACAACATTTGCATTGTATTGTGGATACTGTTTTACCCTCTTGATTAACAATCACATATGACCATTCGTTTCCCTTTCCCAGAGTGCTTGCAAATTGCTTTATGAAGACTATACCTACAAAAAAAACAATATAAATCAATATCAAACAAGATATTTTGATCAACGTTGAGTCAAAAAATTACAATAGACTTTAATTCTCAATCATACATCCATATAAAAATTATAATTACACATACTATTGTGAAGTAAAAATCATTGTTGAGTTAACAATCACAATAGATTTTAATTTTCATTCATACACACATATACATTTACACATACATATACTTACACATACGATTGTGAAATACGAATCAATATTAAGTCAAACAATCACAATATATTTTAAATTCCTGATCATATGCACATAGACTTACACATACTATTGTGAAGTAAGAATCAATATTGAGTCAGACAATCACAATAGATTTTTCATTGACAATTATACACTCATATGCATACACATACTCATACACACACATACATATACTATTATGAAGTAAAAATCATTATTGAGTCAAACATAATCTACCTACATCTTTCAATAATAAATTTACTGTAACACAAAAGACTTTAAATTCTTAATCATATGCACATACACTTACACATATCCTGATGAAGTAAGAATCAATACATCAATCACAATAGATTTTAAATTCCTAATCATATGCACATACATTTACACATACTATTGTGAAGTAAGAATCAATATTGAGTCAAACAATCACAATAGTTTAAATTATTTAATATTTATAGCAAAACATTATACCTTGTTCTCTCTACGACACTTTAAGTTCGTAAAGAACAAAGTAGCTTTTATGAAAATGAGTAAGAATCAATCATAATAGATTTTAAATTCACATATATATACTATTGTGAAGTAAGAATCAATGAGTCAAACAATCACAATAGTTTCAATTATTTAATATGGCAAAAATTTATATCTTGTTCTCTCTACGACACTTTAAGTTCGTAAAGAACAAAGTAGCTTTTATGAAAAAATGAGTCTAGTTTAACTATTTAATAAAAAATTATTCGATTGAATATTTTTCTAGCGAAAATTTTTTCGATTGAAAGCTTTTCGATCGAAAACACTTTCGATCAAAAAATTATCGATCGAAAATGTTTTTGATCGAAAAGGGTCAAATTTCCGTGCAAAAACTATTCGGGCATGTGCGAATAAGCTGACATGTCACCGAATAATTCGATCAAATAATAAGAGATTTCCATAAAATTCCGTAATTATTCACGAAAAAGAAAAAAAAAACTCTATAAATAGAGAGAACTCACTTCATTTCACACTTTTTGCAACTTTAGAGAATGGCACGCACCAAAAAAACTGCAAGGAAAGATCGCGTGTTCTTTCCTAGCCCTCATCTAGGGATGCAATGCCCACCATGGTTGCAAGCCCCCCAAAGACCTTGAAGTGGTTCCTAGAGCACGTATATGCATGTGTCACATGATGGCACACCACCTGGGAGCAATCCATCACAAGAACATGAAGTGTCCAATAGACAAGAGTATTTCACTCCAAGACGATCAGAGTCAGATTAAGACAATGAGCCACCAACAAGGACACCCATCAAGGCAAGACCCAAACAAAAGATGATGAGAACTATTATATCAGAGAGTGATGAGGAGTCATCCGCGAATGACGAAAGTAGCAATCAACCACCATGGAATGATATGCACATTCCAATGAGCCATAGGGTGACACATGGAGTCAAGACACTTCCATAAGGACAAGGGCAAAACAACGGAGGAGGAAAGGGAGCAAAGTCAACAACCACATCGACAACAAAATGTGCAAGATGAAGCTGGACCCTCACATCATGTACATCGGTGAAAGAAAACTATCAACCACAACGTAGACCTCAATGATAGCTTAACATACCTCCCAATGCAAGAGCTCCACAAAGACAAAGGAGGCACTCAAGGGCTTTCGCAGAGATATGGCCACTACAAGGAATACAAGCGCATAGCGATGGTTAAGGTGACACAATTTTGTCGCTATAAAATTGCAAAATGCATCGCAATGAGCGTCCCGTGCGAACTGTCGATTAAATGATGAATAAAATGATGTTTTTTTCGACATACTATGCGACGGTGTGTGCGATGCTTGCATAGAGCATCGTTAAGGTGGCGGTTTCAAAAAGCATTGCATAAGCAATGCTAAAAAGTGTCGCATAAGCGACGCTAAATAATGTCGCTTATGCGATGCCAATTCCAGTGGTTTTTACGACGCGTTACCATCGCTTACACGACAGTCTATTGACGAAAAAAATTAAAATGTTGGAGGCTCTTCGATCGGCATTTTTAGGCATCTGATCGAAGAGCTCTCCAACGTTTGCAATTGCGTTGCGCTTACGAGCTGAAACAAGTATATGCAGAATTGTTGTTTTGCCTAAGCTCTCTCTTATTGTCCTTCTCTGTCTCTGTTTCTCTCTTTCTACATCTTTCTCTCTTTGAATTCTCTCTCTCTCTCTCTCTCTCTCTCTCTCTCTTCTTTCTCTCTTTATTGCAGGTTATTCAAGAAGCTAACCAAGCAAAAAGTATGGCTAACTATTGTAAGTACAATTTCTATTCTTTGTATATCATTTGAATTGTGTTATTCTCATTAGATAGCATACTCACACTTATTGATATGCACTTATGTACTTATACATGATGAAGATGCACTTTCACACATATACACATATACACATGCACATACACACACATATATACACACAGATACATGTGTACATACACTTAGACATACACACACATACACATGCATATGCACAAACATTTCTACAACCACATAAAAGGACTTACATGCATGCATTATTGCATATATATACACATACACACATTAACATATACGTAAATACATGTATATGCACATCCACATGCATGCACATTCACATGCATGCACATGGATGCAAATGGAAATGCATCCACATACACATGCATGTTTCATACATATACACATGCATATACATACATTATACACATATATACACATATATACACATATATATGCACATACGTACACACACATATACACATGCACACACACATGTACATACATACATATACACATATACATGCACATACACACATATACACATATACACATAGAGTTAAACATATACATGCACATACATATACACACACATACACATGCACATGCACATACTCATACACACATATACACTTACACATGCACATGCACATACATACATATACACACACATACACATGCACATACATACATATACACACACATACATATACACTTACGTACACACATATGAATGAATTATATAATTAAAGTATTAATACACATGCTTAATATAAACAATAATAGCAATCAATAGAACAAAACTCTTCATTACTTAATACCATACACACAATTCAAAATATAACTGAAATGAAAAATATATAGATAATATATATATATATATATATATATATATATATATATATATATATATATATATATATATATATATATATATATATATATATATATATATATATATCAATGTAAATACATATAATCCAATGTCATAATCAACTAGAATCCTAATGATCATCATCATCAGCAGCAGCATCATGATCATCCTGATCATCCTCATCCTCATCATCATGATCACCCTATGACGATTGAGATTGTCCCTCCTGTGTCTGTCTCTCCACATCATCCATATCTGCCTCTCCATAATACTCCTGTATTACATATAACAAACATAAATAAGTAAAAAAATTAAACCATTCATAAAAATAAAATAAATATATAAAATTTAATAATACTCACAAAGGCATCCGGATGATCTCGCATATACTCGCTCAAAGACCGATATCCAAAATGTGTAGCATACTCAATCTCATGTTTCATAGGATATCAGCCATAATCCTTTCGCTGCATTGAAACAACTAAAAAAGATTAGTTGCTAAAAAATATACTCACAATAACACATATACTTACAAATGTAGCTACAAAACCATTATGGCCCATTTGGCCTAGGTGCGATGTGTGGCCGGACTCCACTCTCTTCTTTGCAGCAGCCTGTTTATTTAAGAAAAAAGAAATACATAAATTAAATGTAAAAAATTACTAAAATATATGAAAATTATAAATATAAACTATTAATTTGTGTACCTTCTGCTGAGGAAATGACTCCTGAAGACATAGCTATCTATGAAAAAGTTGCCACGTCTCAGGTGGTATGTTAGGTTGCCTCTATTTTTTTCCACCATACAATATCTCATGTTAATTTAATCTCAAACAGAAAAGAAAATCAAAATACATACACATATATACACACACATACACATACACATACCCACATACACATATACATGCAAACATATGCACATACATATATGTATACATATACACATATACATACATATAACATAAACACACATATACATATTCACATATATACGTACACACACATGCATGCATATACACTCATTCATACAAAATACATGCATTTATCCCACAATAATGTGTATTTGTGTATATGTGAATATGTGTGTATGTGTAAATGTGTATATGTGAATATGTGTGTATGTGTAAATATGTATATGTGAATTTTTTGTGTATGTAAATAATCAGGTTATTGATATCAAATACCATTATTTGTAGATTCTGATCAATCAAATGGAACTCCACCACCGTCTCCTCATCGTGCAACGACTATATACTATAAATATATCAAACATTTAATTTTAAATATATTTGATGGATACATAACTTATATATTTTTTTGTTTCTTATTATAATCAGATTCTGATCAATCAGAGGGTACTCCACCACCTCCTACCCATGCAACAACTTCACATGTGTCCTCTGATAGGAATTATGATGAATTTTACTATCAAGAGCATATTATATGTTGGTGTAACTCTTGTTATGGCACGTATCGAAGACCACGATTGGAATGTATTGAACATGAGGTAGAGTATGGTACTTTTGAGCATGCACCATCACCTGGTCAATGTGATAATGCTTGGGTATGTATTTTTTATATAAATTAATGTCATTATTTTATTTAAAAACCATATACAAAATCAAATTACTGTTGATATACATGAATACTTGCTCGATGATGATGATGATGATAATTTTTCTCATAATGTTAATATACCTCTTATACGTCATGCACTTGTTGTTCATCAATTACAAGCAGAGGTTTCTACAAATCCTCTACCTCCTGGCTTAGAGACTGAAACGGCTGGAGATTATCCATTGCCAGCTCGTGATCGTTCTTTAGTACAAACATATGATAGAAGAAGATATGGAGGATGGAATAGAGGACCACTTCCTTTAGATGGAGAGGTTTTCAACTTTTGGGGTAATCGCCTATATGATTGCTCCATCCACTATTACTAATGTTGGTCGTGGTCTCTTTATTGTAGAGGATTTGTATGTGCCTCCGAACTCTGAAGTCACTCTTATGTCATTTTGTGGTCCTATATATGGATGGGGAGATTGGCATCGACTTTCACATTATGTTAAAAGCATGAGTACTTATGGAATATGCTTGAACGTAGCATCCCTTACTAGTAGAAATGATTTTCCATGCAGAAAATGAAAGATTATATATTGATGGAAGACCTTACACACATGGAAATATAGGAGGTTTAATAAATAGTAGTCGAGGGTTACATAATAGTTCAAGGACTAATTACACATTTGAGGAGCGTGAAAATAGTCATGAATCACCATACATGAGTAGAGATGTATCAAGATACATAGTTGTCAATGCTATTACTACATTACATGCCGGTGATGAACTATAAGTGAATTATGGATGGCATAGACCTCCAAGAGCACCTTTTAGCTAGAGAGAATAAAAATTTTCTATCCATATTTAATAACTATTTTCCTTATTTTATATTTAAAGTTTACTTTTTATTCATTTACGGAATACTAATGAATTTTATTTATATGTGTAGATTCCAACGTATGATGTTGATGATATTCCCCCACACCATTCACAATTGCCAGTAAGACCTCATTTATCAGAAGCTTCTATGAGGAGACTACACAAAATTAATCCTATGGAATATGCAAAGTTGAAAGATCTATATTCAAAAGACGATAACGTACAAGATTTGTGTGAAAATGATGAAGATGATGGCATGGCATATTTTATTGAGGATTGGTATCAAAATGACAGTGAGAGCATTGATATTTCTAAAAATGAGAAATATCTTCGAGAGGAATGTCTAAAGCATGTATATGAAGGAAGTCGTTTGACACGACTAAGTGCGAGCTTACTTATTCTCAACCTTCAAAATCGTTTTGGATGGAGTAATGTATCTGTTTCGACACTGTTAATGTATAAGTCTCAATTTTCTATCTATTTATATATAATGCATATATATATATATGCATATATAAACATACACATAATATACATGAATGCATACACACATATAAACATACACACACATATACACACATACACATGTTATGAGAGTAAGGTCAAATTATACATACCTGTATCGAATGAAGATGTTTTGTCCATCTAGCCTTTAAATTCTCCACCCAACCTTTAGAATCTTCTTGACACATATGTTTTTCCTATTTTAGTCGACCTAATACCTGTGCTGCTAATTATACAAATATTAAATAGCAGTTACCAAGGAAGGTATTAAGCCACATGTAAAATGGGAGGAGAAAATTTTATATTGAAGATTTTGAAGGATGGAAAAATAATTTTAAAGGACGGGCGAACAAAAAGTGTCCATTCAATGCAGGTTTTTATTCTTACTTTAGATAAGGTAAGAACAAGAACTTGAATTGAATGGACACTTTTTGTCTGCCCATCTTTTAAAACTATTAATGCATCTTTCAAAATACTCACGAAAAGTTTGATCCTCCCATTTTACATATGACTAAATACCTTCATTGGTAACTGCTATTTAATAGATTAGCAAGACAGGTAATAGATTGACTATAAAATGGGAAACTGCCAGACGATTCAATGGTCTAGATATGAAAATCTACAAACCACAATATACAGAAAACAATTAAAAACGAATTAAAATATACACAACTACACATGCATACATACATATACATACATATATACACATTCATACATACACATACATACATACACATGTATACACACATACATATACATATATGAATACATATACACATACATATATACGAAAAGCATCAATGAAAGACATATTACGGTTCGTGGTATTGTGGGTTGGACTATTCATGATTTTCGAGGATATGGTGTTTGTTCAGGTATTGATGTAAGTTTTTTATTCAATATGCATGTAAATAAATATGATTTAATCTAATTATATTTTTATCATTTTCATGATGCAGGAATATCTACTAAGGGTTATAAAGCTTGTCCATATTGTGGTGATTGGTTGAGATCAATCTATAGTAAGAATCTCAACAAAAATATTTATCTTCGACATCGACGATTCTTGCTTGATGATCATCCATTAAGATCTAAAAGAGAAGCGATACATTTTAATGGAAAGCTTGAAACAAGTCAGTGTCCAAAACCTATGATGCCTATGGATTGGTATAAAAAATGGACAGATGGACCTCTAATAGATCCAGAATTAGAAATCTTCTGTGATGATTCAGATAATGAGTATGTGAAGAGAGGTAAAGGAAAATTGGCACTCGCAGAGAACATATCGATATGGTATTCTTTGGAGTATTGGAAAGAGTTAAAAGTATGTCATCTTCTTGATCCTATGCATATATTCAAAAATATTGGTTATTCACTATGGCAACATCTTCTTGGACTAAAAGATACCATAGCATCAAGGAATGATTTGAAAGATCAAAAATCAAGACCAAAGTTATGGCCAGTTTTTGATAGACATCGACAAGAAACGAGTTATGCACCTGCTCCTTGGGTACTTACAAGAAAAGAGATACAGACTATCAACAATAGAATTCAATTGACTAAGACTCCTATAGGATATGGAGCATCTTTTCAAAACATGTTTACTATGGATGATAAGAGCTTATCTGGGTTAAAGAACCATGACTGGCATAACTTTTTGAAACATATTTTATCTTTGGTTATCGATGGATGTACAATGAAAGGAGTACGAGATGTGATCTATCGTCTTGGATCACTTATAAGGTAATTATGATACTTTTATATTTAATATGTATGAATATTGGATATCTTTTATTTTTGAATTAACTTCTTTATAATTGTTTTTACAATATGTATAGGTGGATTACATCCAAAGAGATTGACAAAAACTCGATCCCACAAAAAAAAATGTGAATGCAAAGAGCTACTATGTTTGATGGAGAAAGAACTTCCTACTTCATTTTTTGATATTCAGGTTCATTTATTAGTCCATCTTGTAGATGAAATAGAGATTGCAGGTGTTGTCAACACTCGATGGATGTTTTGGGTCGAGCGATTTATGGGAATATTAAAAGGTTATGTGCGACAAAGAGAGAAACCAGAAGGATCCATGGCAAAGGGTTGGATGCTTGAATAGTGCATGTATTACATTAGTGAGTACCTTGAGAGAGTTCATGAAGAAGCTCCACGTGCATGGACCAACGAGTCTTCTTCAAAAATAACAGATGAGGTATTATCAGGTAAGGGAGTTCCATTCTTATTTACATTTCAAAAAAAAATGATGTTTCTACTTTTGTAGCATATAATAACGAATGCATGCAAGCATTCCTTAGCGAGTACGAATAGGAACCTCACAATCTTCGAAGTAAAAGGCGAAAAAACAAAAGATATAGACATAATCTCGATAATAATGAGATTATAGATATATCTTCTTTCACGGATTGGCTATATAGTCGTTTGCAATGCGCCAACACAAATAATGAAGAAATCTCAGATGAGCAGAGAGAGTTAATGATAGGTTGTGAACGACAGGTAATTTTATTTTAATAATATTTTATTTTTTTCATATATGTATATTAGTTTCTATCTACTAATTGAATTTCTTTTGCAGGCTCGAATGTTCACTAATATGTGGGCTTTTGGACAGCATATTAGAATCAAAGCCATTGATTCTTTACATAAAACAGAGGATTCTAGTATTGTTGCTTCTTTCAAGCAACTATCACGTGCTAGCTCAAAAGACACGAACCTTATAGATGGCGAACTTGGTTAGGTAGGAACTATTGTTGGTATCTACAAAATTTCATTTCGTGCATTCAAACAGGTAGAAAAAAGTTTATATTTTTTATGATAGAGTTAGTTATTTTTTTAAGCACCTAATAATGGGTTTTTGTTTTTATATATTTTGATAGGTCATTTTGAAGGTTGACTGGTTTCCAGCCGAGTATAAAGGTAGTAATTCCACATTAAGAAAGGAATTATCTGGGTTTTGGGCAATTGATTTTTCCAAGGTAATGCGATCTACTAAAGAACCATATATTCTTCCTAGGCATATTGAACAAGCATTGTTTTATAAAAACCCAGATGCTCACCCTTGGTGGCAAGTCATTCATG
This sequence comes from Ceratopteris richardii, assembly GCA_020310875.1. NCBI lineage: Eukaryota > Viridiplantae > Streptophyta > Polypodiopsida > Polypodiales > Pteridaceae > Ceratopteris > Ceratopteris richardii. The sequence goes on from CM035412.1 coordinate 99,766,324, forward strand.
TGCAACCTAGAGGTAGGTCATTGTTTGAACAGTTTATTGTTAGAGAGATCGAAGAAAGTCCTCTTGATGATTCAGCATCAGATACTGATACATCAACATCTAAAAGAGAAATTAAAATCATTATACGTGATAATGATACTAATCTTTTTGATGAAGAGGATAATTCTCTACATGCTGATTCTACTGATGAGGAAGAGGAATTACCAAAAATAGATATTAATCCATCAATAGATGATGAACTCATGAGAACATAGATTTAACAATAGAAGAAATAAATGAAATCAATAAGGATAATGAAGATGAGACTATATTGATGTCTTACCAAAATGATGGCAATAATGAAAACATATGAGCAGATTAGATAGTAAATTCTACTCTAATTATCGATCAATAACTTGAAGCTTCCGAATGGGTATCAGATAATATATTTTTTATTAACTTGAATAACGATGAATCCTACTAGAGAGATGAAATCATGTTCTTTTAAGTTAGAACATGAAGCTCGGGGGTATGCCTAATTATTTTATATATAGCTTTATCTTCGAGGAGCAAATTTTTATCATGTATCTATGCATATGTGTGTGTATTCATGTGTATTATATGTATACATATGTTAGTATGCATATATATGTATTTCATGTATATGTATGTGTGTGCATGTGTGTGATATATGTATACATGTGTTAGTATGCATATGTGTATATATGCATACGCATTTATGTAAAATATTCATGTATTCATGTAATATATGCAAGTGTTTATAATTTTGTACATGTATATATGTATATGTGTCTCTGTGTAAATATGTACATGTAAATATGTATGCATGTATATATATATTTATGTGTGCATGTAGGCATGTATGCGTGATGTGTACATGTATATATGTATATGTGTCTATGTGTAAATGTGTACATGTAAATATGTATGCATGTATATATATATATTTATGTGTGCATTTAGGCATGTATGTGTGATGCATAATATATCTAGTCCATTTTATATTTATGTATGTGTATCTACATGATGTGTATATATCTTTATATATATTATGATCCTCATTGATTCGAGTAGCTATATATAGAGGCATAAGGTTGGGAGGAGAGACATCTCTCTAGTAGGACGTCGGAGGAATAGATGCAATGTGTACATATACTTCAATCATATGGCTAAAAGGTTGAATTAGAGTTTTTAAATTAGGGGTTTTAAAACCCTAATATCGAAATTAGTGTTTTCAAATTAGGATTTTTGAAATAGGATTTATTTATTTATTTATGCGTATGCATGTGTTGTGTGTGTGTATATATGCATGTGTATATGTATATATGCATGTAAATATGATTATATGAGTCTATGTGTGTGTACATATGATTATGCATGTGTATGTGTATGTGAGTATGTGTATGTGTATGTGAGTATGTGTATGTGTCTATGTGTATTCATTATATGTGTGTAACTGCATGCATGTGTATGTGTGTGTAAAAATGTGCATGTATGTGTGTGTATGTATAAATGTGCATGTATGTGTATATGTGTGTAAATGTGCATGTATGATGCATATGTGTGTGTATGCATGTATTTGTACCTCTAGTCTCACTCTTTTCTCTCTCTCTCTCTCTCATATACATACATATATACATAAACACACATACTCATGTCCACATATATATACATAAAAGCAATGCATACTGTGCATTATTGCGACGATGAGCCATAAGTGTCCGCATCTCTTTTAGACACCACTTATGCGACCATCCTGTCCCAAAATCTGTCTCAAGTGAACTAAATATGTATTTTTTATCCCTCTCATCATGCTCACTACAACAATAAAAAAAATCATGTAAATAAAACATAAGATATTTATTTCAATTTATATGTAAAATTTATACTTACTTCCATGGTAAGTGGACAAGGTGCAAGTAAGAGTCGCATAATGCCCGCATTCTTCTCTTGAACTCCAATCCATTCCCTATGTACACAATGTTCCCCTCTGGCTCTATATCCCACTCTAGTCCTAAGGTGCCTATGCATGTCCTCATAGGCAAATCTGCTCTGCTATCATGATCTGGAGGTGGTATAGGTGTCCTGAAAATAGATAGATAAAAATAAATAAAAATATGTGTTATAATATCATTAAAAATGTTTATGAAAAAAAAAACATACCTATGAGCAGATAGTTGTCTTCTTGCATGTGGAGCCGCTGAAGAGCCCTCCTCTGATTGCTGGGTAAGCATCTGGATCGTATAATTCAGCTCATCATCAGACATCTCTGAGTAATCATGCATGATGGCCCATAGAGTATCAGACGGAACTCTTTCTCTCATAAGACTTTTTCTCCAGTGAGTTTCACCTTTCTCTCTCTACTAGGATCCATAATACCTGACATATAAACAAAATGGGTTAGAAATCAATATATATACGTGTACATATGTATGTGTGTATGCATTAAGTATGTGTATGCATGCATGTGCATTATGTATGCATATGTGTGTGTATGCATGTAAGTATGTATGTATGCATATGCATATGCATTATGTATGCATATGTATGCATGTATGTGTATGTGTGTGTATGTCTCTCTATGTGTGTGTATGCATATATGTGTGTGTATATGTGTATGTGTGTGCGTGTATGTGTGTGTGTGTATGTGTGTATGCATGTGTATGTGTGTATGCATCATTATGTGTGTATGTGTCTATGTGTGTGTGTATATGTGTGTGTATGTGTGTGTGTCTATGTGTATGTGTGTGCATCTATGAGTGTGTATGTGTTTATGCGTGTCTATGTGTCTATGTGTCTATGTGTCTATGTGTCTATGTGTCTATGTGTCTATGTGTCTATGTGTCTATGTGTCTATGTGTGTATGTGTATGCATGTATGTATGCATATGTGTGTGTATGCATTATGTATGCATTATGTATGCATTATGTATGCATTATGTATGCATATGTGTGTGTATGCATTAAGTATGTGTATGTATGCATGTGCATTATGTATGCATATGTGTGTGTATGCATGTAAGTATGTATGTATGCATATGCATATGCATTATGTATGCATGTATGTGTATGTGTGTGTATGTCTCTCTACGTGCGTGTGTGCATATATGTGTGTGTATGTGTGTGCGTGTATGTGTGTGTATGTGTGTATGCATGTGTATGTGTGTGTATGCATCAGTATGTGTGTATGTGTATGTGTATATGTGTGTGTGTGTATGTGTGTGTCTACGTGTGTGTGTCTATGTGTATGTGTGTGCATCTATGAGTGTGTATGTGTTTATGCGTGTGTATGTGTCTATGTGTGTGTATGTGTCTATGTGTGTATGTGTATGCATGTATGTATGCATATGCATGTGCATTATGTATGCATATGTGTGTGTATGTGTGTGTATGCATTATGTATGCATTATGTATGCATTATGTATGCATTATGTATGCATTATGTATGCATATGTGTGTGTATGCATTAAGTATGTGTATGTATGCATATGTGTGTGTATGCATGTAAGTATATATGTATGCATATGCATATGCATTATGTATGCATATGCATATGCATTATGTATGCATATGCATATGCATTATGTATGCATATGTATGCATGTTTGTGTATGTGTATGTATGTCTCTCTATGTGTGTGTATGCATATATGTGTGTGTATGTGTGTATGTGTGTGCATGTATGTGTGTGTATGTGTCTATGCATGTGTATGTGTGTGTATGCATCATTATGTGTGTATGTGTCTATGTGTGTATGTGTGTGTGTGTGTATATGTGTGTGTGTCTATGTGTATGTATGTGTGTCTATGAGTGTGTATGTGTTTATGTGTGTGTATGTGTCTATGTGTGTGTATGTGTCTATGTGTATGTGTATGCATGTATGTATTCATATGCATGTGCATTATGTATGCATATGTGTGTGTATGTGTGTGTATGCATTATGTATGCATATGTGTGTGTATGCATTAATTATGTGTATGTATGCATGTGCATTATGTATGCATGTGCATTATGTATGCATGTGCATTATGTATGCATGTGCATTATGTATGCATATGTGTGTGTATGCATGTAAGTATGTATGTATGCATATGCATATGCATTATGTATGCATATGTATGCATTTATGTGTATGTGTGTGTATGTCTCTCTATGTGTGTGTATGCATATGTGTGTGTGTATGTGTGTGTGTGTCTATGAGTGTGTATGTGTTTATGTGTGTGTATGTGTCTTTGTGTGTGTATGTGTATATGTCTGTATGTGTATGCATGTATATATGCATATGTGTGTGTATGTGTGTGTATGCATTATGTATGCATATGTGTGTATGCATTATGTATGCATATGTGTGTATGCATTATGTATGCATATGTGTGTATGCATTATGTATGTGTATGTCTGCATGTGCATTATGTATGCATATATGTGTGTATGCATATATGTGTGTGTGTATGTATATGTGTGTGTGCATGTATATGTGTGTGTATGCATGTATATGTGTGTGTGTATGCATGTATATGTGTGTGTATGCAACATTATGTGTGTGTATATGTGTGTGTATGTGTGTGTGTCTATGTGTGTGTGTGTGTCTATGTGTATATATGTGTGTGTATGCATATGTATGTGTGTGTAAGTGTGTGCATGCGTGCATACCTGGCTTCAATGATGATATGTGTGTGTGTCTCTCTCTCTCTCTCTCATTCTCTCTCTCTCTCTCTCTCTCTCTCTCTCTCTCTCTGTCTGTCTCTCTCTCTCGCGTTCTCTTGCTCTCTCGCGTCCAAATCCCGGCACATTTCAATTTTTTTTTTAACATTCCAGAGCATCGCTTATGCGACGCTCTGGAACACATGACGTCGCTTATGCGACACCAGCCAGTTTGCCAACGTTGCAAATAACATCGCTAGTTAGCAGCGCTATTTGCAACGCACCCTTTTAGCGTCGCATAAGCGACGCTAGCATCACTTATGCGAGGAAGGCCCATAAAAAAAAATCCAAAAACAACACCGTCACTTATGCGACGCTAGTGTCGCATAAGCGACGATTCTTGTTTTTTTTTCAATTCGGGGGCATCGCTATGCCCCCCTATTTCTTGTAGTGGACACTATCAAAAGTTCGTTGAACTACTCATACCACAAAGAGCTTTTGCAAGGGTAGTAAAAGAAGAACTACAAAGATACTGTGTAGGTCTATGAATACAGGTGATAACACTTGAAGTGCTTCAAGAGGCAGTTGAGGCCTACCTCATCTCCATGCTTGAGGACTCTAACCTATGGGCTATCCATGCCAAGAGAGTAACCATACAATCCAAGGACATTCAGCTAGCAAGAAGAATTAGAGGAAATAACCCATGACATGTGTATCTTGTACCCTTTGAGAGGCATACTTTACGATGTAATACAATGATTAATAGAAAATTTTGTTTTTACCTATATGTTCTTTGTGTCTTTTTTTCCCTCTCTCACTCTCTCTATCTTTGACTCTCCACCATAAGTGTATAGAAATAACTTTTGCTCCAATCAGTTATATATGGAGTCCTCAAAGGCTCTTTGTGAATGAGTTGATCGTGCATGCATTTGCCTCTTTTTTTTTTACTAGATATGTATATTTTGTACCTAATATGTCCACAAAGGTCCTTTTCATGCAAAAAAAACCCCAGCCACAGAAATGCGGGATTCAGCCTTGCAAATTTTTTTTAGGGCTGAATCTCGTGTTTCTGTGGCTAGGGTTTTTTTTGCATTTTTTGGCCTTGTTTATGCACCCTTGTATAAATGAGATGTTAAGAATGTATAAAAAAGAAGGTTACTCACTCCAGGTACTCTTTGGCTTGCTAAGTCTTCAGTGTATAGTTGATGCCACCCATAAGCAAGAGAAATTGAATAATTTCATAGTATCCTACACTTTGGAGCCCTCATAAACACTAAAAAAGGCCAAAAAAGCCCCAGCCATAGAAACAAGGAAATGAGCCCTAAAACATTTTTGTAGGGCTAATTCCCATGTTTCTGTGGCTGGGGCTTTTTTGGCTTATTTCATGCTTTTCTAGATACCACAGACCATAGGCATCACTTAGATGAAGAGAAAAACTTAAAATTACATAGAAGTTGTGGAGCTTCAATTTATGAAGTACATTTATACACAGGACAAGACAAAATAGGAAAAACCAAAATTCGTATTATCCAAATATTTACATCATTACTCAGCTGCCTTCAATTTGTCAACAATTTTCTTTCTCCTTTGGAGAGATTGAGGCAACTGGTAGGTCAATACAGATCTGGATATTACATGGGGGTCTTGCATTCCCAGACCCATGGCAATACCTATTTGCCCTAGTACTTTTCCTCTAAAGCTAAGTCCTTATGTAGTTACAACCAAGGATTTCCTAACCAAAATGACACAATTAGTGCCTTGGGTAATTGTACATAGACACAAAATTTTGCTAAGGGTCTTCAAGCACCAAGTCATGAAGTGCCCATCCGAACTGTAGTCTTTATCTATGATCACAAAATCATCCTTTGGAAACTTTCTGATGTAGTTTGCCAAGGATGAACCACTTCTGCGAGAAGCTCGATCTCCACCGAATCTTCCCGCGAACTTGTCAAGCTCAATCGCTTCTTGTTAAGAAAGAAAATGAGAATTCAAGCTCTAACTTTGTTAACTTAAATTATTCATTTATTTAATTTAATTACCACTTACATCATGAAGCTTGTCTTCTTCCTCCTCTCTTCCAGGGGCATCAAGATCAATTCTAGAGTGGGTCATGCCACTCTGCTCTACTATGGGGGATGTAGGAAGTTTTTGCTTCATTATCATCTCCCGCGCTGCGCCGAACTCCTCCGTAGTATAATTGTTGTCATCTTTTAAAATATCTGCACACACCATTGTTGTGGTGTCTGCCACAAAATCTCCAAATGGGATGGCCTTCTTTTCAAGTATGTCAGATGTGTTGTCAAGCGGAACATCTGACATTCTGGAGAAAATACTCAGGCATTTGTCTAGACGTAGACCGAATGCCTTCTCAATATCATGAAGAAAAATAAATCCCTCTCCATCCACAATGATGATGGAGAGATATTTAATTTCCACCTTTGGTAATGTGGGATCAGGGTTGAGATTTGAAGGGGGGGGGGCTTCCTCCATGCTTGATAGCTCACATACTTTGTCCTCAACACCATCATGGAAGTCTCGGTGGATTGTAATGCTCTCTTTTGCAAAATTCATGGCCTCTGGTTGAGGCTCATTCTTTTCCTTAACAAAGCCCCCTGTGACAAGGTTGGGGAGATCAACGGATGTAGGTTCGGGCTCCTCATTGATGATAAAATATGTTGTTGCAATGTAGGAAATGTACTTTGTACCCATCCTCTTCTTTTTGTTAAGTCTCTTTATTAATGGCATAGAGTCATCTAATAAGTACCCTGCATTTTCAGCAATTTCCATGAAGCACTTAAGGTGCTTCATGAGGGCTTCATCGCCTTTGTGTATGTAGAGTAAAAGGTCACATGGGACCCATTTACCCTCATAAGGTGGTATTTCTATGGAGTAACACAAGGCGGAACTCTATGATTTCCTCGAGCACATCAAAGTTCAGTTGAATTGTTTTCTCTAGATCAGGGACTCTAGACAATAGGTCATACAAGTGTATTTGACCTTTGAACTCAGTTGATTCTAAGAACTCATTGACGAGTTCTCGAGGACGTTTGGGTTGCAGGGTATTGGAGGTTGAGGCAGCCAATGCGTGTGATACTAGCTTGTGTGCATGCTTTGGGAGTGCTTCTAGCTCTTCTTGGTTGCAAAAGTGAGAAATGAGAGAATAAGTGTTGTGTTTATAATAGTTTCAAAAATTTTAAGTGAGTGGGATCCATTTTAAAACTAAAAGTGATACCTTCAAATAAAAGAATCATGCACAGAACTCTAAAAAAAAAACTTTAACTCATAAAAAAGATTGAACAGAATCATTAAGCAGAATAAGATACACCACATCTACACAATAGAAAAAATAAATTCTCAGAATTTTAAAATTATAATAACTTGCCATTGGAAAAATCAAAGGTTTGGAAAATTGTACATCATATTGAGATAAAAAGATTTTACTTGCTACATGTCTTGCATGTTAAATACATTGTAGCAAAGGAAGGATTATGAATGGAAAATAGGTTGTGTGTACACTCTAGTACTCAAATAGTTCTTGAGCTATGACAATGAAAGTTGAGTTCCATCTACACTCCATTCAGGAATGACTTTAATTTTATCCTCCAACCTCTTACCAATCTACAAACAAATAGAAAACTTTAAAATAACATATTTGAATATAAAAATTTGTATAAACAAAAGAAAAAAAAATCATATGTTGTTTACCTTATGCCCTTGTATTTTGAACTTTGATTGATCCAGATCCTCAAATCCCATTATTATTAGATGTTCTCTTACATTGGCAAGAGTCCAATGATGATTTATTGAAATAACTTCCATTTCATTGTTGGGTAGATTTATCTTAATTTCAAATGAAATTAAACAACCCTTAGAACTTTGTAATGGTATCCATTCACCAAGTTTACACATCCAACGATCATAATAGAATCTAATGTACAATGAAGTACAATGTTTCAAGTATTGAAATCATATGCCTGTTGCACCAATTTTACAAAGGTATCTATCCCCTTTGGTGCATCCTTCTACAAGTCCCCAGTTTTCATCTTGTAAACCCTCCACCTGCTCATATGTGATATCTTTTAACATGAACATTGTTGAAGTCTCTAGAATTGTGAATATCTGAAATAAATGTACAAAACAATGAGCAAGAACACACCAATGTAATCCTATAGATCTTGAAACTCTTGTAAATTTCAAAGATTTGTGTATGTCCATCACCATCTTATGCTTCAAAGATGTTAATGTCCATATATCAGGTTGTGGCTACTTGAGCTTTAAAAGAGAATCTACCTTAATCATCTCTAACGTGCCAAAATCATTTGATGAAGAGGGTACAACATATGTATGTGTGTAAAAGAAAACTCTCTCACGTAATGGCTGAGCAGGATGGGCTTGTGCAAAGACTATCGACACAACATCTGCATGCAATGCTTGGAAAGTACCTGTAAGACTATGACATGGTTGTTCTTCCACCAAGGTAGAAGGAAATATGTCTGCAACAAAAAACTACACAACTTAACAAGGTATATTCAAAAATTTGGACAAAAGTCAATGAGTAATACTTACAGTTGATAGGATATTTCATTTTGTTTGAGTTTTTCAATTTCATGCTTGACATTGTGAAAACATGTTGTACAATGGCAACAATTTCACTATTTTTGAGCTTTTTGAAGCCTAATAACTTCCCTTTCCAATGAAGATCCAAGTTTCCATGATCTACACGATGAGGACCAACACCAGAGGGTTGCATGGACACCCATGCACATTTGCAAAACTCATGTCCTAACCAAATTCCTTCTATAGCCTTGATATTGTGATATTTTATTGTGATAACCTCATCTTTTGGACGTCTATGAGATTTAGGTTTCTCCATTGGAGTTCAGGCTATGGAAATGATAGTAGGAATTCAAAGAAGAAGATGCACAGAGAAAGAAATGGAGACGTAAGAGTTGCAATGGTGTGCTAGGGAGAGTAGTGGAAAGAGATGACTTTTTGGGACCTGGGTATGAAAATGTGAGGTTTTGGAGGGAGAAAGTTGTATTTTGAGTTATTTTTGAAAAAGTCGCTTTTTCAGGTCAGTTCATGCATGGATTTTGATTTAAGAGTAAAAAAATAGCACGTTTGATCCTAAAAAGTGGTTGGGGGGCAATTAAATGGTGTTATGATGAGTTTTATAACCTTTTGAAATTTTTGAATTTTTGGGCCCAAGTAAGTTACAAGATTCCTTCCTCTCTCTAGAGGCAAAATTTGAACATAGGGGAATCATGTCCCCTCATCCCCCTTTAGCCTAGTGATTTATAGGCTATAGACTATGTCCACCACCCTCCTCTCATTGGTCCATCACTAATCACTCCTTAATCCAAAAGGCCCATGCAGGGTTCATTTTTTTCCCTAATGTCGCCCGGGCAAGATGGTTCCACTCACCTATCAACCCGCTATGGTGCATAGTACCAAAAAGATATATCACATCACTGTGTAGTCCTATGACGAAGCTAGCATCAGCTCACGGTCATGACCACCTAGCCAAGATGACTCCACGTGCCTACTAACCTATCATAGTGCACAAACACACATATATACATGATTTTTGTTTGTTTTTTTTTTTCCCTCATTTTTCCATTTCCCATGTCTTGAGAGTTAGGGAGAGGTAGAAAGGAGCCTCGACCCCACCTTTCCTGCACATCATGCATACACAAAAAACACCAAAAAACACATATGTGGAAGCTGATAGATCAATCTTCCCTTTGCCATTACCTCCTAGGGCATAAGGATTATATGACAAAACTGACTAATCACAAACAGGCTCATCAAATTGGATTTTCCTATCTCACCTTTAAGTCCCTTCCTCCCGTGCAATGTAGCATGGCACCCTAAAAAATCCCTACCTAGCCTCATCCATCATACGTGATCAATGCTCTCCAGGGGTGAGTTAGGCTCCACCTTGGAGCCTCATCGTCACTATGCAAACCATCTCCTCAACACCTCCTCAAACAATTTTACTTTTTATCTCTAGAATCGTCTTTGCAAAGATTCAATATAATTTTCTCTTGATGATATATGATCCTCTACCCAAGCAAGATGATGCATAAGGTCTTGGGCACTATTGATTACTATGTTAACTAATCTGTCAACTTCCATAACTAATTCCCTTAATCCTCATTTATTTAGGTCAATATCATTCTGATGTTGTTTCATTTAGCAATCCACATACCTCATCCGTTTTTGCAACTTCTCATTCTTTGGTTCCATCTCCTATATCCTCTTTTCATTTTCTTGAAGAGAATTCTCTATTCTCCCAAATAATTCATATAGCCTCTCGATTTTCTCTCCTAGCATCATGTGTTTCCCTTCCAACACCATGATTCCATCTTAAATTTTTTGCTCATTTTTATCAACCTTCTTCACCAAAATATTTATATGTTCTGATATTCCTCTCCCCAGATTGTCCATCTTGTTTTATAGCTCATCCCCCTTTGATTCTACTTCTCCAACTCTTTGGTTTACTTCTGGAAAACTCTTCTCTACATGAATAGTTAGGGTTTCTACCATCCTCTTCAAAACGTTCATCTCTTCTGTTGGAGGAGATGGTGGATAATCACAAGTGATGAGTTGGTGTAGCTAAAACCTTCTTTAATCATCAATAAAAGAGACATAGTACCTGGAACCTGAGATGGATAGATCTTTGCTAGGACCCCACACATCAGTGTGTACAAGCTCCGAATAATCTTCATAGATGTATCCTTTCCTGTTAAATGGTTGCCTATGAGCTTTGCCGAATTGGCAAGCTCCACGTTTGTAAATCATGTGCTGCTTGGTCACATTGGGAATGCCAAGCACACTTTGATCCTTGCAAATTTTGCTTCAGAGTTCTCACTCCTATGTCTCCTAGCCTCTTGTGCCATATTTCATAAGGTTTGATCTCTATAACTGAATAATGCTATATTCCTTGTGTCTTCAATTTCAAAAGTAAACAATCTACGTGACTTCTCACCTTTGGCAATCCTTTTGAATCCTTGTTGGGGGTCTTCCACATATGGTCCATGCTTAGTGAACCTGACCTGTAGACCTTTCTATACAACCTGCCCAACACTAATTATATTTTTTGTTATAGAAGGTACATATAGAACTTTGCTCAAAAGGTTCATACTAACATCAAAGGTTTTTACATTTCCAATTTGCTTGAATGAATGCTTAGTTTCATCACTTGTTTGTACTTCATGCTTCCCCTTGGGTTCTTCAAGGTCATATAATAGTGCTACATTACCTGCCACATGATTTGAGCAACCTGAATCAATGCAGAAAAGATGCTCATCATCTTTACCTTGCTTGGATGTCATGTTCATGATGAGCAGAGAGTCTTCTTGATCTTCACTATAGTTGTTGAAGTCCCTTCTTCCTCTAAAGCCTCCTTGATAGTTTTTATTGTTGTAGCTTTGATTGTAATTATCATTGTAGTTGCCTCCACCATTATTCTACTTGCTTCTTGTTTGTCCATAGCTTCCTCTATGGAAGCCTCTTCCCCTTTGGTTTCTTGTATTTTTGTAGCATTCTTCTGTAGTGTGATTATTGAGACCACATATGTTGCATGGTGAATTGTTGTAGGGTCTCCCCCTACCTTGCTTACCTCCTCTGCCCCTACCTCTAGCACCTCTTCCTCTTCCTGCATAATTAGTTTGAGAGGTACTAGCCTCTTCATCCTATTTCTTACTTTTACCTTTATCCTTAGCTTTATTCTTATCTGTGTAAAGGGCAGAAGATTGGTTACCTCTTGAGTTGTCACCATTTTTGTTGAGCTTTGCCTCATGAGTGAAGAGTTGTCCCATCAAGGTGTTTAGATTAGGTATTCGCATATCCATGTAGAGATCCATAGCTGTGGTGAAGAACTTCCACTTGTCATCAGACTTATTCCATTGATGATCTTCCTCACAATGTGCTCTTCCTCTATCTCTTCTCCAATACTTGCAAGTTGATCTACAACATCTTTCATTTTGGTTACATAATTAGGCACTCCTTTCTTTGGTTGTTTCTTGAGGGTTGTGAATTCCATCCACAATTGATTCTTCCTAGCTCTTGTGTTGGAGGAGAAGTATGATGAAAGCACTTCCCAAGTCCTTGGGAGTTTTTAAAATTTCTAACATGTGGTAACAAGAAATGAGAGATTGAGTTTAGTAGATATGACCTTGCAAGAGCATCCTTTGCACACCATGTGGTTAGCCTCTCTTGCTCTTCCCTTGTTGGTTGAGTCTTACTCCTCAAGATTGGCATGTCTTCATCTACTCAGATGTATCCATATAAGCTTCTCCCTTGAAGGTATGCTTGCATCCTTAGTGACCATGCTGAGTAGTTGTTCCTGTCCAATTTGTCAATGAAAGAGGGAAATCCATCTCCCATCTTGATTGTAATAGCTCTGATACCAATGTTGGAGGAGATGGTGGATAATCACAAGAGATGAGTTGGTGTAGCTAAAATCTGCTTCACACATGCTATAAGTGATGGTTGGAGAGTGTTTTGGGCCTCTTTATCTAGCTAATAAGCATAAATGATCACATATGTTGCTTGGAAGATGATGCACAAGTGATAGGATCAAAACAGATAGGTAGGCATATGATCTAATGTACAAAACTTGCTATTTTTATTGAGACATATGCTCAAAGTTTTGCACAATTCTCTGAGTACAACAACAATTAATAAAATTCCTTTTGGGGAACTTCAATCAGCTTAAAAAGCTACCAATCATGACTGAAATCATCTAAAATGATAAACTATATGCAGAGAAACATGTTTTGCAAGTCAAGCTTGCATCCCGACTTTTACGGGCCTTCACAATCACATACCAGTGAGAAATGCTTGATTAATATCTGACCATTGAGTGAAGCATTATCAATGAAACTTTGTAGGATTAAAGTAGACAGTATGCTGAAGATGTCATGCTTTAAATCACACAAAATGACGCGCTATATAGTGAGAACCAACTCAGAAAAATTCACTATTTTGATGGAGTATAACAAAGATATGAGAGTAAGAAGTAATGAACTTGTATATATTAAATCATGTAAAAGTACAATGTCATTGGCAATAAGTTATTGATTAATGAGTGTGGAAAGAGTGAGCTATGAGGTGAGCTCCTCTTCTCAATGAGAATGCATGAATCTCTGAACTTGGAGATACACGTGGGCATTTCATATCCACTTTTATAGTTGTTATTGTAGCCAAGGATTTCAATTTGAATTAAAATCTCTACCAAAAAGTGTATTGTAAAGTATAAGATTGATTCTCTCTTGACTCAACTACCAAAAGATATGAGATTATATGATTTCTAACTCCTCCTGGGTCTATTGACCTTTTACAATGAGTAATTATAACTCAAATTTACAAGAGGTTGTACATATGAATCCTTCCAAATGATATGCTAATACATAAAGCTTATGTGAAGTGATCAAGTGTGTAGGCTTGGGCTTAATTGCACCAACAAATTCTATCTCTCTTCCAAATGCACTTAGCTTATTGAGCATCGTCTATAAATCCTCTTCCATTCTACCCACTTTTTCATATTTCTCTACACATCTCCGTTGTTCGTCGTCTCTCTGACTCATCCATCTATTGACGTCTCCTCTTAGCTTTGCATTCTCTTTTCCAACTTCTCCCAATTTTTATCACTCTCATCTTGGACACCTTTAATCTTCTCTAACTCCAACTGGAAGTCCTCACTGATCCTACCCGCTTGATCACTATACCTACAAATACTTCCTGCACTCTCTTGATCTCCTGCTCTCCTCGCTCAACCCTTCTCACAAAATCACCTTCGTCTTGTTGGAACTCCTCTTTGATTTTGAAACAAAAGAAATCTACTACCATAAAATCAGAGCTGATCTCCAAAACCTCTCTCTCTATTTCTTTACCTTTCCTAAAACCCTTTCCACTATTTGTTCCTTTCTTGCCTTATGCTTGTGATGTGTTAGTTCGAGGTTTAGTGACATGATTATGCATGCGATTAAGTGTGTGTATCATTAATGATGTTTTCTTCCTATTTCACACATAGTTTAGTTGCTAACCTCATGCTAACAAAGCACCATTATGTTTGCTGAATGCTTCTACGCAACATTTGGGTCTCATGAGATGCTCCTTGGATTGACAAATATGAGTTGGGATGCTACAACATCAACACCTTTTGGTGCTAGGGCCGGGGAGCATTCTTTTGTCACTCATGTGATGGCTTATGGTGTGAAAGTGACATGTATGCAAGCTTTTCATGAAGATTCTTTGAGTTTTTCATTTCATTATGCTCTTGTGAGAATTTGTGGCTTGCAAGATTTACAATAACTTGTTGAGATGAGCCATTTTTGGTGTCATGAAGATCCCCTTTTTGGGTGATTAATCCACCATGTGTGGTGATTCTTCAAGTCACGAGTAGAATAGGAGTAGTTTTTAGAAATCTCATTATGTTGATTTTTCTATTAACTTTTTTGATGTTTCTCTAATCATATGTGAATAAGTTTCTGTTTTTGGGTTCTTCTACAAAAAATCAATGGAGTTTTGGCTCATCATCTTCATCGAAAAACTTGGGAAGGTATTCTCTCCAACTATTTGAAAGGACAAGGTATGTGAAATCTCTCCCTTACACAAGGCACATTTGTTGGAACAAAAGGAGGATCAAAACTATCCCTTCCATAAAACCTTGCACTCTAGCTTTCTCCCTCTTCTCATTCACATCGTATAGAGAACTTTGGCTCTCATATCATAGGGAAAGTTCTGAGTGACCCATTTAGATCAAAGACTTACTAGCAAGGAAATAGATTAATCCTAAGCCCAAGGCTTGATATTCAAAACTGACGACGAAGGGTCTTCCGACAAGGATGCTTATAAATATAATGTTGATGGTGAATGGAAGATCTTTGCATCAGGAAATTCAGTGCCAATCATCAATTCTTCTACTCGATAGCTTCTGTACAAGGTTCAAGCTTTCACGCAAGAAGATTTCAATAAGGTACTCGAAAGTGGAAATCTAGCACAGAAGCTATGGGTGAAAGTTCCTCTATGGAAAAGAGCAGAGGCCTTGCACAAGGCTACAATGCTCTTAAAGCAGTATAAGGATCTAATTGCTCAGTGTCTTGAGAAGGATGTTGCTAAGCTAGCAAAAGATGCTATGATTGATGTGCTTCCTTGGCAATGAGAGGGACAAATTGTGTCTCACATCAAAGATCCCTTTAGGAGTTGTACTCGTTACACCTCCTTTTAACCATCTTATGAACTTGGCCGTATCAAAAATTGCACCTATGCTCATAGCAAAAAACTTTTTTGTATTAAAGCCACCTACTCATAGCGTTGTATCTGAATGCAACTAGTGTGCATGCTATACTGAAAGCGACACTAGAACCTGACGGGTTGGAGACTCATGGCTGCAAATGCAGTGTGGCACATGTGTGGTTGGGAGATGATGGTAGATTAGATATCTCCACCACATGATGTTGATAAATATTACGTAACCTACACTCCTGCACAATACCATTCCCTTCATTAGCCCTCATAGGCATTGTACTCGATTGAGAGTGATCATGCCTATGGCTATCTACCGTCCACTTACATTACCATCCTCTGTGAGGAGTCAACAAAGGTTATTGTCAGAAACATGGAAAGAGAGATAGAAGGAATGCTAGGCAGGACTTGAGCCAGAGATTGATAGAAGAAAGGGGGATTGGGCTACCTAGCTAAGGAAACATAAAAAAAATGGGGGTTATTGGCTAGGATTCTCAGGTCCATGTTCAAGCTCAGAATTTGCATGATTTTTTGGGTTAAACTAGGTAAGATATCAAAGTAAAGATTGGCTTGTTGGGAGATCAATTATGGAATCTGGGAAAGCTAGCTTTATCGAGGAATTTTGTACTTTGGGAGAGTTTTTTAAAATCACTGTAGAGAATGATTAATGCTTTTGTTGATTTTTGATGCATCACAGGTTGATACCTATAAATAGATTTTCTTGGATAAGTTTGGTCAACAAGGGACTGAGCAAGGAGATATTTAGCATTGGTGACAATGGCATGCAGATACCATCTCCGCTGCAAGAAAGGTAGAATCAAAAGCTTGGGAGCCATCTCTTGGCTCTTCGAATAGGTCTGACAAGACGACAACAATGTGCCTCATGTAAAAATTCAAGCAACCAGAATGGATGGTCAGGCTACAATGTGAAGGATGGTTGTAGAATCTATCTGGTGGATGTATCTGGAAAGGATGAAGCGAGAGCTCTCCAAGGCCTTGGATAATTGTGTGGAAAGAGAAGTTCTCTTCAAGCTATATCTGAGTATCCAGATTCACTAAGAGGGGAGCCTATCCAACTAAAAAAATCCAAGAATCTTGTAGCTATCTCATATCAATCTAGGCATAAAAAAAGTGTATTCATCTCTTCTCGTGAAGTGACAAGAAAAATTATTATATCTAAGGATCTTACTGCATCAAAGGTCATCGCTAAGTTTTGCTTCATTTTCGTCATAGTCAACATTTGGTACATACTCTTCCCCATATGATGGCTGAAAGGGAAATTCGCTACAGTAGATAAGAAATTGCAGTAATGGAACATTCTCTAGGGCAGATTTAGTAATGGAGCGATCAGACAATATTAATAAACATATCAGAAACTAAATATCATCGAGGTTGCTTTTCTGTGAATTTGACAGAAAATTTTATAGCATCCTCAATATATAGGATTCTTTTGCAAATTCACATGACCTACAAACTATTTGTAGAGTCGCATGCAATCATTACTGGTTTCCAAATTCGAAGATTCCCGCATATGGCTTGCTTAGAAACTCTGGAAATTGCATTGCATGTGTCTTCAATATTTCACGCCTGATTTCTTGCTTGAGTTTAAGTGATTTTGTCATGTGTGATTTAGGTGGAGGCTGACTTGCTGAGAGTTAGATAAGCGGTGATCATGTGATTTGAGCTCTCCCAATAGGCGCTGCACTGAGATTGCGCCAGATCTACCCTTATGTTGCCCCGGATCTACCTCTCCTGGATCCCTACAACTTTGTAGACACAACTTGGGTCCGTTTCCTCATTTCCAGGCACTTGACCTAGGATTCGCCATTTGTGTGCCAGCTGATCAGAGATGGGCTTGACCTAGGATTTGCCATTTGTGTGGCAATTGATCGCTATTGAACACACACATGCAAGTGACACAACTGAGCACCAAAGATAGAGCTATACTAAGAACAACTACCCAGCGCAAGAGAGCTAAAAAATCATGGGATTGAGCTATACTAAGAACAACTACCCAGTGCAAAAGATGGAGAGCTAAAAAATCGTGGATAGGGCCTCATCAAAAGCCAAGCATTAGGCACCCTAAGTTTAACCCAAGCACAAAGAGGACACATGTACATACATTGAAAAAATTTGCTTTTCATTTTTCTTTTTTCAGGTTGGTTGACAAAAGTATCATCCATTTCATATGATTGATGGAAAAGAAAAGGTTCTTGGAGATGGACATTTTGAGGAAGCCTCATCATCGCCTCACCCGTGAGCACTTTGCTCAACATTTTTTGCACCATTGTTTTTTGTATGCATTTTTTAGAGTATGCATAAGATAGGGTCTCATTATAAGACCGTGCATAGGCACTTCTTTGTTTTCCACCCATACACCCTTAGTCCCCATTCATGCACATGGACTAAGAAGAGATGAATTAATTTCATCATTTGTAATCATCATCTACATTTTTACATTTCATTCTCATACATCATCCATCCATTCACCCAAAAAAAAGGAAAAGAAAAGAAAAACGAATTCTAGCATATTCTTCCCATCTACACAAGGCAAAAGAGCCAAGTTAAAAGGAAGTCAACTCCAAAAAAACATGCAAGAATCAAGACGAAGAAAAGCCACAAAGCAATGCACTCCAAATGAACTTCTACACGCTCTTCCACAAAAAGCTCCACACTTGCAAAGGTTTTGTCAAGGACGACAAAGTCAAGGAGGGAGGGAGTGTTGATGACACGACATATTTCATAGATCCACTCTTATTCATCATCATTTGTATCTTTTTCACTTTTTATTCAATTTAATAAGCACTCTTGTATAGGTGTGTGTGAGTGCCACACTAGAGAATAAGTGAGATTCATTCTCCTTTCAGTTTAGAAATCCCACATTGCATGCAATTTGCCCATTTTGTATATAAAGAGGCCACTACCTCTCATTTTGGGGGGCATTCTTAGAAGTAATGAGATCATGCTAGTTTGTAGAATGCCTAGAGAGCTCTTATTGTCATTATGATGTGCTTGTGTATTTGTTCCTTTCTTGCCTTATGCTTGTGACACATTAGTTCGTTGATTAGTGACATAATTATGCATGTGATCAAGTGTGTGTATCATTAACGATGCTTTCTTCTTATTTCACACGTAGTTTAGTCACTAATATTGTGCTAACAAAGCACCATTATGTCTACTGAATGCTTCTATGTAACATTTGGGTCTCGTGAGATGCTCTTGGGTTTGACAAATATGAGTTGTGATGCTACAATATCAACACAAAGCTTGCACAAGAAAGAGAAAATCCAACATAGAAGACTGGACAAGATATGATTGAGAGAAAGAGAAGTTTTGGTCTTATGGATTTGAATCAATCAATACAATAGATTTGGAAAATAGCTTCTTGATGAATTCTCGACCTCCCAACTACCCCCAATCTATCACAATGTCATTCAGATCTGCACTTTTAATCACACTCTCACTCTCACTCCCACTCTCAATCACAATGTGATTCTCTAATTTCTAGCCGTAATGTTGCAAATCTCTTTAAAATTAGAGTGTATCATTCCCAAGGAAGTGCATGATCCATCAAATATAGAAAAAGTCAATTCTCCCTTTGTTGCATGCAAAACTTTTGCAAAAGCATGCATTTATAGTAGTCAAGTGCTTTCTTTAGTGGTACTTGTCCAAAAATAGAAGAAAAGCCACAAAAACACATATATGAAGACATCTGTAAGTGTCTATGACAACATGTATGCATCAAAATCATGGATTCTAATAGAAATAGAGAAATACCTAAAAATAGCACTTTTCCAAGCCTTGTAACTAAAAAAAGTGAGGAATCAAGTTAAGATTGTGAGAGACAAAAATGTTCAAATCTTTGATCTGCACAATAGTTTTAGAGATGACCTAGGTACAAATCTGCCTCCAAGTATCACTTTTGAGCCCTGCAAGTTTAGAAACTCTAGAGAGATAATATAAAACTTATCATACCTAAATTCTATCTACATGCATAAAAAGACCTAATTATTCATTCTAAATGTTATCCCCACAATGTAATTCAAAAAGTTCAAAATGAACTATTCCATATCGAAAGGCCTATTATGATTCTTCCCCCCCTTTTAAGAACTCTATCATTTGAGTTGGAAAGAAGGATAATGTGCTAGAAAATCTTCTAAGTTCACCCAAGTCAAATGTTTAACTGGATACGTGTGCCATTTTACCAAAATCTCTACTATTGATCTATTTCTAAGTAATCTTTCCGTTCTATCTAATACTATCTTAGGTCAAAGCTCAAAAGAGCCATCATCTGTTAGCTTATAGTTGTTCTACAAAACACGAGCAACATTGGTACATATCTTTTAAGTAAGCTAACATGAAATACAAGATGTCTACAACCATCAGACATACCTCTAATTATCTGCATAGCAGAAATGCGAATAGGCTTGGGATTATGTACATCACCTAGAATGTGGATTGATTCACCATCTAGTTTTAAAATGATTGTTCTTTGTTCGCAATCAATTGTTGTAGAATTCTGAACTAACCAGTCCATGCCTATAATTGGATCACTCTGTTTCATTTCAACCACATGGAAACTCCAAAAAAATACCTATGAGAAAAAGTAAATGCAAGGTTTTCAGTGTATCCATTCATATAGTGTAGTCATCAATTGACCATCTCCATAGGTCTTATTATCTGCATATTTAAGGGTACCCCTAAATTCTGTACCAATTTGAAAGATAGAAAACAATGAGTTCTAATTCGATGCGTATAAATCATACCAAAATCATAATTGTAGAAAATCTTGGGAAAGAAATAGCCACCACATACCTCCATCATCTACTTTCTAAATTGTTGCACCTTCATCAATGATGTATATCACCTTTGATTGTGCAGACTGAAAGATTGCCTTGTTTGAGCATTCATATGTTCGATGCCCTTGCTCCCCTGTGATGAAAACACAAACCGAATTTTTTTGCCCACTCAATAAAATTAGGGTATTGATGCCAATAGATGAGTTGCCATCTCCTTTGATTTTCCACCTGAGCATGATTCTTACCTTGATTATTGGAAGAAGAAGTCTTCTTTGAATTCTTCATGTTTGTTGTGGTAGGCCTCCATGGTCTATGTCATGAAACAACATGAAATCAACACATCAAGATCCATTCACTTGATAACGAAGTTCCTCATAAAGCCATTCAATAAACTTGCTCTTTAGAGCATCACCACTAATCCTCCAATGCATATTTGTGAAGCCATAGAAACTTTTCTTTGCACTCATCAATAGACAAGCTACGCTTGTCACTCTTGTGTTGTCAAAAATTATAGAACTCGTGGTGTGGAGAACAGTAACATTTTTTTGCTTTCTCTCTAAATTCCTTCCATAGAACAAGACAGGAACGCTTGCAAGTATGCATATAGAACTTCCACCATAGCTTTGCAATGCCACATAGGTACAGGATCCCAACCTTTGCCTTGGATTCCTCACTCAATTATTGAAGATCAAAGAATTCCTCTAGCTCTTCAATCCATCCCTCTAGATCTTTGTTGCTCTTCTTCTCACCATCAAAATCATTCAATTTTGCCTTCTTGAAGACTTGGTTGAGAGCAAAATCAGCATCTCCATATCTTCATAATTGCATTTATGTCTTCCTCTAAGCACACTAGATGCTCCTCCACATTCATCCACTTCATCGTTCAGATCCACAAACACATTTTTTGCACCTTTTGGTTGCTTTTTGCCTCATTCTTTGCATAATTCTCCAAGAAGCTTCTGAATAAGCTCCTCTTGCTCATGGATATTTTGCATCAAACCTTCCATCATTCCAGAAGATCAATTTTGCTCTGATACCACTTGTAGTGCTTCCTCAATCACAAGCTATCCTCAATCATAGGCTACCCGCAATCACAATCTATCCTCAATCACAAGCTTCTAATCACTCAAGGATAGTGGAAGAGAGAAAAAGAAAACTTGCATAAAAAAGAGAAAATCCGATGCGAAAGAGTAGACAATATATGACTCAGAGAAAGAGAAGTTCTGGTATTATAGATTGGAATCAATTGATACAATAGCTTTGGAAATAGCTTCTTGATGAAGCCTAGACCTCTCAACCACCCTTGAGATACAATCTCATTCACACTTGCACTCTCAATCACACTCTCACTCTCACTCTCAATCACAAGGTAATTCTTTGATTTTCAACCTCCTCCTACTTGATGCCACAAATCTTTTTCAAAACAGAGTTTATTTTCCCCAAGGAAGTGCACGATCCACCAAATATAGAAAAATTTGGCTCTCCCCATGTTGCATGCAAAACTTTTGCAAAAAAATGCATTTGTGGTAGTCAAGTGCTTTCTTTAGTAGTACCTATCCAAAAATAGAAGAAAAGTAACAAAAACACATATTCAAAGATATCCGTAAGTGTGCATGAAAACACATATGCATCAAAATCACACATTCAAAAAGAAGTAGAGAAGCCATTTTCTTTTGATGTACCTAAAAACAACACTTTTCCAAGCCTTGTAACTAAAAAAAAGTGAGGAATTATCTTAAGCTTGTGAGAGGCAAAAACGTTCAAATCTTTTACCACAATGGTCTTAGAGATAACCTAGGTCCAAATCTTCCTCCAAATTATCACTTTTAAGCCTTGCAAGTTTAGAAATTTTGGAGAGGGAATATATAAATTGTTGTCCCTAAAATTTGCCTACATGCATAAAAAGACCTGATTATTCATTCTAAACATTATCCCCATAATGTAATTTGGAAAGTTCAAAATGAATTATTTCCCTATCAAAAGGCCTATTACATGTGTGCTAGCACAACCACCAAGAGAAGGGAACATAGACCTTCCCATAGCATATGCAAGTAGACAATTGAATGTGGTAGAGAGGAATTACACTAACATTAAAAGAGAGGGATTAGGCATGGTCTATGTGATTAAGAAATGTAGACATTACTTGCTTGCAAATAAACTAAATTCTTTATAGACAATCAAGCTCTACTATATTTGGTGAACAAACATTGCAATACATGTAGATTAGTAAGATGGTTCCTCTTACTAATGGAATATGATTTTGAAATATTTATTAGGAAAGGTAAGAATCACCTTAGGGTGGATCACCTTTTGCAACTCACTTTAAGAGAATCATTGCAAGGCATGTCATATGAACTTCTTGATGCATATTTGTTCAATCTAGAAGTAGTTTCGAATTGGGCTAAATAATTAGTTCCTATTCTCACATTTGGACCCAAAATTCTAGTTATAAGATCAAAAGATGAAGAAGTAGTCAAATCAAAGAAACATCACATGCTTGCAAGGAGTGTTTACAAGGAAATTGATGAATGAATCTTACCTTGCTATATGGAAGAGGAAGAGCATGATAGTTGCAATAAGAACATTTAGGTGCATTAGGGAAACATCATTCAAGACACAAAACCCTACAAATAGTGAAGAGATTAGGTGATATGGCCAACAATGGAGCTATATGTTTATAGGCTGTCTAAGGATTGTTCAACTTGTATTAGCACATTGCCAATTGAGCATGCCACTCTATATCAAGTGTTGCTAATATTGGATTGGAGCGGTCCCTTATTTGACTTCCTAAGAATGAAAACATTTCCCCAAGAGATTGTTGGAGAACCAATCACAAATTGGACATAAGGTTGAATGTCAAAGTCTAAGAAGAAAAGCACATGCCTATGTGAAGGGAAAATTTCACACGTACCATAATTGTAAAGTTAGTTTTAACTTTAGTTCTAGAGTTTTCAACAAGATTGAGAAAAACTATATAAGTTAGTTTGTATCAACTAACACGATGAGAAAGAGAGAGAGAAAACTTAGTGGGAGTTCATTTTGTATGATTGAGTATAGTCTGGCTTTTCTAAGTGAGAAAGCACCTATAAACTTCTAAGTTTTTCATAGTTATGAGAAGAACTAAGTAAAGTTCTGTGTATGAGACTCTCTCTTCCATCTTCATGCTTTGCCTATTCTGGTAATGAGGTCAAAAGTTCAAGTTTCCTGAGCAAGTCGATGTGTGACATCGAGATTGAGATGATAAGTCATTGTTTTTATCTATCTGCTTCAACTGCTATTGTAAAGTTTTTAAAAAATAGGAGGTTTTTGGATCAATTCGATGCCTAGCATCGAGTTGTAGTTGATAACTTCTTATTTTCTATGACTAAGATTCACCTGTCAAGTTTGTGCCTGACAAGGTAAGGTTTTATGTAGGATGTTGATGCTCGGCATCGAATTGATGCTGAAAGTGGACGTTTATGCACCAAGTCGATGCCAAGCGTCGAATTTGTATAACAAGGACATGTTTTTTACTTAAACAAGCAAGGTTTCCTATTTTGGCAGCTCATACAGGGTCATATTGTGAAGGTCATAACTTGGTGTCTAGTGCTCAAGTTTTAGCAAATAATAGCTTGTTGAAAAGCTCTTCTCTTCTACTTTCATCTGTCAAAAGACCTTGCAAAAATAATATTTTTCTTAAGAGAAATAATCAAAAGAGTGAAGGTATTTCATTTAAGTGACTAGAAATTATCAAAGAAGCAAAGTTCTTAGTTTAAACAATCATTTCTCAAAGTTTGGAGAAGCATTGAGTTAATGCTGACCATAGAGGTGTTCTAGTGTCACAGTAATTCATTTCCTGTGATGTTTCACACATCAACAAGTGGTATTAGAGCAGAAAGTTTCTAGAAAGCAGAAGGCATCAAAGGTATGAGAAGTTTTTGAAAAGTTTTCATTAAAGTTTGAAAGTTGAAGCATTCAAAGGCACAAGGCATCAAGAGATTACTTCAAAAGTATATTCACACACAAAGAACTCCAAAAGATATGATTCTTTAGCCTTTAAACTCACAGGTTGAACTAGAAGCAAAGAATTATGGTAGATCATATCTCCATTGACAAACTGGACATGGATAATTATACTGCATGGGTAATGAGAATGGAAGCCTTACTTATGAGTAAGGATCTCATGGTGTACATAACGGGTGAAGAAGAGAAGCCAGTATTTGAAGATGAAAGTTGACCAAAGAAAGAGGAACTGGATGCTTTAAAGCATTGGCAGAAGAAGGATGCAAGTGCAAAAGCTTACATCTACAATACAATCTCTGATCATTTGCTACCACACATCAGAGGATCGGAATCAGCTAAAGATATATGGAATGCATTGGAATATCATTTCCAAAGTACTTCCAAAGTAAGGAAAGCAATTTTATGCTCAGAGTTTACTACATTCAAGAAGAAGCCAAGTCAAAGTATTAGTGATTATGTCACTAAGATGAAGGATCTAGTAGACAGTCTTGGATCCATAGATGAAGATGTTGAAGATCACAGATTGATTGCTCAATTGCTTGCAGATTTGAGAGGAGATGAAAGGTGGAAATCTTTTGTCTTGTCAGCAAAACTTACTTTGAATCATTATGTTCCAGATTTGAATCAATTGCTTGGTTTGATGCTCACATTTGAGCAAGACTTGAAGGGAGATGGAGATAAAGGACAAAGTTCTGCAATGTACATGAAGAATAAGAAGAAAGGAGATAAAGGTAAAGCAAAGGATGAAGAGGAATTGGGTTCTCAATTTTATTATGCTAGAGGTAGAAGCATTGGCAAAGGAAGAGCAAGAGGTTTTGGAAGAGGAGGAGGTAATCAGAATAACAATAAGAAGGCTTGTTGGATCTGTGGATTGAGTAATCATTTGGCTCATGACTATCGGCTCAATCAGTAAGGATCAAATCAAAATCAAAATAACAATAGTAGAGGCAAAGGTGGAAGATATCAAAGTTATTCTCATAGAGGTAGACAAAATCAAAGAGGAGGCTATGGTAGAGGTGGAGGAAGAAGTTGGGGACATAATCAATCCTACAACACCACCTATTATAATTATGCAAATGACACACAGAATGAAAGTCATACATGATTGATGATGAATTCAATTAGCACATCAGATAAAGAAGATCTAAAGGTATTTTACATTGGCTCTGGATGTTCTAATCATTTGTCAAGAAACATAGAATTGATGTCAGAAATGGAAAAAGGCATGTCTAGTCATACAATTCAAACAGATGATAATACAAGATATAGTGTACATTCAATTGGAAAAGTGAAATGCAAGAATGGAGCAGATTTTCTAACCAATGTTTTGTATGTTCCCACAATACCTAAAAACTTGATTAGTGTGGGACAGATAGTTGAAAAAGGTTTTCAAGTCAGGTTTACAAATGAGTGAGTATTTGTTGAAGATCTAGAGAATGGCTATAATCAGATTGTTTGTGGTAAGAAAAAAGGTAGACTCTTTAATTTAAGAGTGCAAGGGAACATTGGTCAAGCTTTGCTCACACATGGTGAAGGAGTGATTACAGAACTTGATCTCTGGCATAAGAGATTAGGTCATTTCAATGAAAGAGGAATTAAAGCTATGGTTGCAAATCAATATGTACTAGGACTACCAAATGTGGAGAGTCAACACATGATCTATAAATGTGAAGCATGTCAAATGGGAAAAGCACACATGTTACCATTTCAGAAGAAAGGATTCAAACATGATGGATTACTAGAGCTCATTCATATAGATGTATGGGGACCAACAAAAGAAGGATCTATCAGTGGCTCAAGGTATTATGTTCTTTTCATTGATGATGCTAGAAGCTGGATAACTTTATATGTTTTGAAGGAAAGATCAGAAGTGTTTGGAGCTTTCAAGAATTTTCATGCATATGTAGAGAGAGAGTCACATATCAAAAGCTTAAGAGACTGAGGTTTGATGGAGAGGGAGAATACTTCTCCCAAGAGTTCAATGATTATATTTGGAATGCAGGTATTAAAAGAGAAATAACGTGCAAGTATACATCACAACAAAATGGTGTAGTAGAAAGAATTGTAATTTCTTTATGCTGCATTCAATTGTCTGCTCGCATAAGCTATAGGGAGATCTACATTACCTTCATTTATAGTTGTGCCAACACACATCCTATGGCATAGTTGGATGCATCCACATGTACATGGAATGGCTTGCTCCAATCTGGGGTTGTTAATATTGGTGTTGAGCACAAGCGGCGTTTAAGTTCATTGAATGAATTTTCACATTCATCTGTCCATTCGAAGTGGGTCAAAAGAGAGTACAAAGGCTTGGCTATGATAGCATACATGTATATGAATCCTCTGTAATAACCACAATGACCCATGAAGGCCTGTACCTCTTTTATGTTCTTTGGCCTAGGTAGGTCTGCAATTACTTTCACTTTTTCTTCATCCGTTGAATTGCCATTCTTTGACACAATGTGTCCTAGAATTTTGCCTTGCCTGACCATGAAAATGCACTTTTATGGGTTCAGAAAAACCTGATATTCTTGATATTTTTCAAATACTTGCCTTAATTCTAGGATATGCATCTGCCTCATATTTGAATGAGTACATATATCATTGACATAAACTTCCAAATTCTTGCGTAAGAATTCCTTAAAAACATGACACATAAGTCGTTGGAAAGTGGCGCGTGCATTTGTCAGCCCAAATGGCATCACACGAAATGCAAATATGCCCCATTTTGTGGCAAAGGACGTCTTATGGTGATCTTCTGGAGCAATGGCTACCTAATTATAGCCTGAGAAACCATCAAGAAAGCTATGAACTTCCTTATCGGCAACTCTTTCCAATACGTGTTTCGTGATAGGAAGAGGATAATTGTCTCTAATCATGGCGGCATTAACTTTTTTAAGGTTAATACACATGCACAATTTCCCATTCTTCTTGGGCACAACCATAATGTGGGATACCCATTCGATATGCTCAATTTCGTAAATGAATCCTACTTCTATCAAACGATCTATTTCTTCTTTAATCTTAGCAGCGTAGTTATCATTGTATGTGTATGGTTTCTATCTCGTAGGTTTGGCATCTAGAGTCATAGGAATTCTATGGGAGCATATATGTGGGTCTACTCCTTTCAAATCTTTGTAACTCCAAGCAAATACATCTCTATATTCTCATAATAGGGCAATTAACTCTTCTTCTTCTTTAGTATTCAAATCATGCTCTATGTATGTACATTTTTCTTCTTCTCCTTCTATGGTAACTATGATTTTTTTGGTTTTCTCTGGATTATCATATACTTCTCCATCGTCGGCTTTTCTTTTGGGCATTCGTACCATGATTCATCTTTCTTCTATTTCATACTTCTTGAAGTTCTCGAGTACTTCCATGAGTGATTCTTCTTCTTCTTCTGTCTTGGGTGATTTCTTTCTCTTCTTTTGCTTACTTTTTGTAGATTCTATGAGGGACTCTTGTCATTCCATTTGATTTTCCTTGTCCTCTTCAGGGGTTTTGGCTTCTACAAAATAAAGATATTCCTCTTTTGTGGAACAAAAGGGTTCATTGATGATGGATTCTAGATCCTTGTCACCACTCTCGTCCGGTTCTTGGGTCTCTTCCGTGCATTCTTCTAGGATAAAGTCTTCCTCGATAGGTTCAATCATAAAAATGGAAATGTCATATCCGTCCTCATCACAATGAGGTGTCCATTGTTCTTCATTCACCGCTATGTCCATCGTAGCTAAGATTTCTACCCAACCGTGAGGCTCAAATTCCTCGTCTGGAAATACTATAGGTGCATAAGCTAGGTCTTGAAGGGTTCATGGATGTCATTCTGAACCTACGGTCCTAGCTTCTAACCATTCTTCCTCTTTTTTTGCTACCTTACACATCCATAGATGAGTATCCTTGTGCAACCATGAGGGGTCTGATTCCAATAAGTGTATGGAATCTGTTTCTTCTTGTGTCTTATGGATGGTATTCCATTGTATTGGAGGTACATCTCAATGGGAATAGTCTTTAAGATTGACTTTAGTAATCACTCCTAAATGTTGCAATCACAAAGAATTAGTTCCCCAATCTTGTACGATTTGCAACTAACGCATGAATGGTCGTCCTAAGATCATCTCATAAGCATGATTTTTCCCAAAAACAAATGGCAAAAGCATGCTCGAACTCCACACCACAAGTGGTGAGAGATATGCCTTCTAGTAAGCCCAATGGCTTCTCTATATGTCTGTTAGCCATTTGTAGCTTCATCCTGGTGGGTCTTAATGCTGGCTTACCCCAACGTTTCCATAAAGCAGTGGTAGCGATGGCTACTCCAGCTCCAGAATCTAAGATCACTTTGGTGGTGTATCCCTTGTGGGTTATTAAAAGATAAGTGTTACCTTCCTCTCCCTCGCTCACATCTCCGATTCATTCTACCGGTATCTCTGGTACCTTCTACAAGAGAACTATAAATTACGACCACCACATGCTAGAGAGATGACTCTCCTCCCAACCAAATGCCTCTATATATAGCTCTCTCTAGGGGAGTGCCTTCTTGGGTAGGTGGATACTAACCATCCAAGTGTCAGCCATGTAACTACATGTGCGCCAAGTGTCCCAGTTAACTCGAGTTAACTCAAGTGGATGCTTCTAGCTCTAGATCTCTTTGGGCAAAATACTCTCCCCATGTCCCCCATGGGGATTGAACCCAAGACCTCCTCCTTCACATCCTTGAGACTTAACCACTAAGCTAAGTGGATCACTTGTTCACAAGAGCACAAGACCTCCTAGTAAGTCTAAACTCGAGATCTTTGGTCATACACATGGATGACCAAACAGTGTCCGATTTCAGATCCGTCTGAATGGGCTGGACCCTTAGATCATAGAATTACTTTATTACACCTTCTTGTGTGATCCTATCGGGGAGGGAGCAATAGCAAGCTCAGGGAATTGGTTTTCTATGTGCTTCCATAGCTCTCGTTTAACCTTCAACAATTCCTCCAGAGTGAGATGGCACTGTACTCTAGTGTTCTTGATTACTTTCGTGTTCCTAGGAATTACTGATTCTTCATTCCTTACTATTATCATGGGTGCTCTTATGCTAATAGACCTGGATTCCGAAGGTCTTGTGAACCGAGGTAATTCTTGCAAAAAATTGGATTCAAACTCCATTTGTTCACTCAGTTGCTCATCCTCTACATAGTCATAAATAGAGGGGATGACTTGGGGAAATTGTTCTTGCAAGTCATCTATTTCTTCAATAGGAGGATAGGTTTCTTGTGCTCTTCTCCATTTCTCTTCTTAGATTTCTCTTAGAAATTTGTGTGAATACTTATGTATGGAAGACATGTTGTCTTCAGCTTCGGTATTTGGCACTAGAGACAGGGATTGTGCACTTCTTTCTTGTGTCTCAGGAACAAGAGGGTTCCTATGCATATTCTTTTTCTCGTTGCTATTGATCAAGTATTCTAACCTCTCCAGTAGTCCTTGAAAGTGTAATTCAAGTTTTGCCATGTTATTCCAATTAATATATCGAGAGGCTTTGAACATAGCTTGTGCTAATTCTACCATCTTCATGCAAAGTTTAGTCCTCTCGGTCTCTAAGTCTGCTCTTGGATAGTTCCTACTCATTTCAGATACCTAGGGTCCTTCCTTTAATCTCGCATGATATGCACGAAACATCATGTCTAGGATTTTAGGCATGGGTTTCGCTAGAACTGATCGTGATCTCTGTGTTAGATTCTCCCGATTAGATTCTTGCGAAGTCAATTCTAGGATTTTGGATCTAGATTCCTTGAGACTTCCTTCCAACTCAATTATCTTTTTACTCCACTTCCTCTTAATTCTTTCTCTAGAACCTTTCCAGGATTTCATCTTTCTATTACTAGACTCTCCAACTTCACTAGTTCCGACTATTTTTTTAGGATTAAGTTGTTGATTCCGTAAGAGCGCCTGGGCTCTTGTTATAGCTTGGATAGGCATGTATGTAGTGTTGGATCCATCTGAGTTATGTACAATATCTATAACATTAATGGGTGTTATTTTTTAGGTATTAGCAGGGTTCTTAGGACAATTTCTTATGACATGCTCTTTACCACACTCGGCACAAAAACTTTGTATGTTATAGTATTGTGACTGTCCTACTATCGGAGGATGTGGACAATCCTTTATGAAATGATCTCTTTGGCACCTAAAGCATGGTCCTCTAGGGTCCTATGGTCTTTATTGTCTTAACCGTGGGGTCGTGGATTAGGGTGCATACATCACATTGGCATAGTCGGGCTCCCAAATGGGTTCTAATGGTGGACTATCGTATTGATATGTTTCCATATGTTCTGCTGACTCCATGTAATATGTGGGTGGACTATCTACATGGGGAGAGTCAAAATTGTTAGAATTAGGGTCACTTTCAGTGATCAAGGGTGACGAAGGCACTAAAGCCCTATTGAGGTTTTCTTCTTCAGCAGCGTATTTGACCGAGATGACATTCGTTGGTGGGGGTGGCTGTTGAGCTAAAACGGGTTGAGGTCTCTATTGAGCCTGATAAGGATAATTCTGTGGAGGCCTATAGTAGTGAGGTTGAGCATTGTATTGACCTTGATGTCTCCCTAGTTGGGGGTACTCTTGGGGGTAGTTCTGTCGTACTACTTGTTTGTTGTATGGGCAGCCTTGGGCCGTGTGATTTGTATATCGTCTCTCAATCGTACAATATTGGCCATTAGGGCTGGCTTGCAGTTGTGTTACATTGGGACACAAATTTGCCATATGATCACCACCACAAGTGTAACAACGCTTGTTTGTTGTTAACCTAGGCATGTGCTTGCTAGAAACTCCTACTTTTTGGGCCACTTTTTTTTGCTAGGTCCTCTATCAAACTAGAGAGTTTTGAGGATGCTAGAGATGAACAATCCGAGTCCTTATAGACCTTTGAAAGTTCCAATTCATTTCCTAGGTTTTCCTCAATGTCTATACATATTCTTACACATTGCTCTAGTGTTCTGGGTTCCTTTAAGTACACATAGGAGCGTAGTTTAGATCTCAAGAGGCCATCTAAAAGCAACGACACTTGTTTGTCCTGTGAGGGCAGTTCTTGCATCCAACATCTCTCAACATATTGTCTAAACCTCCATCCTGCCAGTCTGACTGTTTCTTGAGGGGTCTATTTGAAGCTGTGAATCAACGAAGAAGTATCATTTGTGATTCCACTTTTAGAGAATTCCATGATGAATGACTCTAACAAATGACAAATATCCCTAAATTGCCTTTGTTGCAATGGTTGGAACCAAGTTAAAGCAATATTCTTTAATGTTAGTCCAAACACATTGTATTGCATGAACATGTCTTCTACTTGCTCTGCTCATAGCACTTGCTTAAATTCCGCAACATGGTCATACGGATCCCCTGTCCCATCAAAGTAGTTTTTCATTGACTTTACTAATTGAGTGGGTCTTAGTACCCTGGGGATTTCACATGGTCTAGGTAGAGGAAAATCATCTCTATCCCCTGGTATTCTTGGTTCCCTTTGCCTTTCCAATCTATCAGTACCCATGGTTGGTCTATCTCTCCCTATGGGATGAGTGAAGCTTACTTCTGGTTTCTCTTTGTTCTTCTCTCTTTGAATGCCATGGGCTGAGGATGTCCCAACACCCCGATGGCTAGTGTTTACATTTGTTCGTGATGGAGGGAATACTAACTTGGTTCTCCATGTGTAGACAAGTCTTGCATGGTCCAACACTACAAATACTCGTTCTGAACTATCATCGAGGTATACAACCTTTCGAGGTGTATATGGGTCCTTGAATTCCTAAATCATGATGGAGCCTACCTCACTAGGTTGTTCCATTTGGTACCTCCAAAATGCTTCATCAGTTTCCTTATTTAGGAACAATTCTATGCTTCTATTATCCTGAGGGATCCATTCTGGGTTTAGTACTCTTGTTAGTACAGATTTCCCTCTAGGTGTCCTACGTTCCTCTCGTGGTTCTTTTCCTTCGGTTCTTGCTTTCGTATCGAGATTAACTACACCAAACTCACTGGTATGATTAGGTTGACTAATTATGATGTACATTGTTCCTTCTTTGTCTATGTATGCATCTATCTCGAATTTCACCATTGGACGTTTCAATCCAATAGGTTGGTTAGGATCGTGCAATTGTACCACTGATCTTTGCAAACCATCCTCATAGATGCAAGCACCTAGGTGGTTGGTTCGAACATATTCTAATTGGGTTATGTAGGGGCCTTGGGGTCTTTCCAAATATGCTACATTTAACCCTCCTTCTAGTCGTTCTATGCTAAAAGCCATTTCTGACTCACTGGTATTTGGGCTCAACTCATAAGGATAACTATTCAATTGTTGTGCCCACAAATGTGCAGTATTCCTACACTTGCTTCTGATGATCTAAGGCTTCGTTGATCTGACTTACCTATATGCTTGCCCGATCTAAGGTTCATGAATTTACTTCCTGAATCACTCAATACACACTCTGATCGTCAATGTTTCTTTTTTCTTAATTGCTTGTTTTGGTTTTTAATTCCTTTAGATTCTTGTCTTGTCTCAAGGTATACATTAGGATTCGACTTTTCTTTGTACTTTTGAGTTCTCGTTTCATCAAACTTAAGTTCCTTCCTTAAGGTTTTTTGTATAGCACACTTTTATCTTAGTCTTGGACTTGAAAAATTAAGTCTCCTGGACTTGATGCATTCCTATCCTTGTCCTAATTTAATCCACAATGCTAGACGTTTAGCCTAAGCTAATAATTGACTGAGGGGGTTGAGTATTCTTCCAACCTCGAGTCAGCTTCTTTAATTGCTCTGCTGCCCAAGAAGTCGCACTCCCAAGCCTTGTGTTCTTCACTTGCCTTGCTTTGATTTCCCTTGGATAGCTCTTGCTAGACCTGTCAAAATCCAATGTTTAGACCAATTCTTAAATCAATGCTCAAGCACTTTGATATATACACCTTTAAGGGTTCCTTTTTTCCTTTGGCCAAATTTCCCAAATGCCCCCTTGCTTTCTTAGTCCCACAAATGGGTCAACCTCAAGTTATCTTATCTAAAGATCAAGAAAAGATCTTTCTAACGAGCCCTAGAGCTCAAAAAACAAACTTTGAATGACAAAGCTATGGATGTTCACGCCCTCATGGGTAAAAATTGACAAACTGGTTTTTCTTCAATTAAGGGGTCTCCAATAATCTTAATCACCCAAAAATTCACTCTAGATAGCCTCAAAATAGCCCAAAAAAATCAAACCCTAAATTTGGCATTGTAGGTGGACAATCGTGATGGTCTAGGACCATCGCGATGGCCCAGTTGAACCATCGCGATGGTCCGATGGTGCGAGGCATCGTGATGGTCAAAGGTGAAGCATCACGATGGTATGTCTAGTGAGCAATCGTGATGGCTTGAGCCCGTCGCGATGGTCAACGGCCAATGCAACCATCACGATGGTGTGAGCCCATCATGATGGTCACGAGGCGGGATGGCTTGAGCCTATCGCGATGGTCCGAACTCGAAGCGTTGCGATGCCATACCTGGTATCGTCCTGATGGTCTAATTTGACATGTGGCAAGTGAGTCGTCATGATGGCGTGGGCCAATTGCGATGGTGTGGGGTCGATGGGATCGTCGCAATGGTCAGTGACCATCATGATGGTTCAAGTGAACCATCCCAATGGTGTGAGACCGTCGCGATGGTCCGGCCAAGCCGTCACGATGGCGTTAGCCAATCATGATGGTGTGACACAATCACGATGGCGTGAGCCCGTCGCGATGGTCCACCAAACTATGAGTTTTGCAAAACCGACTGTGGATTCGTGCAAGTGCTATGGTCGCCCGTGTCGTACAATAGACGCATACCAAAAATTCCGAGTTTCTAAGACCATCAAGATGGTCCAAGAGCTTCAGCAGACATGGTAGAAAGTCTGAGTTTTTACCTGTTTAGAGCTCTCTTGATGCTTTGGAGCATTGTATCTGCAAGAATACTAAAAAAAACACACAACACAACAAGCACAAACGCTCTCTCTCTCTCTCTCTGTCTCGCATGCGCAAATGAGGGGGATAGTGGATATGGTGAAATTTTGATTTTTTTAGAGTGGAAGAAGATGATGCGGTGGTGAAGGAGGAATGTAGAGGAGATGAAAAACACAAAAAACTACTTAAAAACAACAACAAAAGCTGAAATCTTTACCTTCCAACACCACTTCTTGCTATACTCTTACCATCACGCATTCGTCCTAGACTCGATCTCCGACAACGGCGCCAAATTTGGTGTTGCTCTAGGACATTGGTAAGCACCACGCTAAGAAGCTCCACCTCCTTAATGTCAATTTGTGGAAGAGATAGGAGTGATATGAAGATCATGAACGCAACATGTAGTGAGAGTGAAGGTGAGAAGCATAGAGATGCACACACACATACACACACAAGAAAGAGACAAGCAAGACACAATGGAAGGTTGAAAGTAGATTCTATTACTCAAGAACAATCTTACAAGCTCAAGCTCACACTAACTCATATAAGTCTACACTAGCTCACCTCAAAAATGAGCTCTATAGCTCTATTTATAGTTTTTAGACTAGTTTTGACCGGTTTCACATCTAGTGTCCGACATAGTTAAAAAATAGGTTCTAAGCACTATTTGGAGGTGTAAACGAGATCTAAAAATTGCCAAAATTGGTATGCTTGTTCTACCTAAGCTCCTCAAGCTCGAGCACTCCTCCGCTTGCACAAAAGGGAGCATATAATTACAAAAGTGTGTGCTTCTATGTTACATATGATACAAGACTGATGAAAATCACTATTTGGAGTTTTGAGTAAGCAATATAAAACATGTTTCTTTGGAAAAAATAAATTTCCTGGCTCCCCACAACTTCATTGTAATCCACCTTCACATGCTTCCTTGTTTTCTGTGCCTTTGGCTACTACCTTTTTGAATTTGAATTGAAACATTGGCTCCAAACACAACTATAAAAAGAGGATCAAATGACCCATGTGATATCTCGACTCCATGAGATCATTTTGAAAGGGATACATGGTGAATTGAGAGCTCACTTCATAGCTCATTCACCTCCCATAGCTCATTCATTGATTTAATAAATACATTATCATTACATATTCATTTCACTTCTCTGCAATGACTACATCAGTTCAGTGATCTTCTCAGATCTTGTTCTCAGTGCATGATTGATCATTTGTCGTGATTTAAAGCATCATAGCTTCAACATACTGTCTACTATAGAGCTACAAAATATCATTGTCATAGATTCTCTGAATCATGAGATATGATCATTTTACTACTCTCTGGTCTATTGACTGATGCACCCCAAAAATGTCGAGCATGTCCTATGATTTGCTAAACATCATACTCAGCATGTAATTCATCATTTTTTTTACAATCACTCATGATTAGTAGCTATCTAAGTTAACTAGACATCACCAAAGGGAATTAGACTAATTGCTACTATGCTCAGAGCACTGTTCAATATATTGAACATGTGTAGAGACAAGAATAGCAAGTTTATGACCTTGAATCAAATTTCTACCCATATGTCTTGATCCATTGATTAGTGGATCATGTTCCAAACAACATAGATGATTATTTATGATCATTAGCAAGTTAAAGAGCCCCACTACACTCTCCAACAATTGTTCTTAGAAAGTGTGAAGCAGGTTTGAGCATCACCACTTCATCTCTGAAGACTATCCACGAGGTTTCAGAGGAAGTAGAGATTATAACAACGACACAGAAGACCAAGAGGACTCTCTACTCATCATGAACATGACATCCAAGTAAGGTAAAGATGATGAGCATCTTTTCTATATTGATTCAGGTTGTTCCAATCATGTGGCTGGAAATGTAGCATTATTATCTGATCTTGAAGAACCCAAAGAGAAGCATGAAGTATAGACATGTGATGATACTAAACGCTCTGTCAAGAAAATTGGAAATGTCAAGGCCTTTGATGGTAACATGACCTCTTAAGCAAGGTCTTGTATGTGCCAACTATAACCAAAAACCTAATTAGTGTTGGACAGATTGTTGAGAAAGGCTTGCATGTCAGATTCAGAAGGCATGGAGCATATGTAGAAGACCCTCAACCAAAAGTGCATATTTATTGGGTATGACCAAAACTAGAAGGGTTATAGGTTATAAAATCCCACTAACAAAGGATTTATAATTAGTAGGGATGTAGTGTTTTATGAAAATAAGTCATAGTTTGAAGATGATTGCAGGAAGATCAAATTACCCTATGATTTGGAAAGTGATTTTTTGACCCTCACTCAAGAAGATCGACAAGTACCAGAAGATGTCAATTTAGAGGATGAAGAGCACGTTGACTTTAAGGCTTGGAAGTGAAAAGGTCTTACCACGCTTCTTTCACAATACTAATATGTTTTTCTTATTATATCAAATCCACAAAGAGCATGAGCACTTAGCTTTACAAGATGGCAGAAGTACAAACAAGCTCACAGTCGAAGAATATCGACACCTTAACCATTGAGGAACATCGTTATGAGAGGCCTCCTATGTTCAACAATTTTAGGGGCACCATTCCAATTCACGACCCACCGTCAGGATGTACAGAGAGAGTGCATGCACACTCTCATTGGTTCAATGAGTTAGCAAGATTCAATGCATTAGTAGGACCTGTGGGGGATGCACCTCACGTATGTGTGTGAACACGTTTAGGACCACCAGGGCACTTTTTTCCCTCTTTAGGAGGTTTTTTTTAACCGAGCTTGTATATATGCCTATAATCCTAATGGGTCACTTATCTTTGTACATTCACTTGGTAATACTTTTACTATTGTGTGTTGTGATCCAAGCTTCTTCTTCTTCTTCTTCTTCTTCCTTGTGTTGTTTGTGTGCTTTTGCAGACCTCAAACTCCAACAATTGGTATCAGGGTAGGACAACGCTTCATCTAGAGTGTTGTCAACACCCCTCTAGTAACAGTCTTAGAATTGCATGAAAATTGGTGAGCATACTCAAGGTGATTAAGATTTCAAAACAACTTTGTTTTGTGGTGTTGAAATTTTGATCTAAGCTCATTTCAGCCTCCAAATGCACTATCAAAGTGCTTGTGTAGGCAGTTTTGTCCTTTTGTGCCAAACATATATATAGGTTTTGGCTCACTAGTACAAGTGCCTCAAAGTCTGCTATAGGTCTAGTAGAGCTCGAGAGGGTGGTTCTATGCAAGTTTTTGAGATACAATCTTTTTTTTTGCATCAGGGTATTTTAGTTAGTGGCCATGGCTAAGCAATGATGTATTTTGTATGTTGGTCATTGAGGATAAGCTAGATGGTACCAATTACCCATTATGGGCATATATGATGCATCATGTACTGGTGGCAAAAGGACTATGAAATATTGTGCAAGGTGTTGAAAAACGACCTACTACCCCTACAAATACAATTATTGAAGGTGATGCAGATGGCATTGAAGATGATATCTTCAAATTCTTGTTCATGCTACGGTTCTTGCAACAACTATTGTAGAGCAACTTCGTTGGGATGGTGGAGATGCTTAGGCACATGTGTTGATAGCCTTGTTTGTCAAACGTGCCATTATCCCTCATATTCACTCTTGCAAATCAACAAAGGATGCTTGGGGGATACACTTACAACTTTATACCAAGAAAGAAATGGGGCTCATATTGCTTACCTCTAGAAATAGTTGGAGAGTGAGTATATGAATGAAGGATATTCTATGGACAATTTTTTAACAAAGATCAAAGATTTGAAAGACCAATTGATTTCTATATATGAATTCTTTCCAAATAGTTCACTTGTGCAGAGAATTCTTAATGGTCTTTTAAATTACTATCAAAGTTTTGCTTCTACTCTTTGGTTGATGGTAGAACGAAATCCAAACTCGTTAACATTTGAGGAATTGGTCTCTGTTTTGTTGCAGGAAGATCAGTCTAGGAAGAAGAGGTTCATTATGCATGTTGTAGATCAAGTTTTCTCAGATAGTCAAAAGGGCAAAGGTAAATTGATCTCATCTACTAGTAAGTAGAAATCTGGTAATGTTGCAGAGTCGAAGAAGGAAGAAAAAGATGAGAAGAAAACTAAAAAGTAGAAACAGAACTATAAAGGAAATGATCATATCATAAAGAGTTTTCCAAAACTAGATGCAAAAGAGGCAAAGAAAAAAAGGTTGGAATGGTTGTTGCAGAGGCCTCTACACCTAAAACAGAGTCTGCTA
This sequence comes from Ceratopteris richardii, assembly GCA_020310875.1. Lineage (NCBI taxonomy): Eukaryota > Viridiplantae > Streptophyta > Polypodiopsida > Polypodiales > Pteridaceae > Ceratopteris > Ceratopteris richardii. The sequence continues at coordinate 99,805,208 of CM035412.1, forward strand.
ATCTTTTGTAGAATGACAGATGGGTGTTTACTACTATTTGCAGCTATGAACCATCTTCTCATGAATACTTTCACATGTGCCAAAAACTCCTCTTATCTTGTCATAGGTGTTGGTAAGATGATTCTGACTACTACTGATGGTAGTTCTTTCACATTTTTAGATGCAATTTTGTGCCAGATATCAAGAAAAATCTATTGTCAGTATCAACATTAGCCAAGATCAACTTGGTTGTCAAAATTGTTGATGACAGCTGTAGTGTTCCTGATCTATCAAATGGTGATGTTATTATTGCTTTTGGCATTTTTATGTCATGGTTCATATAGGCTCATCTTAGATGCAAAGCTTTGGCATGCATGCTTTGGTCATCTAAATTTTACTACTTTACTATGCCTACAAAAATATGAAATGGTTTCCTCTTTGCCCAAACTTGAGGCACCTTGTAAACTTTCTAGGCATGCATGCATGTATCCATTGAAAGCAAAGTTTGAAGTGTTTATGTGATTCAAATAGTTTCTGGTCTTGATTGAAAATTTGCCAGTGTGTAAATTGGGTACCCTCCATTCTGATTGCAGGGTGGAATATATGTCTTATGATTTTAATGCATTTCTCGTTGAACGTAGGATAAAACATTTGTGTACAATGCCATATATACCCTAAGAAAATTGAGTTGTTGAAACAAAGAATAGGTCTCTCATGGAGATGGCAAGGTGTATGGTCAAAAGTCAAACTCTACCACATAGTTTCTCTTGAGGCTATTATGTGTGCAATGTATGTACTTAACAGGTGTCCCACCAAAGCAGTGTAATCCATCACTCCATATGAGGATTGGGATGGTTGCAAGCCATCTTTTTCTCATCTATGTGTCTTTGGTTGTTTGGCATATGCATTAGTGCTTGAACAACAATGTAGAAAATTAGATGATAAAGTAGTAAAATGTATTTTTGTTGGGTACAGTTTTGAAAACAAAGGCTATCGTCTGTATCTTGGTTAGCATTGTTTTTGTGGAAGATGCAATTTAGCCATTACTTTCATGTACGAAGGAGACATCAGTTTGCTCTAAGAATGTGTATGACACTCTGTTGCCTCATTTTATAGGTGGACAATCAAGTGCTGGTCCAAATGAGACAATTTCTTATCCTTTATAGGTTTCACATGATGATGTAAATCATTCCATTTCTAATGCAAATTTACATGATGCACTTGTTGATTAGAGGGATGATATGGAGGAAGCAAAAAATATGCCCAAATGGTTGGTGCAAATTATTTGAGATAGCAAATTAGATGCACCTTTGTCATATCATACTCGTTGAGGCTCTCATAGTGCTTCTTTTCACAGATTGCTATGCAATGGCTACATCTAGTCTTTGTGATGAGAATGAACCTGTTTCTTTTGATGAAGCACAACATTTAGAAAATTGGATGGCTGTTATGCAATCAAAATATGATGCTATTATGAAGAATGACACCTAGCCTTTATGTGATTTGTATCTAGGCAAAAAGACCATTGGTACTAAATGGGTATAAAAACTGAAGCATGAGCCTAATGGAAACATTGGCAAGTATAAAGCTAGGCTTGTTGCAAAAGGTTATGCTCAAGAGAGAGGCATTGATTTTAATGAGACATTGTCTCCTGCATACCTCATGACCATCGTTCATAGCATCTATGCACTCGCATCTCATCATGATTTGAATGTATATTAGTTGGACATTAAAACTACATTTTTGAATTGTGAGTTACATGAATAAGTGCATGTATTTCAGCCTCATGGTTTTATGCAAAAAATGCATGAAAAAAATATGCAGGTTGAAAAAGGAATTATATGATTTGAAGCAAGCACCATGTGCTTGGTATGAAAAGATACATTCCTACATGATAGCACATGGTTTTGAGAATAGTCCAACTGAGAGCACCTTATATGTTAAGCATGCAAATTATGTACTTATGATCATTGTTGTCTATGTTGATGACATGCTGCTCATTGGTTCTAATAAGAAGCATATTGGTGATTTGAAGGCTGATTTGCATGCCTCTTTTGAGATCTCAGATTCGAGGCATTTGCATCATTATTTGGGCATTTACTTTGTGCAAGTTGATGTCAGAATACCTTTGTGTCAAAAAATATATATTGACCCATTATTGTAGTGTTTTGTGTCATCACACAGTGGTTTATAAATGTTCTTAGCCCACAATTACATCAAGTTATGATGATCCGAGGATTGGTGGTATGACACTGAATTTTTTATTGTGATGGATTTGTAGTTGGAACACAAAGTCTGGATTTGCAGAAGATCTTGAATGGGTGATGAGTGGCAAGAGCAAAGTGAAAGATGTTTTGAAAGACGTATTTTGCATAAAGTGTAAAAATCTAGGACACATGGCAGCAAATTGTGCATTGAAGTAAGTTTATTGTGCAATCTGTGAGGATGGAAGTCACTCTATAGAAATGTGTCCTTACAATGCTAAGGCAGAATCAATTAGCAATAAATGCAATCATATAGGATTTTGGTGAACCTGCAACAAATTATGTCCCTCCTCATCTTCAAAACATGGCTTGCTCATCCTATACAATTTTTTGAGCACCTCAGGGAATTACAGTTAGTCATGCTAGAACCAAGGTGTTGCTAATACTACTAATTGTGCACATTCCAACCACGTTGTCATTTCTGTGGCAAACTGGACTACATTCCATGACATTGTAAAAACACCCAAGAATATGAAAAATGCAAGAAGGATTGACAAAAACCAATGATGAGCATGGTCATGATTACACCTACCAAAGCACAAGCTACTACTATCAAGACATGATCAAGAAAGGTCCTACAACCAACCACCGAAGTCTTTGAACCAGATTTTATGGAGCAGCAGCAGATGTTACCCAAGGCAGGCAAATGGGCTCAAGCTGAAGCTGCCATCTTCCTTGATCCTGTATCGGTCACTGTTCAAAAAGTAGAACCCCCCTGTATCGAAAAGGCCAAAATCTTCAATATCGGAACCACCCAAACCATCTAGCACACTACTAGAGGAGCCATCTCCTAGCAAAGTCAGGGATATTTTGTCTAAAGCACTCTTCTCTATGCAGCAAAACCTAATAGTTTGGCATGTTTAGTACCTATCTTCTTCCTGAATTGTCTACGTACCTCAAGATAGAATGATGTATATTACTTATGAAAGGTTATGTCTAGTGGTTTGCCTCTTTGGCGAGGCATTTCAATGAAATACTATTTACAAAGTCCATCATCTGGTGGCTAGCACCTCTTTTAAACCCATGTCTACATGATTTGCATGATAGTTATGGTTTAATCTTCCTCAACTTGTGTTCATCATTTTGTCCATCCCGCTCCTTAATCATGTTGACATGCTACTCGCTTGTTTGAAAATCTCTCTCTCTTGCCATCTTTGGCTATCATTTTCTATGTGTGCTTGCGCTACATTGTATCCGCTCCCTATGCTTGTTGTGTGCACTTTGCTTAGCTATGGAAATCTTAGCTCCTTTTGAGCCACTCTCTGCAGTGGCCTCAGATGAGATGAACGTGTTTCTTATGCCCCATCGAATAGGTTGCTTTTGTCTCCTACAATGTCTATGAATATGTGAAGTTTAGCACAGACTATAAGTTTGTTGCTATAATCGACAAGTTGTTAAATCGTTCGGTGTGAGTATTTGGAGAAACATAGAAATTTAGTTTTTATTGAATTATACCATCCAAGAACCCTATCAGCCTATCTTGCTCCTTCACCAGACTAGAGGAGAGAGGTTAACACAGTGGCCATGCAACTTTGGTTGTCACACTTCAACCCTATAGCCTCTTTTCCTTGTATTTCTATGTGCCATAGGATCCTCTTCAATGATACTGCTTCACATGCTGCAACACATGCTACTTTGTACTCAACTTTAATAGAAGATAATGTTGTAGTCGATAATGTTGTAGTCGGTTGCTTCTTACTGATCCAAGAGAAAATCCCTCATCCTAAAGAAAACCAATATCCAAAAACTAATTTTCTGGTATTAATATCTCCTTGCCCAATCTGAGTCACAATATCCAACTAGAGATGATTCTTCTTCATAAAGAATACCATAATTAGAGGTTCCTTTCACATATTTGAGTATCCGCATGCATGGCTTCCAATGAGTTTGGCAAGGCTTATTAGAGAAATTGCTTCTAGTCCAACAACATAAGAGATATTTGGTGTACTGTTTCACAAGTAGATGAGACTTCCAATTAATTTCTTGTATCTTCCAATATCCACTAGAGGTGAAGTATCTTCAATAGATAATTTTGTGTCGAACTCCATAGGTGTATAAATTTCCTTGCAATCCTTTATACCGAATGCCTTCAATATATGTCTTGCATACTTTTGTTGAGAGATGAAAATCTTCCCTAGTTCCCACCAAACTTCAAGGGCTAAGAAATAATGCATTAAGCCCAAGTATGTCATTTCAAATTTTGAACGGCAAAGGATCAAGCAAAGGATCTCGTCACAGACGTAGAGGAAGCACATAGGTTACTTCATAATCCAAATAGTGATTTTTATCACTAAAACAACGTAATATATGTACATACATCCGATCACTGCATGTGCGACTCCATTTTGTACAAGCTGAGGAGTCCTCAAGCTTGAGGAGTCTAAGTAGAAAGATCTTAGCAATTTTCATAATTTTTGGAAGCCATTAGGTACCTCAAATTAGGTGTAGAAACTATTTTTTGATTATGCCATAGATGTGAAACCGGTCAAAACTAGGCAAAATATAAATAGAGCTAGAGAGCTCATTTTGTGGTTGTTGTTGAACTTATGAGCTAATACCTAAATAAGCTAGTGTAATTAGTTGATGATGAATATGAGTATGAGTTCTTTTCTTGCCTTCCATTGATCTCCATTGCCATTTTCCTTGTGTGTGTGTGCATGTGTGTGTATGCAATTGCATTTCTCAATATCACCTTCACACACCACTTGCTCTTGATCTTCATATCAGCCTACCCTCTCTGCAGATTGACAATTATGAGGTGGAGCTCCTCATGTTGGTACTCACCATTGTACTAGAGTGACACCAAATTTGGCGTCGTTGCCGGGGAAGAGCTCAAGGTTGAGCGTGTGATGGTAAGTGTGTTGGAGAAAATCATTGGAAGGTAAAATTTTCTTGTTGTTTTGTTGTTTGTAGTTAGTTTTTGCACACTTTTACTCCACTTTTCCTCTAGTTTCATTACCCATCATCATCTCAAACTCAAAAAAACCACCAAAAATTTGTCATATTCCCTCTTTCTCTTCTCTTTTCCTCATTTGCATGTGTGCGAGAGTGAGAGAGAGATTTTGCAAGTGTCTATTCATGTTTTTTGGTGCACTAACTTTGCAAGGCAGCCTCTGGACATCACGGATCTATAGGAAACACAGTTAAAAACTCCATTTTTCTCTCAGGAATTGTCGTAGAAGCTGACCATCACGACTGTCAGACAAAGGTATGTATTTGGGTGAAATTTTTGCATGAAGGAGGAGCCCAGGTAAGTGCTTGCATAGATCTATAGTTACTTTTTTGAAATCACATATTTTTCTGACCATCGCGATGGTGACTCGTCATCGCGACTGTGTCATGGTTACTGACCATCATGGCGATTGGCTCATGCCATCGGGATCATGTCACATCATCATGATGATGACACACCATTGTGACGGTTACACACCATCACGACAGTGCTTGACAATCGTGATCCTTGTGACCATCGTGGTCCTGATCATCGTGATCTGACCATCGTGACTTGACCATCACGGCTATCATTGATCATCATAGTTTGATTGTTGTCACTTGACCGTCGTGGTTTGACCATTGCGATTGTGGCTCATCGTTGTAGTCTGACCGCCATCTCCTAATCATTGTGACCCTGACTGAGCATCATAGCTTGACCATCATGATCTCTGACCATCGTGGGTGTTCACACCATCACAATTGGCGCTAGGCAAACCTATGGCACTCTCTTATAGAGACGTGCCAAGCTAAATTCCCGGCAGACGCACCAAAATGTTTGATTTCGTAACCCAAGGGAAACTGCCTTACACACACCTATGTTTTGTTAAATTAGCTTGTGCTATGCCACTTTCTTTTACTCTGAGTCCACAATTGCTCTCGAATATCACATATGTATATACCCGCTTCCACTCGCTTTCCCTTTGGTTCTTTTCTTTTCCCTTTTGCACATATGCACGCACACCCGCAATTCCCTCCCTTTCTTCACTCAACCCCCCTCCTTTCACGTCGGGTTCTTGCACGCTTAGGGGTGCACACAGGGTGCCTAGAAAGTATCTCAACTTGAAAGATGTCAGTAGCTAGGAAGACTTTTCCTTCATAAAAAGATAAACACATATTTTCTTTTGCATGTATCAACCCTAATACATGTTCTTGATCCGAATCGAGGCAACTCAAAGAGCTTCGTTAATTGATATCTCAATTATCGTGAGATCCCATTTACTTATATAACTGGGTTTGCTTTGTTTACTTCTTGGCGTTACCTTTGTCTGCCCATAGCTCAAGAGAGGAAATGATCGATGTCAAAATTAAGAAAGTATATTGTAATGGATCACAGAATATAATTACTGTAGAACATTTGTTTTGTTTCGTAGCTCTAAGTGGAAGATTACCATTATTGTTCATATAAAAAAAAGAAAAATCATTTCAATTCTTTGATTGAACTCCGTGAGAATTTCTATTTCTATTTCATTATCTATCAACAGGGCACCGCAAGGTTTCATGTAAAAGCAGGGGCACGACGTGGGATGATGGAAAATAACTTATTAACCCTTTCTTACATCACTTTGGTTTGTGTCTCTCCTAAAAAAACAATCACGTTCAACAATAATCATTGACATTTGCAATCAGGAGATAAGCAGAAAGCATTCCCAATGAGTCCAACTTTAGGAAGAGATTAATCATGAACAGCTCCAGAATGCAAAACACAAATTGTATCATTTATTTCTGCATGCATCCCTTTGATATGCTCATCACTATTTTTTTTTTTTATTAGAGCACTCATAAGTAAACTATAGGCATAGGCATAAGTCTTCTGATCGTACACTAGAAACAAATGCACATTTAATCTTTATCGTGACTTATAACAGATGTTAATCTTGTGACTTTGGCATTCTCAGATTATACTTATTCCGTATCATTTGGAACTAGAAAACATTTATCACAAAGAGTTTGCGTGCTTTCGCGAATCCAACAATAAACTAATTAAAACACATTACAATTCTTCAAAATTATGGGCATCAACATATGTTCATATGTAAATCTCAGCACAGAGAAACTGATTCAATACACCAAAGATCGGTTCAAAACTTTACAAAGCATTCCTTGTAGCGTACAAAGTACATCCAGTAATTGCGTACACTGTGAATATGTTTCTGCGTGGAGAAAGAAATCATCCTAAATATCCAACTGAAGTAAATTGATAATGTTCTCGTTAATTGATTGCAAATTAAAGCTTGAATGCAGTTCATGCTAAGAAAAAATCAAACCAGTTATGCCATGCATATACAGATATCCAAAACCTTACATGGTCATAGCTCCGGGGTATGAGCAGGTCTCAGGTATCACCATTCGGAATCATCTGTAATTCTTTCTTCCCACCTTTAATATGTATGCGTGTAACTCCTCTCAATTTGGAGTTGTCCTCCATCTCCAAGAACTTTGAATGTACAAAGGAGACATGAGCGAACGGAGCCGTTGTTACAGAAGTAAGGAATCAATTGTCCTCACTTTTTACTTTTGCGCTTCTCACTGTTTTCCTGTGGCTGCCTTATTTCTTTCATGAAAGCATCATGCGCTCGTGCTGCCTTCTTTTGTCGATGAAGACCCCCATAAATGATCTCTGTTGAAGGGCATCGACCTCTCACAGGCAGAGGTATGCCAAGCTAAGGTTCTGTGATTAGCCAAAAAAACTCCCTGCTGCCCCTGTCTTCTTGCTCTTTGAGACCTTTCCTAACAGTCCAAGCTCTCCCTCCCAGCGTGTGTTATTTTTCCCCTTGTATAGAAACAAGACAGAGCGTACAGAAATGAAGCCGCTGCTCCCCTTTTTCTAGGCTTCTGCTGTCCTCCCCGACGAATCCCCTTCCTTCGGCTTGTATGCTCTTTCCCTCAGAAAAACGAGACCTCTCCCTTTTTCCATTCGAATTTGTGGCGCCTCCCCGTTCTCTTTGCGGTGTGCCTCAACAACCAGAACTCTCCCCAAGATAAGGGTCTCCCCCGTCGATTACTCTCCACACAGTTCTGCAGCCCCTCCTCCCTACTACACAAAAAAGCTTCCCTTCTCTCTTAGTCGGCACAGCCCCCCCTCGAAAAATATGAGAAAAAAACTTTTTGGTGCTGCCAAAGATAAAGGCATCCAATCTTTTGGAGAAAATAGGCCACACACTCTTTGTAGCAAAAACAAAAGAAATTTCCTCCCTTCTGCACACAAAACAGAAAGCTGCCAATTTGTTTTTTATCCTCTGACAATTAAAACAGCCATGCCTTTGGGATGAGAACAAAGAAAGGGCTGAACACCTCCACATCTCTGAATTCTTTTTTGGTGAGATGTCGAAGATTAAATTCCAGAAATCGGTCAAACGATTGTATTTGATGGTTAATAAGAAAGCATTCCCCCTTGAAACAAAGCCGCTTCTAATTTCCTCTGCACGTCAGTAATTCCTATGTTCTTAGGAGGCTTGTCCATGCTCAATCCCTTTTCTCCACACCCCTGCAATCTGCAATAAGAAGATCCCACCATCACGGGAATCCTCCAAATCGAAACATTCTTCACAGTTTCTTCTTGTTCGAGTTCTTGTCCTTTCCCGTTCCACCAGCCCATTCTTGACTTCTCATTATAATTCATAATCGATAGCCCTGTTTTCCTTTACCAATATCTCCACATGCTTCTCATCAATCATCAAATCCACTCTTCAAGTACCTGAAATCAAACGTATTTTCCTGCCAAATAGAACCACATTAGTGCATTAAAACCAACCATTTTCTGAGCTAACAGTATTTTTGGCCATTCATTTTGAACTCTTATGTGCTTGGCATAGGGCAAGGGGAGAAGCGGATAGTACCGAGAACTCTTGGGCAAATGAGAATCGCCTTTTCAAGAGTCTAGGAGAACGCCGTAAGAGGAATTTTAGTTCTAACTTGGTGATTTCTTTGAGTAAATAAAATTTGTGATAAACGGAGTGTCTTAGGACTCCTAGAGTAGCAAGGATTCACTCTAGCATAAAAAGTGAGAAGTGGTTGACGCGAGAGAGAGAGAGAGAGCAAGTGGGTATAGGGATCTAGCCCAAAAGAAGTGTGTGATTTGATTACGCATCGCTAAAACGAGTCACAAATGAACATATCAAAACAATTCCTCTCAACAAAATTGGACAAGACAAGGAATTCTAAAGGAATATCAAAAGAATTAAGTGATTGACTTAATCAGAAGGGTGAATGTGAATACGTGAAATAAGGATTAATGAACCTTAGATCTCAAAAATATTTAGGGAAAAGTGATAAACGAAGTGTTTGATCTTCTGAGTCTAGTGTGAGAACTACAACACGATCATGGGCTCAATAGTTAAGCAGTTATCCATACAAAGTTACTCAGACATGAGTGACTCAGATATGTCCTTCAACACAGGGAAACCAGGGGTTTCATTTGGAGTAGCCCACCTAGCAAAGATAGAGGGACCCTACAAGACTCAATTGGAGTACATCTGCACCAATAGATTGGGTGCAAGAGTATATGAAGATGGTCTTCGTAGGCCACTGATCCTATTGCACAACCCTGACCAACCTATTGAATTGGAACATCGAGCAGTGAAGTTTGAAAACGAGGCTTATATAGAGAAAGAAGGAACCATGTACATAGTCATGAGTAAGCCTGACTCAATGAACGAACTCAAGGAGGTGGTAGAAATTGAAGACTTAGGAACGGAAGGACAAGGAAAACAGGGTGAAGAACCTCATACACCTAAAGGAAAATCAGTACTAACGGGAGTGTTAACTCCTAAGTGGTTGCGCCAAGACAATAGGAGCATAAAGCTGTTTTGGAATAAAGAAACCGATGAAGCTTTTTGGAGATATAGGACAGAGCACCCTACTGCTGTAGGAGCAACCATGATTTATGAGTTGAAGGACCCAAAGCTCCCAGGGAAAATAGTATACTTAGATGACACTTCAGAAAGGGTGTATAAGGTCAAAGAACATGGTCATCATGCATATATGTGGGAGGAGAATTAGTTTTTCCACTAATGAGATCACAAGTATCTAAGGAGAATTTGGCTATCGACACATCTCAAGGATGTAGAGAGAAGAACAAGGAAGGATAGGAGAATAGTTTCATCAACCGCACAGGGAGAGAAAGAGCCACTAGAGAAGGTGGAAGAGCTCAAAGAGAAAAAACTAGGGATCATAGAGCTCAAAGGGGTAGGGACGATTTTCCCCTATGTAGACCTAGAGACCACCCTAGAACTTTGAGGCCTACTCAACTAGTGAAGGCTATGAAGAATTGCTTTGACGGATCTAGAGATCCCTATGAGCATGTAGCTGAATTCAAATAGGTGTTACAAGCTGAACAAGTGGAAGACATGTTCACACAATTTAATGCCTTTAGACTCACTCTAAAGGGTGACATGTTGGATTGGTTTCGACCATTGCACCAGCACCAATTTAGAGACATCCACCACATGATGGAGTCCTTCATTATAGATTTTTCCAAGAGTGGAATGAGACACAACACATCTTCGTTAATACACACATTCAAAAAAACACCTCAAGCGACAATGAGGATGGCAGGTCAAAGATTCAGACATTACATAGAGAGATGCCCCCCATTGGAAGTACCCACTCAAGACAAAAGCATAGCTTTGTTCATTGATAGTCTATTGAGTGCTAATCTTAGATCATATGTATTCATAAAGTAACCAAGGACCTTGGATCAATGCTTACACATCTATGTAGACATAGAAGATAACCTAGGAGAAGAGCTAGAACTCCCCAAGGTGCATAAAGATTCGGATAGTGCTACAAAGACCTCATCAAGGCATTTCAATTCTATAGAAGATTTAGCGAAACAAGTGGCCAAATGATTGGGGTCTCTAGTAAGCATACAAGTCGCATACTAGTTCTCATCATAGAAGAAGAGGAAGCACTTAAAGCTATTCAGAAGACTTCATTAGGATAACAATGATTTTTATCACTAAACCAATTTATCATATGCATCTACATCCAATTATCGTGAATGTGACTCCATTTTTGCAAGCAGAGAAGTCCTTGAGCTTGAGGAATCTAGGTAGAATGCTCCCACCAATTTTTTTAATTTTTGGAAGCCGTTAGATAGTTCAAATTAGAGGTAGAACCTATTTTTTAACTATGCCAGTCACTAGATGTGAAACCGGTCAAAACTAAGCAAAAACTATAAATAGAGCTAGAGAGCTCATTTTGTGGTTGTTGTTAGTTTATGAATGAATCTATGAGCTACAGCTAGAAGAGCTATTGTAACTAGATGATGATGAATATGATTAAGAGTTCTTTTCTTGCCTTTCATTGATCTCCATCACGACTTTCCTTGTGTGTGTGTATGCATGTGTGTGTATGCTCTTGCATTTCTCACCATCTTCTTTGTACACATCATTCGCTCTTGATCTTCATATCGGCCTAACCTCTTGGCGGATTGATAATTATGAGGTGAAGCTCCTTGCGTTGGTACTTCCCATTGTGCTAGAGAGACACCAAATTGGGTGCCGTTGCCAGGGACGAGCTCTAGGTTGAGCGTGTGATGGTAAGTGTATTGGAGAAAATCTTTGTAAGGTTAAATTTCCTTGTTGTTTTTTAATTTATAGTTAGTCTTTACACACGTTTACCCCCTATTCTTCTAGTATCATTCCCTATCATTACCTCAAACTCTAAAAAATTACAAAAAATCAGTCATATTCCCCCTTTCTCTCCTCTTTCCCTCATTTGTATGTGTGTGAGAGTGAGAGAGAGATTTTGCAAGTGTATGTTTGTGTTTTCTGGTGCACTAATCTTGTAGGGCAGCCTTTGGACACCATAGATTTGCTAGAAACACAGATAAAAACTCCATTTTTTCTCAAAAAACTACCATTGAAGCTGACCATCGTGACTGTCAGAAAAGGTATGATTTTGGGCAAACTTTGTGCATGAAGGAGGAGCTTAGGTAAGCACTTGCACACATCTAGGCTTGATTTTGAGAAATTGCATGATTTTCTAACCATCGCAATGATCACACATCATCACAATTGCATCTAACCATTACGATGGTCACTTATCGTCATGGCGATTGGCTCACGCCATCCCGATCGCATCTCACCATCGTGATCGTGTCTCACCATCACGACGGTGACTTACCATCGCGATGGTGCTTGACAATCATGAACATGATTGGATGTTGTGGCTTGATCATCACAATTGTGTCTGATCATCATAAGCCTTGACCATCGTGTGCTGACCATCGCGATCCTCACTCATCATCATGGGGCTTGATCCTCGTGACTTGATAGTCGTGGCTGTGACTCATCATCGTGGGTTGACCGTTGTGGCTTGATAGTCACGATCCTGAGTGATCATCGTGACTTGATAGTCGTGACTGTGACTGACCATCGTAAGGCTTGACCATCATGACTTCTGACCATCATGGGTGTCACACCATCGCGACTGTGATTGATCATCACGACTGTCATACCAAACACAAAATTAGGGTTTTTGCAAAAAACTAATTCAAATTTTTTGGGCCAATTCTTGGGACATTAATTGTGAACTCTTGTGTGTGACATAGAGCAAAGGAAGAAGCGGGCAAGTATCTCGAATTCTCGAGAAAAGTCAAAATAGATATTTTTTAAGTCTAGGAGAACTTTGTAAGTGGAATTTCTATTTTCTTGAATTGTTGATGATTTCTTTGAGTATTGTTATCTTGTGATCAACAGAGTATCTTAGGACTCCTAGGGTAGCTAGGCATCAACCTAGCTCATTGAGTGGTAAGTAGCTGAAGAGAGAAGACGTAAGTGGGTGAAGGGATCAAGCCTAAAGGAATTTTTGTGAATTGAATACATAACGCTCAAATGAATTAAAATCAAAACATATTAAAATGATTCCTTGCAAAAAAGGTAAACAAGTCAAGAAACTCTAAAGAAAATTCAAAAAGAACTAAGTGATTGACCGAAGTAAAGGGGTAAGCACGACAAGGTGAGATTAGGATTAATGGAGATGAACTAGAACTTCCTAAGGTTCGCAAAGATTTGGATAGCATTACAAAAACTTCATCCAGACATTCCAATTCAATTGAGGACTTAGCAGAACAAGTGGCCAAATGTTTGGGAGTTTCTAGCAAACCACGCATCAAATTAGCCCCCCCTCGAAGTTGTTATATTTGTGGAGGTGACCATATGGCAAATGTGTGTCCACATGCATTGCAACCCATAGGAAACTCTAATGGAGTGTATTGTACTATAGAGCGAAGGTACACAAACCACACTGCTCAGGATTGTCCATATAACAAACAAGTAGTTAGACAAAACTACCCTCAGCAATATCAGCTAGGTAGATACCAAAGCTAGTACCATCCACAAGAATATTATCGAGCCCCCCCTCACTATCAGGCTCCATATCAAGCACAGCCAAGACTGCAACCTGTCTTAGGACAACAACCTCCACCCCCTGCTAATGAAGTTTTGGTAAAATATGCTACACCAAAGGAGAATTGCAACATGGCATTAGTACCCACGAACCCATTGATCACAGATAATGACCCTAATGCAAATAGTTTTGACTCTACTCATGTGGATAGCCCACCAGCATATTATACAGAGTCACCAAAAAACTCAGACATGTACTATGAGACCCTTGTGTATGAGCAAAATTGGGAACTAGATTATGCTCAGGTCATGTACACAAACCCCAACCCAAGACCGCAGGCTAGACAACTAAGACCACAAGCACCCAAAGGACCATGTTATAAGTGCCAAGGAGACCACTTCATATGAGATTGTCCACATGTAGCAACTGATGTGCAGTCGCAATACTTCAATATTCAAGGCTTTTGCCCTAAATGTGGAAAGGATCACTTCATAAGAGATTGCCCCAAGAACCCTGCGAACACTTCTACGAAAGTGATGCCCATCAACATGATAGGCATAGTGCAACATTCCAAAGGTTCCATACCTCAGTACATACCCATACAGGCAGTTACTAGAGCCCAAGCGCAAAGGAAAACACAACCAGAACGCCCAAGAAAAATAGCTGAAGCCAGTGAGGTAGGAGAATCAACATGAAAGAAAACTAAAACTTGGAAAGATTCATGAGAGCGACACAAGAGGAAATGGGGTAAGAAAATCAGTGAGTTAGAGGAAAGCCTAAGGGAAACCAGAACTAAAATCTTAGAAATGACATCATAGGAGGCTCAACCACAAATAATCACCTCTAAATCAGGATCAGTACTAGCAGATCCCACCCCAAAAAACCTTGATATGATGTTCAAAGCCTATCAAGCAAGAATACAAGAAGGACCCCAAGTAGGAGAATGCAGCAAGAATTACCCCCCGAGCTGACTTAGAAATCGAGAGAACCAAACTGTGCATGAAAATGGTGGAATTATCCCAGGCAATGTTTGAAGCCTCACAATACCTCAACTGGGAAATTATGGCCACGCCTAAGCTACATTTTCAAGGACTCCTAGAGAAACTCGAGCACATCGTATCTAACTCGGTGAAAGTCAACTCTAGCACATAAACTAGCCCAACAAAACCCTTGAAGACCACTCTAATTGAACAGGCTAGGTTAGATTTAGAAAATCATCAGACGAGTTATATGAATTCTTATGCCATCTTGAAGGAGATTCAAGAAGAAAGACGAAGACAGGAAAAAGAATCTTGACCACCCATACTCGAGATTGATGACTCAGGAGAACAGTTCACTGCAGACATCCCATAAATCTATGGAGATCAAGTGGATGATGGGCCAAGTGAGCACACTAGTTCTGATTCTAACTCTTTGCAAGAGTTACCTCACTTTACGGGCCCTTGGGAAGACTGTTCAGTTCAAGTGAAAGCCCCCACTATTCAAGTAAGGGGAGAGAACTCAGTTCTTCCTAGGAACACAGAAGCTATTAGAAACACGAAGGTCAATGCCAATTAACTATGGACGAGCTGTTGAAGATCAAACATGAACTATGCAAACATGTAGAAAACCAATTCCCAAAGATAGCCACAACCTCCACTAGACCAAGTGCACGAGGAAAGGTGCGTGAGATACCCCTAGATAAAGTGGGCGATGCAAGTGAAGGAGAGGAAGGTAATGCTTATTTTCCCATTACATACAAGGGTCACACTACCAAAGCCATCCTAGATACAGGTGCAAGAGTAGCTATCACAACCACTTCACTGTGGAAACATTGGAGAAAACCAGCCCTTAGACCTATTAGGATGAAGTTGCAGATGGCTGACGGACACATAGAAAGACCCTTGGGACTATTGAAAGGAATTACACTATCCACTTGCGGAGTAGAATTCGATCACACCTTTGCAATATGCAATTTTGGAAAGAATCAAGCATATGAGATGCTCTTAGGTAGACCTTTGTATGCGACAATTGCAGGTTGTACAAGATTGGGGAACCAACTCTTTGTACCTACAACACCTAGGAGTAACCACAAAAGTGAACCTCACAGACTATTCACATAGGGATGTACCACCTTTGCAATGGAATATGGTACATAGGAAGGAAGAGGAGAAGGAATTGGTGGATGCCTTAACATTAGATCCATCGTGGTTGCATGAGGATACACACCTGTGGATGTGTAAAATCGCAGGCAAGGAAGAGGAGCATGCCACAACAAGAGCATCAGGAGTAGGACACCCATCCACTGAGGATCCAACATATGTCCCAATAGTATTCCTAGATGAGGAATTTGAACCCCATGGCTGTGGAGAATGAGTTCTCCTATGTGCAACGGAAATGTGTAGTGAACCACCCTTGTATGTCCAGCACTTGGACAAATAGCTCCACCTTAGATAGCTTGCTGCTCTCAATACAAAACTCAGATGGACTTGTGCCTTTATTCAATCAAAGAAGACAAAGAGAGCTTTCTAAGAAGATCTTCTTTCATTGCCTTTAGATCTATCTCACTGTTTGGAGTATCACTTGCTTCTTTGACTCTACTATGAGCTGAATTTGGAGACACAGAATGACTCCCCCTCCATGTTGAACATTCTTCATTTGATGTAGATGCCTCTGGACCTCAAATCTTTATGCTTGATTGTTGAACTTCTCTTTGATTTGTTCCTACATAATCATCACAATCTTCTTCAAGAATGTTTTCCTTTCCTTTATCTTCATACCATGGTCATAGTTCATCAAAGACCACATCTTGCGAGACTCTTAATTCCTTTGTTGTAGGGTTGTAACACTTGTATCCTTTTTTCTCCGTAGAGTAGCCGATGAAAATGCATTTTTTTGACCTTGGTCCCATCTTTGTTCTAACTTATTGTGGAATGTGAACAAAGCAAACACATCCAAACACTTTGAGATGTGTAAGATTAGGTTTCTTATTGGAATATACCTCCTCTAGATTCAAGTGATGTATTCTTGATGTTGTGCACCTATTCATCAAGTAAATGGCAGTTGTGGTAGCTTCCACCCAATAGTACAATGGTACCTTCATCTCGTTGAGCATGCATCTTGCAATTTCAACAATTTGTCTATTTTTCCTCTCAGCTACTCCATTTTGTTGTGGTGTATACCTACAAGTGAACTACCTTTTGATCCCATTCTCTTGTAGAAAATCTAAAAATTCTTTGGAGAAGTATTCTCCTCCACCATTGGTCCTTAAGGTTTTGATAGACCTTCGTGTTTCTTTTTCAACTTCAACTTTGAACCTTTTGAATATAGAAAACACCTCTGATTTTTGCTTCATACAAAACAGCCATACCTTTCTTGAGTGATCATCAATGGAGGTGACAAAAAATCTATTACCAGCCATTGATGCCTCTTGGATTGGTCCCCATACATCCATATGTATCAAGCCCAAGACATTTGGGGCCACATAATTTCTCCTCTTGAATGGCTACATCGTTTGCTTTCCTAGTTGACAAGCTTCACATAAGTCATGTAGTCCAATGCTATTAAATTCTGGAAGACCTCTTACCACTTCATGTTTGCTCATGTCCTTCAAGTTTGGAATGTTGATGTGTCCTATTCTTTTGTGCCATAAGTCTAGCTCTGAGATCTTCTTGTTCCCACATTGAATGTAAATGACCTTTCCATGTGGATGTTGGACATCCAAAGTGAACATCCTTCCTTCTCTTCTACCTCGAGCAATGACCTTGAAGCCTTCCTTTGGATTCTTTATGAAGCACCCATTCTTATTGAATATGACATGATAACCCTTCTCTACCATTTGTCCTACTGAAATCAAGTTCTTTGAAATTGTAGGAACATGAAGAACATTAGGTAGTACCTTTTTGCTACTTGTATCTCCAAGCCTTATATCTCCAATATGTTCAATCATGTGTTGAGTATCATCACCTATTTCAACACATCCTTTTCGACTTGGTACCTGTAGATTAGTGAACAAACTTCCTTGGACGAGGGATTGCGAGTAGGAGATTTGGTGTTAGTTTACACCTTGAAACAACATGCTCACAAATTAGAGAAACGAGGTTATGGACCCATGATCATCAATAGGATATCGACCAGTGGTGCAGTTCAATTAGCAACTCTTGAAGGAGAAGTATTGCCTAATTATATTAGTGGATGCCGCATTAAGCTATATCAAGAACCTTTAGCCGTAGACATGCTTAAACGACTAACTCTTGCCAAGAAGCAAAAGGAAGAAGAGGAACAAATCAGAGCTAAGGCTCAAGCGGAAGCATTGGAATGCATTAGGTGAATGAGACTACGAAAGAGAGGACTAGAGAGAGAACCTCAATTAGTGGATGCCCCACGATATCTCATAGCTATGTGCCAACTTGGCGGAAGAATGTCCCTAGTATCATTGATAGGAGACCGTTCATTAACATCTCTCTAGGCGAGGAACCCATGCAAACACAGTGCAAAGCTTCATTGACTCAGGTGCACCCACAAGTGCAATTCGACTCTTTCTTTGTAAGGAATATGAAATTAAGCCTCTTGAGCCTCTCTCATTGGACTAGGCAGATTAGAAACCCATAGCATAGGCAAGGTTGAGCTACCCATCTCCATAGAGAATGTGACCCTAATAGTAAAACTATTGGTTTGTCATGATGATGATTTAATAGAACCTATGATCCTAGGCCAGGATTGGTTATATCATTACTTGGTGAGTTTAAATCTTTGCAGAAGTTTGCTTCAATTGGAACTTGTAGGACAATATCATGAACTACCCCTCCAAAGCCGACACAAAGAGGTGTTGGATGTGATAGAAATTCCCCCAACCTTGTGCGCATCAACACACCCTACCGGAGCCACACAAGAATTACCACCCATCCAAGAGTGGAAATTGGATAGACAGATAGGAATCCAACAAGTATGGTAGCATAAGACTCAATCTTTAGATGCATGTCAACTCTCACCAGTTCTAGGCAAGAGTGATGTGGATCTCCCTTCTTTTCCAAAACAGTGTGTGGATACAATATCTCACCCTCGACAAGCCATTGGGTCACATCATCCATGTACTCATTGGAGCAGCACATCAGAGTGGTTCATTAGATAGTACACTCTGAAATACCCTCAACCATGGTGGATATGCAAGGTGATTGTACCCAATAAGTCAAACACTCCAGATCTTTAGCAGCCCTCTCAATTTCAATCAAGGCAACACATTCGACAAATTTGGGTGCCCAAGTCTGTGGCGATAGCTCAGTCCAAGTCTTGCCAGCTCTGGGTACCTAAAAAGTTCTTAGTTCATGTTTCAACCTCACTCAGCTCTAAGAAGACCTTTTCTGAGACTACTAGGAAACCCTACACACCTTCTTTTGTAAATTACACTCCATCTCTTCTAACCCTCCGTGTGACATAGATTTGGATCCCTAAGTCTCTTGTAATCAGGATGACTCTCGACCCATATCATACTAACCATCGAGTTAGTACAACTAACACTCTTATTAACCACTATATGCACACCTAATTACACAACTTCATATCACCATTGTCCTTGTAACATACACAAACTCGGGATCTTAATTATTTTCCATGACTAATGTGTTTTCCTCTTGGGATCTTAATTATTTTCCATGACTAATGTGTTTTCCTCTTCACTTCAGCTTAGGTCCGCAACACTAGTTTTCCACCATGCAAGCGAAAGAATCTACCAACGCGATGCTCGGGCGGCCGGTTGTGCATTTCTTGGCTCTTCCATTTGAGAGCTTACCTAAGGCTATCCCGAAGGAGTTCCAAGGTTTTATAGGATCAATGCCCATTGAAGACCCTCTTTAAGGACAAACAAAAAGGGTGAGTAGCAAGGCACACTAGTTCCAAGGGCTTGTAGGACCCCTAGGAGAGGTAGAATTTATATATGAAGCTAATCTGATGTATGGTGCAAACGTGTGGAGACGCTACCAATTCTTTTCATGAGAATTCGAGAATCTCCAGAATAGTGAAGATCTCCAACCTATATGGGAAAGGGTAGGATTTGCAAATTATTTTAGTGTGGAACTCCCAAAACCAAATTTTTATCAGTTCTACTATTTAGTGGCTTCTATTAGCAAGAGCACAAGGAATTGGACCCTGTCTTCATATTACCATCCTTGTTGAATGACCCACCTTTCAACAAATTCACATTGTCTCTGGACTTGATCAGGACTGCGCTGAAGATTCACGGCACTCATATGCCAACAGAGAAAGAGCATCTCATTCTAGAACCAATGAAGCAAAGCGATGTGGATAAATGACCTGCCATTTTCCCCTCAGTTAACCACCCCACTCAGAATCTATCTACAACGCTTTGTCTTCCCTACACAGGAGTGATTCAGGATCCCACACAAGCGTCTTTGGTTTGGTTTCTATTTGGCCACCACAGGGCCTCAGAAAATTGATATTTCCACCTATATTCAGGATCAACTTGTATTGGCCGGACATCGATGGGAGAAGAAGAAGGTCGTTCATGGATGTTGTGCTCTTACATGCATCATATACATGTGTCTGGTCTATGATATTACTATCGAGAGAGCCCTACCAGCTGAGCAATTGAAACAACATAAAGGTTCCAAGAAGATGATGAGACCCCCCAAACCCCATTGAGTCAAGTGCATGTGTGGCACCATCCCATGTCTACAAGTGCCAGTGTCACCATCTTCTAAACCTACACCTTAAACTCACCTCAACAATCTCCAGTTCAACCCCAACAAAGGATTCTCCCTCTCTGTGTTCACCTGAGCTGCTCAACCACACTCCGTGAAGTTTCACAACAAGAGACCACCATGCCTACTGTTAGCTCAAGAAAGGGTTGGTTTTTATGCACTAATGTGGATCTATTTGGCAGGAAAATACATTTGATTTCAGTTTGCAAGAGCTTTCGGCATGCAATGTCGCATTACAATTGGATGCTTTGAAGCAGAACATGAGGCCTGGGAACCCCTTAGTGACACAAGAGGAGCTTTTGGCGATAGCCAGTTCTGATTTACATTACCGTACCATGCTGCATGTGAAGCACCTCTAGTATCACCCCTTGGAGGCTGAGCAGGGACGAGTATGTCTTGTGGAATAGTCTTCCGTTATTGAATGCAAGTTCATCCATGAAGGATTCTGGCAGTCAAAGTGAATATACATCATGTAAGCAACATGTAAATGAACACCGGTTACCTTATCCGAGTTCCATACATGGACAACAACTAGAAATAACAGGAGAAGATGATATGCCTGCCACCATTGTGCCTATCAGTCACCACAGCTTGAATGAAAAAGTACATGCCGAAGACCTTCCAAAACGTTCATAGACAGAACCTTGTAACTCAAGCTCTTTGTAATGACTTGTCTAAAAGCAAGATTGCACCCATGTACATCTTTCATGGTCCTCGTGGAACTGGGAAAACAACTTGTGCAAACGTTTATGTAGCAGCGTTGAATTGCATTTCAACTGAGGGGTTGAGGCCATGTGGAGTATGCATGGAATGTGAATCTGTGCGTATATTGTGGATGAGTGCCACACACTAACCAAACAGTCATGGGCTGCGTTGCTGAAGGTTGTAGAGGAAGCACCCAGAAATGCAGTTTTCATCCTTTTGAGCAGCAGTCTAGAACGGCTACCTCATGAAATTGTTTCTAGGTGCCAAAAATTCCTCTTTTCAAAGATTAAAGAGAATGAGATATTTGCCAAACTCAATTTGATTGCCATACAGGAGGGCATGGAAGCTGATACCGATGCAATTCAACTGATTGCATCTACTAGTGATGGCTCCCTACGAGATGCAGAAGTGATGTTGGACCAGTTGAACCTTTTGGGGCAGAGAATTACAGTAACCATAGTTCAAGAACTGATGGGATTGATTCCTTATGATAAGCTTCTCAAATTATTGGATTTTGCCTTGTCTGTTGATACAGTGAACACTGTCCGTAACTTAAAAGAGTTGCTAGTATCTGGAGCTGAGCCATTAAATCTCATGTCCCAGCTAGCTTGCTGGATGACAAGTATACTTGCAGGTGGCTTTGCTCTCTGGGCCTTCCTTTTGTTGTTGTCTTTTATTAAAGAGAAAGAGAACGACACTTAAAAGAGGAGAGGGGGGCAGGTCCGTTTTCCCGTTGTTCTGACTAAAGAAACAGAAAAGTGGGGGGGAAGTCGGGACCGGAAGTGAAGAGGAGGCAAGAGATAATAGAGTTGTTCGAGAGCCTGCAAAGGTGGGCGCAGGAAAATTTATTGCCCTACTTGAAGCCGGTGGATAAGTGTTGGCAGCCGCAAGACTTTTTACCAGATCCAACGGGGGAAGGCTTGGAGGAGGAACTTCGGGAGCTGAGGTGACGCTCTCGAGAGCTTCCCCCAGAATATCTGGTGTCAAAAGAGTTTGCCAACATAATATTGGGAGGGGGGAATTGGTGAGGGTATGCAGAAAAGGGGGGAGGCTGCATCCTTCCTCTTCACTTCGTTCAAGGCATTTTTCTGGCAGTCGTGCTCATTACCTGCAAGAGGCATCGGGCAGAAGGAGAGAGCTTCATGCGATTTCTATCAGGAAGAGAGAGCGGAGATACTTTCGCAGAGTGAGAATCTGAGGAGCGGAGGTCCATTGGAGGAGGAGGCCACGGGCTATCATCGGAAAGAGGTTGCACATATGAGAAGCTGGCCACTTATGGACAGATATGGTGCGCGCGCATGATGGGGAAATAATGCTATGCCAATTTCGTGCAGAAGGTTCGAGCTTGATCTCACGCATCTGTGTCATGTATACAATTGTTTTGCTGTTGAACTTGATATTGCCATTTTCCATACAAGTATGCCCTTGTCAAACCTCTGCACATGTTGTGATAGAGCTTACGCAGAGCACACTTTTGTTATTTGTCCATGCACGTGCATTTGATATATCGACCGTCTTAGGGTTTTGTAGTTCATGCTGAAGATATAATCAGAATTTGTTTAACGGCGACATGGAACTCGAAAGTGTTAAGAAACAAGGCTACACCGCTGATAGTGATCATCTCTGCTAAATGCTTTTAATATAATTCCTTTGCGACAAAAGCGTGTGGACATTAAACTCTATGTGTGTATATAATTCTGAGTTGTAGACTGTTATCTTTAGATGTGCTATAAGTTTTCTTTGCATGATTATGGAAAGGCACATAGTTCCCAACATCTTTGTTATATGCATGACACTTTATACCTGAATCAAAGCAGTGGATGTATTGTTCGCCCATGGAAGCAAAGAGGTACACGATCTGCTGTATGAACCCTTCCAGATTTTGTTGTGTGCTCAACACAGAAAAAGTTTGAAGTGTGAATTCTTCTAGAATTTGTCTGCAGAGACCGTCTTCACCAATTATCTAGCCTTCGTATTCCATCCCCCTATTGCTCTGGCCTGTATTCTTACGCCTTCTTCTTCGTTTTGAGAGTTAATGGAAGAAGGTGCTATATGATGCAATTACCTTAATCTGATATAAAATTTGTCGTTCCACAATTCGGTTAGCGGAGAATAGGGGAGTTCGGTGATGACGAGTTCGGAGTTAGGTTGCAAGAGTTGTCTTTACATAACCAACTTTCTTGGAAAATTATTTGCCCAGCTGAAAAAGTTGATGTAAATGCTTTACATGCGCCACCCATTTCTTAATTCTTAGGTACCGATCTTCTGCTAGAGCCCATTTCATGTTGCCCACTAAAGATTTTTTCGTATCTGTGTTGACATTTTACCCGCTCTATAGATTGGTGAAAACCAAATGCGTGTATAAACAAGAGACTCAACAACTGTCGCTTCACTATGATGATGTTACTTTGATAAGCCTTGAGTGACTGAAACTTCTTGTAAGTGAGCTGGAATAGATTGCGATCGACATTATGTTCTTGACTTCTCCTTGTTGTCATGAAACAATTATCAGAATCATCATGTAGTAAATTTGAGGTGATTAGGAGCAAGGCATAGCAAGGGACACTATATTTGATATTTTGTACATGGAAGCCTCGTTGTTCTACCTTTCCCAAGGCCTTAATTGAATACATGAGCAAGTAGGTTTCTATTGGAACACCCGTTTATTTGTATGAGCGTTTTTGGGAGTGTTAGAGACCCACTATTGAGCGAAATGTGGACTCTCTATTAATGCAAGAACTCGACTTTCCTCAATAAAATTTAACGAAGATTGAGTTTTATGACACACAAATAGAGGTAAGTGGAACCATTGTGCTCGGGCGGTCACAACCATGAGCCGTATCCAGCTTCGTTATGGGCTAGCTGATATATGTTATGTGTTATCATTGTGTGTTTGTGTGTTGTGTGCTGCATTGCATTGGTAGATGGGTGGAATCAACCTGATCAAGTGGTCAGGTCCACGAATCGCATCCAATGTCAATACAGGCTAACGTGTGATTAAAATAAAATTTACCTGTGAAGTTATTCCCCACTCCTGAGGGGGAGAGAGAGAGAGGAGAGGGTGATGATCGCCTGGAAGGGAACGTTATTTGCTTGTGTGAATGGTATGTGATGGCTTATGACAGATCGGCTCACTTTGAATCAACATTCTTGAATGCACGGAGACTGTATATGTACTTATGGATGAGGCTTTAGCGAGGTAATGCAACGGTCTTGCTTTACAACTTGTGTGCTCTATCCAAGGGTTTTCCAGTGTGTGGGGACACTCCAGGGTTTTTATGTAGGTCTTGACTTGTACTCGAGTCTAGATGGCTTTTTTAGGATGACGATGGGGATTCTTCGGGAACGTCTAGTCATGGAATAATTGTACATAGTGAATAGTAGGTGCAATAATGGGGTATGCATTTTGGGTATGTTGCATCTCCGATTGAATTCATTTCAGTTGTTGTTGTTTATTTTGATATTTTCTTTTCTGTTTTCCGCAATGGTAGTTGCATGTGTAAAACATGGAAAGGTATGCATGTGTTATTTTGGTTGAGACCGTTTTCATAATGGAATGCACGAACAATTTGATGCATGTCGGAAATGGAATTGCATATATGTGCATGCTCTTGGATCATTTTGGAAGCGACTGATCTGTATGTATTCATAAGTGATTTTTTTAGCACTAATAGCTTCAATGAGTGCAGGTTCCGTTGGAGTCATGGCTCGATGGAAAGGTATGCAACCAAGTTATAAACTGACATGTTCATGGCTATTTGGGTTATCTTGCAGCATGTAATGGCGTGTCGAGGACGACTTCGCAAATAAGAAGAGGGGAGTATGTTAGCTCAAGAAAGGGTTGGTTTTTATGCACTAATGTGGATCTATTTGGCAGGAAAATACTTTTGATTTCAGTTTGCAGGAGCTTTCGGCATGCAATGTCGCATTACAATTGGATGCTTTGAAGCAGAACATGAGGCCTGGGAACCCCTTAGTGACACAAGAGGAGCTTTTGGCGATAGCAAGTTCTGATTTACATTACTGTACCATGCTGCATGTGAAGCACCTCTAGTATCACCCCTTGGAGGCTGAGCAAGGACGAGTATGTCTTGTGGAATAGTCTTCCGTTATTGAATGCAAGTTCATCCATGAAGGATTCTGGCAGTCAAAGTGAATATACATCATGTAAGCAACATGTAAATGAACACCGGTTACCTTATCCGAGTTCCATACATGGACAACAACTAGAAATAACAGGAGAAGATGATATGCCTGCCACCATTGTGCCTACCAGTCACCACAGCTTGAATGAAAAAGTACATGCCGAAGACCTTCCAAAACGTTCGTAGACAGAACCTTGTAACTCAAGCTCTTTGTAATGACTTGTCTAAAAGCAAGATTGCACCCATGTACATCTTTCATGGTCCTCGTGGAACTGGGAAAACAACTTGTGCAAACGTTTATGTAGCAGCGTTGAATTGCATTTCAACTGAGGGGCTGAGGCCATGTGGAGTATGCATGGAATGTGAATCTGTGCGTATGTTGTGGATGAGTGCCACACACTAACCAAACAGTCATGGGCTGCGTTGCTGAAGGTTGTAGAGGAAGCACCCAGAAATGCAGTTTTCATCCTTTTGAGCAGTAGTCTAGAACGGCTACCTCATGAAATTGTTTCTAGGTGCCAAAAATTCCTCTTTTCAAAGATTAAAGAGAATGAGATATTTGCCAAACTCAATTTGATTGCCATACAGGAGGGCATGGAAGCTGATACCGATGCAATTCAACTGATTGCATATACAGTGATGGCTCCCTACGAGATGCAGAAGTGATGTTGGACCAGTTGAACCTTTTGGGGTAGAGAATTACAGTAACCATAGTTCGAGAACTGATGGGATTGATTCCTTATGATAAGCTTCTCAAATTATTGGATTTTGCCTTGTCTGTTGATACAGTGAACACTGTCCGTAACTTAAAAGAGTTGCTAGTATCTGGAGCTGAGCCATTAAATCTCATGTCCCAGCTAGCTTGCTTGATGACAAGTATACTTGCAGGTGGCTTTGCTCTGTGGGCCTTCCTTTTGCTGCTATCTTTTATTAAAGAGAAAGAGAACGACAGTTAAAAGAGGAGAGGGGGGCAGGTCCGTTTTCCCGTTGTTCTGACTAAAGAAACAGAAAAGTGGGGGGGAAGTCGGGACCGGAAGTGAAGAGGAGGCAAGAGATAATAGAGTTGTTCGAGAGCCTACAAAGGTGGGCGCAGGAAAATTTATTGCCCTACTTGAAGCTGGTGGATAAGTGTTGGCAGCCGCAAGACTTTTTACCAGATCCAACGGGGGAAGGCTTGGAGGAGGAACTTCGGGAGCTGAGGTGACGCTCCCGGGAGCTTCCCCCAGAATATCTGGTGTCAAAAGAGTTTGCCAACATAATATTGGGAGGGGGGAATTGGTGAGGGTACGCAGAAAAGGGGGAAGGCTGCATCCTTCCTCTTCACTTCGTTCAAGGCATTTTTCTGGCAGTCGTGCTCATTACCATCAAGAGGCATCGGGCAGAAGGAGAGAGCTTCATGTGATTTCTATCAGGAAGAGAGAGCGGAGATACTTTCGCAGAGTGAGAATCTGAGGAGCGGAGGTCCATTGGAGGAGGAGGCCACGGGCTATCATCGGAAAGAGGTTGCACATATGAGAAGCTGGCCACTTATGGACAGATATGGTGCGCGCGCATGATGGGGAAATAATGCTATGCCAATTTCGTGCAGAAGGTTCGAGCTTGATCTCACGCATTTGTGTCATGTATACAATTGTTTTGCTGTTGAACTTGATATTGCCATTTTCCATACAAGTATGCCCTTGTCAAACCTCTGCACATGTTGTGATAGAGCTTACGCAGAGCACACTTTTGTTATTTGTCCATGCACGTGCATTTGATATATCGACCGTCTTAGGGTTTTGTAGTTCATGCTGAAGATATAATCAGAATTTGTTTAACGGCGACATGGAACTCGGAAGTGTTAAGAAACAAGGCTACACCGCTGATAGTGATCATCTCTGCTAAATGCTTTTAATATAATTCCTTTGCGACAAAAGCGTGTGGACATTAAACTCTATGTGTGTATATAATTCTGAGTTGTAGACTGTTATCTTTAGATGTGCTATAAGTTTTCTTTGCATGATTATGGAAAGGCACATAGGTCCCAACATCTTTGTTATATGCATGACACTTTATACCTGAATCAAAGTAGTGGATGTATTGTTCGCCCATGCAAGCAAAGAGGTACACGATCTGTTGTATGAACCCTTCCAGATTTTGTTGTGTGCTCAACACAGAAAAAGTTTGAAGTGTGAATTCTTCTAGAATTTGTCTGCAGAGACCGTCTTCACCAATTATCTAGCCTTCGTATTCCATCCCCCTATTGCTCTGGTCTGAATTCTTACGCCTTCTTCTTCGTTTTGAGAGTTAATGGAAGAAGGTGCTATATGATGCAATTACCTTAATCTGATATAAAATTTGTCGTTCCACAATTCGGTTAGCGGAGAATAGGGGAGTTCGGTGATGACGAGTTCGGAGTTAGGTTGCAAGAGTTGTCTTTACATAACCAACTTTCTTGGAAAATTATTTGCCCAGCTGAAAAAGTTGATGTAAATGCTTTACATGCGCCACCCATTTCTTAATTCTTAGGTACCGATCTTCTGCTAGAGCCCATTTCATGTTGCCCACTAAAGATTTTTTCGTATCTGTGCTGACATTTTACCCGCTCTATAGATTGGTGAAAACCAAATGCGTGTATAAACAAGAGACTCAACAACTGTCGTTTCACTATGATGATGTTACTTTGATAAGCCTTGAGTGACTGAAACTTCTTGTAAGTGAGCTGGAATAGATTGCGATCGACATTATGTTCTTGACTTCTCCTTGTTGTCATGAGACAATTATCAAAATCATCATGTAGTAAATTTGAGGTGATTAGGAGCAAGGCATAGCAAGGACACTATATTTGATATTTTGTACATGGAAGCCTCGTTGTTCTACCTTTCCCAAGGCGTTAATTGAATACATGAGCAAGTAGTTTTCTATTGGAACACCCGTTTATTTGTATGAGCGTTTTTGGGAGTGTTGGAGACCCACTATTGAGCGAAATGTGGACTCTCTATTAATGTGGACTCTCTATTAATGCAAGAACTCGACTTTCCTCAATAAAATTTAACGAAGATTGAGTTTTATGACACACAAATAGAGGTTCATAATGTCCAAATGATACTGAGTAATTGGACCAAACAAATGAAGCATCTATTTTGAGTGTGTGCATGTGTGTTGATGAGAGAGATAGAGAGAGAGGGGAAACAAGAGTGCATGTGCGTGGTAGATCTGAGCACATGGGAGTGAGAGAGAGATAGGGAGAGCAAGAGAAAGGGGTTAGCAACAGAGGACGAGCAAGAAACACGAAGTGGGAGCAGGAAAAGAGTGTCCCTTATGCCTTACTGAGAACTTAAAAGAGGGAAGATAGGTCAATTTTAAGAAATTTGGCAAACCAATAGCCTCCATGTGAATCCTTTTCCTTGGGCATTAGAGGGAAACATTTTGGTGCGTCTGCCGGGAAGCATGTGAACTAGTACATATACAAAGGACGGATTCCTCGAGGGATAATTATGGGCTCCAGGTAATCCAATTGGACCGATTCCGAGGGATTTGAACAAAATAAAGTCTCGTATAATCACTTTTTCCTTGGGCATTAGAATCAAACATTTTGGTGCGTTTGCCGGGAAAAGCTTGGCACGTCTCTATAAGAGAGTGCCATAGGTTCGTCTAGCGCCACATGTTGGCCGAGCTTGCGGACTCCAGATCTAGTACATGAGCGAGGGGAGCTCATCCTCAGGGGCAACACAAACGCAAAGAGAGGAACGCGCTCAGAGAAGAGCCCTTGAAAGAGAAAGAAGAAGGTGGGAACCGCCAGGTGAGTGGACCTCGATTGGCTTGAAGAAATCAGCCAAAAACGTGTACTCCCGTAGGAGGGTCGCGAATCAAGTGCGAAAGTTTGAAGGAGGGATCCTCAGGCCGCGTGTGCTAAATTTCTGGGATCGAAGTGATATTGACATCACACCTCTGTTCGAAATGGCTCAGCGGATTCCGGTTCACTTGGGGGACTTCACCAAGTTCTCAGGTGCTTGGGACGAGGATCCGGATAGTTTTATCCAACTATTTGAGGTTACTTGTGAGGCCAATGAGGTAGCTGACCAGGGTCAAAGGTTGAGGATTTTTCCAGCTATTCTCCGAGATGAGGCAGCCAATTGGTATGGGAATTTGACACCACAAGAGCGTGGAACTTATCAAATGCTCAAGGAAGCCTTCTTGGCAAAGTTTCGACGACAAGGCTTCCAAGATAGATTGGCCCAACAGATGGATTACTTGCGACAGGGAGTCAATGAGAGCATCGATAACTACATTCAGAGAATGGAAACGTTGGTAAGAAAGATGGGCGCGAATGCCCCGAACGATGAGACATTGAAACGAAGATTCATTTCAGGATTGAGAGATCCTACGGCACAGCAGCATATCAGCCTGACAAGACCTGCAACTTTAATGGATGCTAAGGAACAAGCGAGGCTTTGGGAGGAAGTCCAATTATGCCAACAAAGGAAGATGGAACTCTTATACGAGCCAATGGGAGGCCCGGGGAGCATACCAATGAAAGATCCGGGTCAAGGAAGTCCCGCATTGACGACTCCAGCTTTTGTAGCTTCCACTAGCACGCCAGGCGAGGTAAAGCCTGCGCTAACTGAAGAACGAATATTGGAGTTGGTCACGCAAGCTATAAAAGCTGCCACAATAACCCAGGAAACATACACAATAAAACCAGAGGTAACTACAAACCCGAATCAAGTGTTTAGATCGACTACATGGTGCGGAAAGTGTCATGGTTACGGCCATTTGGCTTCAGAATGCCCTACAGTCTCAAGAGTATTCACAGATAGATCACCACCTAGAATGTGTTGCACTTTTTGTGGAAGAACAAATCACACAGAGGACCGATGTTACAACAAGAGAGCCTATGAAGAAAGGACCATGAAATCGGGAGATACAAGAGAAAGACCTTACACGGGATTGCCCGCTCAAAGTGTCCCACCTACATCTCGTTGGGAAAATAGACCTACTTATGGATATGGTGCTCACGGTCAAGGAGGAGACTATCCAAGAGGAGCTGCACGTGATCAAAGAAGAGATGGTCCAATCCAGTGCTGGAGATGCCATGGCTTTGGCCATACTCAATCTAGATGTCCAAACGAAAAGAAACCAATTGATTATACCCCACTATGTAGGTACTGTAGTGGAGAGGGCCACTTTGATGAGGATTGTCCAAAACGAAGAGCTGCCGCCGGCAAGGAAAAAGGACCAGTAGGGTCCTCGAATTATGTTGACACTCAGATGCATTCCACAACGAGAGCTCAAGAGCAAGTTCCTACGATCGGAGTAGTGTTCAAGACACCGAACCCTCAAGAAGGCTCTAGCTCGTCAATGCACTTTGTGGATGCTTACGAGGCCAAGAAACCACATAAAGAGCCAACTGTGGGAGTAGTCACAAGAACTCAAGAGTATTCAAAGAAGCATCCAGAAGGCGAACGCGAAAAAGCTAGCCAGGAGAAGATAACCGAACAAGGAGAGGTAGAGAACCAAGTTGGAGGATTTGATGAGCAGCAAGAGTTTGAGGATGGGGAAGAGATTGAGATCCTTCCACCAGTGACCAAGGAGTTTGTGCCAGGCATAGCACCATTCCCTGAAAGATTAAGAGCTCCGAAGTATAGGAAGGAAAAACAGAGTTTGGAGGAAGTGGACATTGTAAAATTGATCGTGGACACGGAAGTCACGTTGGACATTTGCACATTGCTGAAGTGTTCACCTGCTTATAGGAAACAATTCTACAACGAATATATTAAGAAGCCGAGGAAAGCTCGAGATAAAAATAGACAAGATAAAGATGTCCAAGGAATCATTCAAAGTATTACGACACAAATCGATTCGAATGCTCCAGCTGTGACGGTCGAGATTAAAGGATATGCAGTCCCCGGTGCTCAGTTAGATAGTGGAGCTGCAGTCAACCTTATGACTGAGTTCATGATGAAAGCTTTGGGCCTCAACCACATGGAAGAAACGCCGATGTCCTTGAGAATGGCATATCAAACACAAGTGAAGCCTGCGGGTCTTTTGAAGAATGTAAGCACAGTTGTGGGCGGTCTAGAGTTTAAAGTTGATTATCTGATAGTAAGACCAAGGACCTCAGAGGCTACCTTCTCGATCTTACTTGGACGGCCATGGCTGGTGCAAGCTGAATGTGTGCACGATTGGCGCACAGGATTTATCACAATTGGACCAAAGGCTGATCGAATACAACTTCAAGTGTCTCCAAACTTGACCGGCAAGAGATCGACAACAGCTGAGGAAAGGGAGCAGAAAGCAAAAGAAAAAGTTAGACAAGAAATGGTGCGCGTAAGATTTGCCCTGCGCACGGAGACTTCCAAGGACCTTTTACAGGATGGATTTAATCTGCAATTGGCCAACCTCCAACATGCGAAAGTGGGCGAGTACATAGATCCTCTATGTTACAAGGATGATTCAGACCAGGAGTTGCTGGGATGGTTGACACATACAAGTGAATTTGAGTGCTACATGTTGAGTATAGATGCAAAGGAAAATAAAGCTACTCAATCCTTGGAGAAGGGAACTTCAAAAGAAGAGTTGAAACTGGAGCTAGCTCCGACAATGGAAGTGCAACAGTTGAGAGAAAGGGTTAGAATGCTAGAAGAAGAGCTTCTAAGGAGAAATCGACAATCAGACAGAGAAGCGGAAAGTAAAACTAAAGTGCGGGAAGCCATTGCAAAAGCTGAACTTAAGAAATTGGGTGCAGTTGAAAAAGAACAAAACAATGATTTACTGGCCAACCATGCACGCGTGATCGGAGAGCACATTCCAATCATAGTGTCATCACGGAATAAGGAATATTCGCGAGAAGCTCGGTTGGAAAAATGGGAAGTTTTTCCAGAAAAGTTCTTGAGTGTGGGGTCAGAGCTACCAAATGGAGTACGAGATTGTATTAAGTTGGCACTCAAAAATTTCAGCAAGGCCTTTGCATGGTCATATAGTGATCTGAGAGGAATTGATCCCCAAATCTGCCAACATTATATAGACTTGGAAGAAGGTACCCGACCAATATGTCAACGACTTAGGCGGACAAATCCAGTCTATTCGGAATTGATCAAACTAGAATTGACTAAGTTATTGGAGGCAGGATTTATATATCCCATCGCATCCAACGAGCGGGTATCACCAATTGTAGTGGTTCCAAAGAAAAATAAGAAAATCCGTATTTACATAGATTATCAAAAATTGAACGAGCGCACAAAGAAGGATCACTTCCCCTTGCCGTTTACTGATCAAATCTTGGACAGAGTAGCCAGCCATAAATTGTACTCATTTTTGGATGGTTTCAGTGGGTACAACCAGATCCAAATCCATGAAGAGGATCAATCAAAAACTACTTTCACCACGGAATGGGGCACATACGCATATCGTGTGATGCCATTTGGATTATGCAATGCACCGACCACATTCCAGAGGGCAATGATAGCTGCATATCAAGACTATTTGCAGGATTGGATGGAGATATTCCTCGATGACTTTGCGATCAGAGGCAACGATGAAAACATGATGGAGAGGATCGAAGCTATTTTAAGAAGAAGCATTGAAAAAGGCATCGCATTGAATCCTGAAAAGTGCACATTTGGAGTGCGAAGAGGATTGCTTTTGGGACATGTTATTTCCGAAAAAGGGATCGCGGTTGACAAGGATAAAGTGGAAAAAATTGGACAACTTCCACCTCCGCAAAACTTGCGACAACTCAGAGGATTCTTGGGGCATGCGAATTATTATCGACGTTTTATATTAAATTTTGCATCAATAGCGGCACCACTGACGAATCTTTTGAGGAAAGACCAACAATACCAATGGACTGGAGAGTGTCAAGTTGCATTCGACTCGATCAAGGAGAGATTGATAAATGCACCGATCTTGGTAGCACCCGACTGGACGAAAGAATTCCATGTGCATACCGACGCTTCTCATACTACGGTTGGAGCAGTGCTATGCCAAGCCGATGAAAAGAAGTTGGACCACCCTATTTATTACGCAAGTCGCAATTTGAATAGCACTGAGAGGAACTATACGACTACAGAGAAGGAATGCCTATCGATGATCTTTGCGGTGAACAAGTATCGGCATTACTTGATGGGAAAGCATTTCACTTTTTATGTGGATCATGAAGCCCTTAAGTATATCATTAATAAACCAGAGTTATCAGGGCGATTGATGAGGTGGATGCTACTTCTCCAAGAATTTCAGTTCACAGTGGTAACCAGACCAGGCAAAGCGCATATATTGGCTGACCATTTATCTCGAATTGTTAATGAGGAGCCAATCTCTGGTGTGCCCGACGATGCTCCTGATGGACATCTATTCCAAGTTGATGCTAAAGTACCTTGGTATGCCGACTTGGTGAATTTCTTGTGCACCACTAAATATCCGACAGGAGCAAGCAAGAGAGAGAAGCAAAAACTGTTAGCATTGGCAAAGCACCATAGCATCATTGGTGGGCAGCTTTATCGATATTTTGTACATGAAAGCATTTATCGGAGGTGTCTCGAGGAAGAAGAAGCAACCCTAGTGTTGAGAGCATTACATGATGAACCCTGCGGTGGACATTTTGCTGGTGAATTGACGGCAAGAAAGATTTTATTGGCTGGGTATTGGTGGCCAACATTGTTCAAAGACTCGCACACATACTGTAAGAAATGCGACAAATGCCAACGAATGGGCAAACCCACATTAGCACATGCTGCTCCTCTCACACCGGTGCTTGCTCTTAAGCCCTTTGAGAAATGGGGAATTGATTTTGTGGGGCCTATTGATCCTCCCTCAAGACGTCGATCTAATAGGTATATTTTGGTCTGCACTGACTATGTTACCAAGTGGGTAGAAGCCAAAGCTCTGAAGACTGACCGAGCTGCTGATGTAGCTAAATTTTTGTACGAACAAATCATCACTCGATTCAGATGCCCGTTGGAAATAGTGAGTGATAGAGGAACCCATTTTGTCAATGAACTGATCAAAGAATTAATGGAATTATATAAGATCAAACATAGAAAAAGCACTCCATATTATCCAAGGGCAAATGGACAAGTGGAGGTCACCAGCAAGGTTCTTGAACAGATTCTAACAAAGACAGTAGCTGGGCATAGGCGAGACTGGGATGAGAGACTTTTGGAAGCATTGTGGGCGTATAGAACATCCTACCGAGTGACAACTAAGAGCACTCCGTTCTCCCTAGTATATGGTGAGGAAGCCATCTTTCCCATCAAAAAAGAAGTGCCGACATTAAGAGTGGCCATTGAGGCTAGGCTGGGAGAGGAAGAGTCATTAAGAGAGAGGTACGTACAACTGGTCAAGCTAGAAGAAAAGAGACTTATTGCACAGCAAAGTCTGGAAGCTATTCAGAGAAGACGTAAAGAGAGGCATGATAAGAATCTCAAGACCTATATGATTCAAGAGGGGATTTGGTACTAGTCTATGATAGTAAATATTATAAATTCCCGGGGAAGTTACAGACAAGATGGGCAGGACCGTTTAAGGTGGTGGAACTCAATTCCAATGGCTCCATGCAAATTCAAGATTTAGGAGAAGAATATGCTCCCGTGAAGGTTAACGCGCTTCGAGTTAAACCATATTTCAAGTGATGTTAGGACGGGAGAAGCCAGACGAGATTCAAACGGAGGCACGTAGTAGACTCCTTGTACATAGACGTATAGTTATAGATAAATATATATATGCGCAGATATTAGTTATGATTTTTGTTGTCATAAATACTTATCCTGTGCAAGCTCAAGACTTTTGGACTTCTAATATTTTTTGTGTATGCAGAGACTGTTAGGAGTTAAGTAACAAAATGGCAGACCAAATAACGCAACTCTATTTGTACGAGCTAAGGATATATTTATCGGACCAAACATTCGCCCGCATGGACATAGATGTCGACGATTTTGAGACGGAATATGATGTAGAGGAAGCGCATTGGCTGGTATGCTTTATAAACCAGGGTTTGGGTGTTGCATTTTACATTGAGTGTTTTGAGGAATACCTGACTCGACATGTAGGATGGGCGGGAGATCGATATTACTATTTCGATCCTTCTAGGGAAATGCCTAACGAAGAAAACGATATCACTTGGGCTTGGGCAGATGTGTTAACGATAGGAAGTGATGACGGAGCTCCTGAAGTTGAGCCTGACTCGCCCTAGGGAAATCGTTGGGATGCGGGTACGATGTGAGGCTACATGAGATATCCCGGAGACTCACATTCTAGGACACCTAAGGATAGGTATACGAGAGACTAAGGCATAGCCGGCTGTAGTTACCAAGTGAAAAGTCAACTCGATGGATACATATGTAGTGTCTGTAATTGAGAGAATGGAGTGAAGAGGTGGTTGATCTGTCAAAGGCTAGAGTGTATATGTTTGCATGCATGTGTGGGAAAAGTGGGAAAGTCCCTTTCTTCCTCTCCCTAATTCTCAGGACTTGGGTGAATTAATTAACTAGGAAAAAAAAACGAAGAGAAAGAAAAGAAAAAGAATGTGTGTTGTTGTGATCGTACCGATGCGCTATGGTGGGCTAGTAGGTGGGTGGATTTATCTTAGCCGGGTGGTTAGGACCACGAGCCGCAACTAGTTTCGCCATAGGCTTGGGATGTATATGTTTATGTCTTAGCTACGCGCCATAACGGGTTGGTAGGTAAGTGGAACCATTGTGGCCGGGCGGTCACAACCATGAGCCGTATCCAGCTTCGTTATGGGCTAGCTGATATATGTTATGTGTTATCATTGTGTGTTTGTGTGTTGTGCACTGCATTGCATTGGTAGATGGGTGGAATCAACCTGATCGGGTGGTCAGGTCCACGAATCGCATCCAATGTCAATACAGGCCAACGTGTGATTCAAATAAAATTTACCTGTGAAGTTATTCCCCACTCCTGAGGGGGAGAGAGAGAGAGGAGAGGGTGATGATCGCCTGGAAGGGAGCGTTATTTGCTTGTGTGAATGGTATGTGATGGCTTATGACAGATCGACTCACTTTGAATCAACATTCTTGAATGCACGGAGACTGTATATGTACTTATGGATGAGGCTTTAGCGAGGTAATGCAACGGTCTTGCTTTACAACTTGTGTGCTCTATCCAAGGGTTTTCCAGTGTGTGGGGACACTCCAGGGTTTTTATGTAGGTCTTGACTTGTACTCGAGTCTAGATGGCTTTTTTAGGACGACGATGGGGATTCTTCGGGAACGTCTAATCATGGAATAATTGTACATAGTGAATAGTAGGTGCAATAATGGGGTATGCATTTTGGGTATGTTGCATCTCCGATTGAATTCATTTCAGTTGTTGTTGTTTATTTCGGTATTTTCTTTTCTGTTTTCCGCAATGGTAGTTGCATGTGTAAAACATGGAAAGGTATGCATGTGTTATTTTGGTTGAGACCGTTTTCATAATGGAATGCACGAACAATTTGATGCATGTCGGAAATGGAATTGCATATATGTGCATGCTCTTGGATCATTTTGGAAGCGACTGATCTGTATGTATTCATAAGTGATTTTTTTAGCACTAATAGCTTCAATGAGTGCATGTTCCGTTGGAGTCATGGCTCGATGGAAAGGTATGCAACCAAGTTATAAACTGACATGTTCATGGCTGTTTGGGTTATCTTGCAGCATGTAATGGCTTGTCGAGGACGACTTCGCAAATAAGAAGAGGGGAGTATGTTAGCTCAAGAAAGGGTTGGTTTTTATGCACTAATGTGGATCTATTTGGCAGGACAATACTTTTGATTTCAGTTTGCAGGAGCTTTCGGCATGCAATGTCGCATTACAATTGGATGCTTTGAAGCAGAACATGAGGCCTGGGAACCCCTTAGTGACACAAGAGGAGCTTTTGGCGATAGCCAGTTCTGATTTACATTACCGTACCATGCTGCATGTGAAGCACCTCTAGTATCACCCCTTGGAGGTTGAGCAGGGACGAGTATGTCTTGTGGAATAGTCTTCTGTTATTGAATGCAAGTTCATCCATGAAGGATTCTGACACTCAAAGTGAATATACATCATGTAAGCAACATGTAAATGAACACCGGTTACCTGATCCGAGTTCCATACATGGACAACAACTAGAAATTACAGGAGAAGATGATATGCCTGCCACCATTGTGCCTACCAGTCACCACAGCTTGAATGAAAAAGTACATGCCGAAGACCTTCCAAAACGTTC
Organism: Ceratopteris richardii; assembly: GCA_020310875.1. Lineage (NCBI taxonomy): Eukaryota > Viridiplantae > Streptophyta > Polypodiopsida > Polypodiales > Pteridaceae > Ceratopteris > Ceratopteris richardii. The sequence goes on from CM035412.1 coordinate 99,842,528, forward strand.
GTAGACAGAACCTTGTAACTCAAGCTCTTTGTAATGACTTGTCTAAAAGCAAGATTGCACCCATGTACATCTTTCATGATCCTCGTGGAACTGGGAAAACAACTTGTGCAAACGTTTATGTAGCAGCGTTGAATTGCATTTCAACTGAGGGGCTGAGGCCATGTGGAGTATGTATGGAATGTGAATCTGTGCGTATGTTGTGGATGAGTGCCACACACTAACCAAACAGTCATGGGCTACGTTGCTGAAGGCTGTAGAGGAAGCACCCAGAAATGCAGTTTTCATCCTTTTGAGCAGTAGTCTAGAACGGCTACCTCATCAAATTGTTTCTAGGTGCCAAAAATTCCTCTTTTCAAAGATTAAAGAGAATGAGATATTTGCCAAACTCAATTCGATTGCCATACAGGAGGGCATGGAAGCTAATACCGATGCAATTCAACTGATTGCATCTACTAGTGATGGCTCCCTACGAGATGCAGAAGTGATGCTGGACCAGTTGAACCTTTTGGGGCAGAGAATTACAGTAACCATAGTTCGAGAACTGATGGGATTGATTCCTAATGATAAGCTCCTCAAATTATTGGATTTTGCCTTGTCTGCTGGTACAGTGAACACTGTCCGTAACTTAAAAGAGTTGCTAGTATCTGGAGCTGAGCCATTAAATCTCATGTCCCAGCTAGCTTGCTTGATGACAAGTATACTTGCAGGTGGCTTTGCTCTGTGGGCCTTCGTTTTGCTGCTGTCTTTCATTAAAGAGAAAGAGAACGACACCTAAAAGAGGAGAGGGGGGCAGGTCCGTCTTCTCGTCGTTCTGATTAAAGAAACAGAAAAGTGGGGGGGAAGTCGGGACCGGAAGTGAAGAGGAGGCAAGAGATAATAGAGTTGTTCGAGAGCCTGCAAAGGTGGGCGCAGGAAAATTTATTGCCCTACTTGAAGCCGGTGGATAAGTGTTGGCAGCCGCAAGACTTTTTAGCAGATCCAACGGGGGAAGGCTTGGAGGAGGAACTTCGAGAGCTGAGGCGACGCTCCCGGGAGCTTCCCCCAGAATATCTGGTGTCAAAAGAGTTTGCCAACATAATAGTGGGGGGGGGGAGTTGGTGAGGGTACGCAGAAAAGGGGGGAGGCTGCATCCTTCCTCTTCACTTCGTTCAAGGCATTTTTCTGGCAGTCGTGCTCATTACCTGCAAGAGGCATCGGGCAGAAGGAGAGAGCTTCATGCCATTTCTATCAGGAAGAGAGAGCGGAGATACTGTCGCAGAGTGAGAATCTGAGGAGCGGAGGTCCATTGGAGGAGGAGGCCACGGGCTATCATCGGAAAGAGGTTGCACATATGAGAAGCTGGCCACTTATGGACAGATATGGTGCGCGCGCATGATGGGGAAATAATGCTATGCCAATTTCGTGCAGAAGGTTCGAGCTTGATCTCACGCATTTGTGTCATGTATACAATTGTTTTGCTGTTGAACTTGATATTGCCATTTTCCATACAAGTATGCCCTTGTCAAACCTCTGCGCATGTTGTGATAGAGCTTACGCAGAGCACACTTTTGTTATTTGTCCATGCACGTGCATTTGATATATCGACCGTCTTAGGGTTTTGTAGTTCATGCTGAAGATATAATCAGAATTTGTTTAACGGCGACATGGAACTCGGAAGTGTTAAGAAACAAGGCTACACCGCTGATAGTGATCATCTCTGCTAAATGCTTTTAATATAATTCCTTTGCGACAAAAGCGTGTGGACATTAAACTCTATGTGTGTATATAATTCTGAGTTGTAGACTGTTATCTTTAGATGTGCTATAAGTTTTCTTTGCATGATTATGGAAAGGCACATAGGTCCCAACATCTTTGTTATATGCATGACACTTTATACCTGAATCAAAGCAGTGGATGTATTGTTCGCCCATGGAAGCAAAGAGGTACACGATCTGTTGTATGAACCCTTCCAGATTTTGTTGTGTGCTCAACACAGAAAAAGTTTGAAGTGTGAATTCTTCTAGAATTTGTCTGCAGAGACCGTCTTCACCAATTATCTAGCCTTCGTATTCCATCCCCCTATTGCTCTGGTCTGAATTCTTACGCCTTCTTCTTCGTTTTGAGAGTTAATGGAAGAAGGTGCTATATGATGCAATTACCTTAATCTGATATAAAATTTGTCGTTCCACAATTCGGTTAGCGGAGAATAGGGGAGTTCGGTGATGACGAGTTCGGAGTTAGGTTGCAAGAGTTGTCTTTACATAACCAACTTTCTTGGAAAATTATTTGCCCAGCTGAAAAAGTTGATGTAAATGCTTTACATGCGCCACCCATTTCTTAATTCTTAGGTACCGATCTTTTGCTAGAGCCCATTTCATGTTGCCCACTAAAGATTTTTTCGTATCTGTGCTGACATTTTACCCGCTCTATAGATTGGTGGAAACCAAATGCGTGTATAAACAAGAGACTCAACAACTGTCACTTCACTATGATGATGTTACTTTGATAAGCCTTGAGTGACTGAAACTTCTTGTAAGTGAGCTGGAATAGATTGCGATCGACATTATGTTCTTGACTTCTCCTTGTTGTCATGAAACAATTATCAAAATCATCATGTAGTAAATTTGAGGTGATTAGGAGCAAGGCATAGCAAGGGACACTATATTTGATATTTTGTACATGGAAGCCTCGTTGTTCTACCTTTCCCAAGGCCTTAATTGAATACATGAGCAAGTAGTTTTCTATTGGAACACCCGTTTATTTGTATGAGAGTTTTTGGGAGTGTTGGAGACCCACTATTGAGCGAAATGTGGACTCTCTATTAATGCAAGAACTCGACTTTCCTCAATAAAATCTAACGAAGATTGAGTTTTATGACACACAAATAGAGGTTCATAATGTCCAAATGATACTGAGTAATTGGACCAAACAAATGAAGCATCTATTTTGAGTGTGTGCATGTGTGTTGATGAGAGAGATAGAGAGAGAGGGGAAATAAGAGTGCATGTGCGTGGTAGATCTGAGCACATGGGAGTGAGAGAGAGATAGGGAGAGCAAGAGAAAGGGGTTAGCAACAGAGGACGAGCAAGAAACACGAAGTGGGAGCAGGAAAAGAGTGTCCCTTATGCCTTACTGAGAACTTAAAAGAGGGAAGATAGGTCAATTTTAAGAAATTATGCAAACCAATAGCCTCCATGTGAATCCTTTTCCTTGGGCATTAGAGCAAAACATTTTGGTGTGTCTGCTGGGAAGCATATGGACTAGTACATATACAAAGGACGGATTCCTCGAGGGATAATTATGGGCTCCAGGTAATCCAATTGGACCAATTCCGAGGGATTTGAACAAAATAAAGTCTCGTATAATCACTTTTTCCTTGGGCCTTAGAATCAAACACCTACCACCATTACAACTATGACCACCCCGATAGAAGAAGCTCATGTGGCAGCTTCTACATTTGTCTCTGATTCCTTCACCTTTCTAGTTACAAGTTTGGGCATGAAAGATATCAATACCATGTTTGATTTTGAGATCCCTGATGTATTGTCTAGTGATTTTCAATTTTCAGATACCCATGTTGTCTCTCAAGAATTTGAACGCCCGGCTTACCCCACTGCACCATTAGAGGGTGTGAATGCTGATTCTGACAAGGAAGACGACGAACACATTGTGACTGACGAAGGTGACACTAACACTGAAGCTAGTGAGGAAGAAGTACACCAATTAGAAGCACATCCTAAAATTTGAGGAGAAGCTAGCACGTATGAAGAAGAAATGGCCGAGGCATCAACTTACACCATCACCATCCGACGGCTTTACAATAACATGCATAAAGTTTGGGCACGAACCAAATTAATGGAACAACAAAGCGAAGCCATCTTACAACAGAAGCTAGTCAATGGAGGCTTTGAAGAGACTTTTATCTCTGCCATGCAGGAGTTGGTTAAAGCTATTGGCGCACCAGAAGCATTACGATTTTTGTTACGACAAGACCTTACCCAAGTTTGACCCTCGATGGGTTTGCATTCTCAAACGCCTAGGTACATATATTCATGTTCCTACTAGTCCCATCACATAAGCACCGCCCCTGGGTTCCTCCACGATCGACTTGACTAAGGAAGACACTTCAGCTGTATATACCCTAAGTGAAACCCTCCCCTCTCAACTGGTCCCAACCGCGACCTCCTTTGATGTTGTAGATAGCCCTGAGGTTCGCATTTCGTCCCCCGTTTTTGTTTGGCCCCCAAAATCTAGCCCAATTCTGACTACTGCTCCCATTTCCCCTATGTCCATTCCACCTATCATGACACCACCCATCATTTACCCTCCCGTGCACTTTCCCTCATATACCACCAATCCCTTATACTCCTTTCCCGTCTTCACACAACCACTCTTTCTATACCTCTTTCACATCCTTTTTGCAACCGTGATCTACACCTTTTTCGTTTGTGAGACTCTCGTAGGAATTTCGCCCACAAGTTCCCTTTCTATGGCCACCAAGCACACCTTCTCACTCACCTCTCACCACACAACTACACCCACCACCATGCACCATAGCACCACCATCACTCTTTCATGTGGCAGTCATTGAAAGTTCCACTAGTGACATGGACATCTCACCCACCACTTCACCACACGCACAATTACATGCATCCACCATACCATGTACCACATGTCACATGTCCCTTATTCGCACGTCACTCCCGTCACTTGCCACTGCATCCACTATCCCTACCCCTACTCCCACTCCCATTGCATCACAAACCACCCCGCATGTCACCTTCTCCACCCTTGCATCTTCTTCATCATCCATTGTTGATGGTGCTCTCCAACAAATGATACGGTGCATGTAGCAAATTAATGTTGAATATTCATCGCTTGGGCAGCAACATTCCACCCTACAACATACTACACAAGATCTACATGTATGCTTAGATGCCCTCACACTACAGAATGAGGAGCTTAACATAAAGTATCAAAACTTGAAGGCCGAACATCAGAGGTAGCAGCAAACTTTGGAAGCCCAGATACAGGAATAGATAAAGGAAGCTGAATCACAATTAAACGTTCATTTGATGTGAAATGCCCAACTATCATGCAATATGGCACTTCTTCATCAACACCTCAACGATGTAAAGGAGGAAAATCAACGTCTACAACAGCAAAATCGAGAGAATTTTGAAGATATATTGGACAATCTGGATACACCACTTAGTCCATCCCGCTTTCAGGCTGCCCCCCCGAATCGATGCAGATACTATTGGAAGACCATGCACCTGTGCTTGAGGACTATGATCATTACAGGAAGAATGCCGATCCCTCAAGGACACTAATTAAACTTTGTTGCTTAAAGATTCTTTGGGACCCACTATTGTACAGGAAGTGGCACCACTAGCCCTGCATCAAATTAGTCCCCCCTCGAAGGTGTTACACTTGTGGAGGTGACCACATGGAAAATATATGTCCAAACGCAATGCAACCCATGGGAAACTCCAATGGACTATATTGTACCATAGAGCACAGATACACTAACCACATTGTTCAAGATTGCCCATATAATAAACAGGTGGATAGACAGAGTTATCCTCATCCTCATCATCCAAGTAGATACCAAGGGTAGAACCAACCACAACAATACTATCGTGCCCCCCCTCATTATCAAGTTCCATATCAAGCACAGCCTAGACGCCAACTTGTCCTAGGATAACAACCTCCACCCCCTACCAATGTAGTTTCTATGAAGTATGCAACTCCAAAAGAGAATTCAAATATGGCAATAGTGCCCACGACCCCTTTGATCATAGACAATGATCCTAATGCAAAGAGTTTTGACTCCACCCATGTAGATAACCCACCCACATACTATATGGAGTCACCAGAAAACCTAGATCCATATTATGAGAACCCTATGTACGAGCAAAATTGGGAGCGAGATTATGCACAAGTCATGTACATCAACCCCAACCCACGACCATAGGCTAGACAACTAAGACCTCAGGGACCTAAAGGACCATGTTTTAAGTGTCAGGAAGACCATTTCATACATGACTTCCCACACGATGCACCTGCCATGCAGTCACATTATTTCAATATTCAAGGATTTTGTCATGAATGTTGGAAGGATCACTTTATAAGAGATTTCCCTAAGAACCCCGCTAATACCCCACGAAAGTGACCCCCATCAATGTGATAGGAATCGTGCAACACATCGAAGGTTCCATAGCCCAGTACATACCCATCGAGGTGGTAACTAGAGCCCAAGCACAAAGGCAAATGCAACCAAAAGCCCCCAGAAGAATCGCTAAAGCTAGCAATGTAGGAGAATCAACAGGAAAGAAAACGAGAACCTGGAAGGAGTCAAGAGAGCGACATAAGATAAAATGGAGCAAAAAGATTAACGAGTTAGAGGAAAGCCTTAGAGAAACTAGAGCCAAAATTTTAGAAATGGTATCACAGGAGGCTGAACCAGGGGTGGTGACCCCAAAAGCGAGGATCAGTACTAGCAGATCCCACTCCAGAAATCCTTGACATGATGCTCAAAGCTTATCACGCTAGGATACAAGAAGGACCATAGGTAGGGGAATCTAGCCAGAACTACCCAATAGCCAACTTGGAAATAGAGAGAACCAACATGTGCATGAAAATGGTAGAATTAATCGAGGCAATGTTTGAGGCATCTCAAGTACCTCAATTGGGAAGTTATGGCTCGGCCTGTGCTACATTTCCAAGGATTACTAGAAAGGTTAGGGCAACTAGCATCTAACACAAAAAGTATGCTCTAGCACACAAACTAGCCCAGAAGACCCCTTGAAGACAACCCGATTCGAAAGGGCTAGGTCAGGCTTAGAAAATCATCAAACGGGCTACATGGATTCACATTCCATATTAAGAGAGATCCAAGAGGAAAGTCCAAAACAAGAAACATGACCACCTATACCAAAGATTGATGACTCGGGAGAACAATTCCCGACCGACATCTCATCTATCTATGGAGATCAAGTGGATGAGTGGCCCAGTGAGTGCACGAGTTTTGAATCTAACTTCTTGCAAGAGTTACCTCACTTCACGGGACCATGGGAAGACAGATCAATTCAAGTGAGCACCCCCACCATTCTAGTAAGGGGAGAGGACTCAATTCTTCCTAGAAACACACAAGCCATTAGGAACACAAGAGTTCAATGCCATTTGACTTTGGAACAGCTATTAAAAATCAAACCCGAACTATGGAAACATGTAGAAAATTAGTTCCCAGAGACAGCTACAACTTCCTCTAGACCAAGGGTACGAGGAAAGGTACTTGAAATACCCATAGACAAAGTGGGAGATGTGAGTCAAGGAGAGGAAGGTAATGCTTATATGCCTATCACTTACAAGGGATACACTACCAAAGCCATCCTAGACACAGGTGTAGGAGTAGCTATTGCCACCACTTCTTTGTGGAAGTGTTGGGGTAAACCAGCCCTTAGACCTACTAGGATGAAGTTGGAGATGGCAGACGGGCATATAGAAAGATCCTTAGGACTATTGGAAGGCATTACCCTGTCCAAATGCCGAGTAGAATTTGATCATACCTTTGTGATATGTGATTTTGGGAAGAATCAAGCATATGAGATGCTTCTAGGTAGACCTTTCATGTGACAATTGCAAGTGGTACAAGATTGGGGAACCAATTCTTTGTACTTACAACACCTAGGAGTGACCATAAAAGTGAACCTCATGGATTACTCTCACAGGGATGTACCACCTTTACAATGGAATACGATACATAGGATCGGAGATGAGAAGGAATCGGTACACTCCTTAGCATCAAATCCATCATGGCTACATGAGGAAACACACTTATAGATGTGTTAAAGTGCAGCAAAAGAGGAGGAGCGAGCAACTGCAAGAACGTCAAGAATAAGACACACCTCTAGACCTATTGAGGACCCAATGTATGTGCCAGTAGTGTTCCTAGATGAGGAATTTGAACCCTATGGCTGGGCAGAGATTCTTGCGACTATGGATATAGCAATTGATGAGAACAATGGACCCCCCATTGTGATGAAGATGGCTATGATATATCCATGTTTACTATAAACCTTGTAGGGAAGGAAACTGAAGGGGATTGAAATCGAACATGAGATCTCGAAAAGGAGCAAGCAAGTGAAAGAGGAAGAATGGGAAGTAGACTCTAATAGACTCGAATGTTCATTGGAAGAGGCATTTTTAGGTTGGGTAGAAGCCATTTCCCCAGACTACACCACCCCTAGGAAGGCAAAGGATAATTTGAGCCCTAGTCAATGAAATCAAAAGGTGAGAAAGGGTAAAACCATGAAACCAAAAGAATAAGAAGAACCATTAATGGAAGTGCCATAAATTTAAAAAAAATACTAAGTGGAAGAACGAGAAATCATGATAAGGATGCCTAAAAGACACAAAAATTATAGGCAAGCTTATGATAATAAGGAGACCACAAAGAAAGCTGTAGTAGCAATCGAGGGCAGAGAAGAACGATGTACGTACATAGGACATGATCTGACAGACGAAGAGGAGGAAAGTTTGATTGCCCTACTGAAGAGGTATAGGGATGTATTTGCTTGGAGCTACAAGGACTTGAAAGGGGTAGATCCAGATATATGTTCTCATAGGATACCCATGATAGCGGGGGCTAAACCCACAAAGCAGAAGCTCTATATGTACAATGATAACTACACATTGAAGATCAAGGAAGAGATAGATAGACTCATTGAAGCCGGATTCATTTACAAGATAGGACATATTGAATGGGTATCGCCCATTGTAGTTGTGCCTAAGAAGAATGGTAAGTTGAGAGTGTGTATTAACTTGAAAAAGTCAATGTTGCCACCATTAGGGATAGCTACCCTCTGCCTATTACAGGACACCCATTGGAAAGAGCCGCAGGCAAGGAAGTGTATAGCTTCCTTGACGGATTCTCAGGCTATAACCAAGTCGCCATTGCCCCCAAGGATCAACATAAGATGGCATTTTCCACCAAATGGGGTATCTTTGCATTTTGTGTGATGCCTTTTGGGTTGACGAATGCACCTGCAACTTTCCATGTGTTCAAAGAGTTTCTGAGAAAGAATCTAGAAGTGTATGTAGATAATCTATGTGCTCACTCATTGCTTAGACCACATCATATCCCTGAGCTTGAGCGCATCTTCAAAAAGTGTAGGGAATATCAAGTCTGTTTAAATCCTGAGAAGTGTGTTTTTATGGTAAGAGAAGGTAAGATACTTGGTCACATAGTTTCGAAAAATGGAATTTCCAGAGATGAAGATAAGGTATGAGTGATCAATGAATTACCTAGGCCAAAGAATGTAAAGGAGGTACAAGCATTTACGGTCCATTGCGGTTATTACCGACAATTCATAAACATGTATGCAATCATTCCTAAACCACTCTACAACCTGCTAACTAACTTTGAGTGGACAAAATAATGCAAGAGTTCCTTTAGTGAACTGAAATGACAATTGTGTTCTACACCTATTCTAGCCATGCCTAATTGGAAAAAACCTTTTCACGTACATGTAGATGCTTCTAATCATGCCATAGGCTATATGTTAGCACAACCCACAAACGAAGGAAATATTGATTTATCGATTGCATATGCCAGTAGGTAGTTGAATGCCACAGAGAGGAATTACACCACAATGGAGAAAGAGGGGCTAGGAATGGTCTATTCCATTAAGAAATTTCACCACTATTTATGCAAATAATTTTAAGTTCTTTAGAGACCATCAAGCTCTATTGTATTTAGTTACTAAACCCTACAACACGGGTAGGTTAATACATTGGTTTCTATTACTTGTGGAATATGACTTTGAAGTCATAGTCAAGAAGGGTAAGATGCACTTGAGAGCAGACCACCTCTCAAGGATAACTTCCAAAGAAGTAGCTATTGGGGTAGCGGATGAGCTACCAAATGTGTGTACATATTCAACATCGAGATTGTTCCTAAATTGGAGAAGCCATTAGTTCCAATATTGACATACGGACCCAAGAATTCTCAAGTGAGAACCCAAGAAAAGGAGGTAGTGAAAGCGTAGAGATACCAAATCCTTGCCAGTAGTATATATAGGCAAGACCATTAGAATATCCTTGCTTTTTGTGTAGAAGAACAAGAGCATAACAATTGGTTGCAAATAGCACATGTAGGTGCACTAGAGCAAGATCATTTGAGATAGGAGATGTTACTGAACTTGAAAAGGTTAGGTGTGTATTGGCCTTCAATGGAAAAATGTGTCCGACGGCTTTGTGATGAATGCCCAAAGTGTTGTAATAGACCACCGATAGAACACTCCACTCTATACTAGGTGACCCTAATGCCAGACTCGAGTGAACCTTTAGTTACCTATCTGAGGACGAAGACTTTCCCAGAAGACATGACTTTGGCACGTAAAGGAAGCCTTGAGCAAGAGGCTCAAGATTATAAGCTCATAGGCAATAATCTGTATAAGCGACGAAGAGACTGCTATCTGAGGATATGTGTGCACGAGAGTGAATATCTCAACCTCTTGGAAGCTGTTCATCAGGGTGCAGTAGGACGCCATTTTGGACCTGACCATGCTATTAAGGCCATACTATTTTCAGGATTATGGTGGCCCACTCTCCATATGGATGCCCACACATATGTAAAACAATGTGACATATGTCAAAGAACTCAGTATCCTATATGCAAAGACGAGATGCCCCTACGACCCATGATGGGAGGGCGTGCATTCTCAAAATGGGGAATAGATTTTGTGGGACCTATTAACCCCCTTGCAAAGAACTCCCATGCTAAGTATATCATAGTTGCCACTGACTATCTCACTAAATGGATAGAGGACAAGGCCACAAAGAAGAATGATGCATGCACCACTCCAAAATTCTTGTTTGAGAATGTCTTCACAAGATATGGGCTTCCTAGTATAGAGCTTGTAAGTGATAGGGTTACTCATTTCCTAAATGAGTTTATTGAATATTTATTACAAGACTTCATGGTAATACACAAGAAATCTACACCGTATCATCGGCAAGCTAACGGACAAGCTCAGAGTACTAACAAGATTTTGTACAACATCCTAACCAAGAATGTCAATAATAAGCATTCGGATTGGGATCAGCAATTACACCATGCCTTATTGGATTATCGAGTACCCTATAAAACAGTGCAATGCCACACCATTCCAGATGGTATTTGATCAGAATGTTGTGTTGCCATTGGACTTTTTGATACCCACCCTCAAAATAGCTTAGGAGCATGAGTGGATGGGTCATGAACTTTCCTCGAGAATACTTGACTTAGAACGACTCGAAGAGACTAGATTGTGTGCAACAATAGGAATTTATACCACTAAGAAAAGAAAGAAAGCCTAATTTGATGCTCATATCAAAGACAAGGGATTACGAGTAGGAGATTTGGTGTTAGTTTACACCTTGAAACAACATGCCCATAAGTTAGAAAAACGAGGATATGGATCTATGATCATCAATCGGATATCGACTAGTGGTGTTGTTTAGCTAGCAACTCTAGAAGGAGAGGTCATGCCTAATTATATCAGTGGGTGTAGAGTTAAGATATACCACGAACCGTTGACAGAGGACATGCTTAAATGGCTAACTCTTGCCAAGAAGCAAAAGGAAGAGGAGGAATGAATAAGAGCGGAAGCCCAAGGAGAGGTTTTAGGACACATTAGGCACATGCGATTAAGAAGGAAAGGACTTGATAGAGAACCTCAACTGGAAGAGGCTCCACGATATCCACAAGCGATGTTTCTTGTATGCTCAATAGGATGTGATGTGTCATCACCTGTTTCAACATATCTAGGAACTGGAAATTTTTGCAAAGTACTAAACCATTCCGCATGACTGGTCATGTGATTTGAAGCACCTGAATCAATGTACTAGACATTATCATTTGATTTTGAAACACCAATAGACTGTAAGACAATAATTACGCAATATAACACGGGAGCAATAGCAAAGAAGATAATAGATATAGGAGAATCTCAACAACTTTCTACTAGCAGCAAGTACGAAGATGATGGCGTTGTCCACTCGTGCGTTCTCAAGGTAGAGCTTAAATGGTGATCTAGACAACTCTAGATAGGGAGATACAAGGTAGAGGTAAGCTGGCTCAATTTGATATCTCAGGTAGTGCAGAAGTCATGTATATATAGGATCATGGGTGGCCTTCCATGGACGGCTATACATGGGCAGTAGAGCGTGGGCGGCCACCACCCACATAATTACCATACATAGCTTAGACTGGTTGAATCGACCTAACAAATATAAATGATTTCTGACTCCGATAGGGAATATTCCATGGAATATTCCCTTTACCGTCGCGTCAAGGGCGTTGCCACCGGACCCCCACCAGGGGGCCCGCTGGCCCCCTTAGACCCCCCAGTCGGGGCTGCTCACCACTCCCCTAGACCCCACAATTGGGGTCCCTAGTAACTCCCTTTCCTTACAATACCTTACATGGTCCAATATGACCATCCAACATGCAAGTTGGGATTCCCATCAATTGGGTAATGCACGCTTGGCTTCTCCTCATAAAGGTGGCCTTACAAAATGTGCATACAATCATGAGGGGTAGACATTGATCATATACTAACACAGACATCGTATTCATCATGTGATGTTGAACCATGAACAGCTTCTCAGAATCATCTGCACTTGTGGATGCATAGTTATTCTGCTGCCTTCTGTTATTTTGATTCCTCAACCTGCAATCACATTCAAAGTGTCCAGGTTTACCACAATTCCAACATCCTTTACTGTCATTACTTGAATTATTTCTTTGGAAATTTTTGCAGCCTCTTTGGCTCCCCCTGCGTCGAAACTGTCCTCTTCCTCCTGCATGATTCTGTTGTTGACTTTGGTCTTGGTTACTATTTCCTCTTCCACTTCCAAAACCTCTACCTCTGCCTCTTCCTCTACCAAAGTAGAATACCTGCTCAGAACTAGATTTTCCTTGGGAGTTTGAATCCTCACCAAAATTCTTTTCTTCAATAATCATCATAGATACCAAATCAGCAAAATTTGGAATATTTTCCGTGGTCTGTATAGAAGTTCTGAACTACTTATATGTAGCTCCTAAACCACGAAGACACACTTCCACCTTATCATCATCATCTACATTCACGCCAATAGATGCAAGTGACTCACATATGCTTTTGATTTTCAAGGTGTAGTCACTTACCGACATGCTCTTCTTCTCCAATGTATGCAACTTGTTCTTGAGTTGCAATTTCCGTGCCTTTGTATTGGTCTCATACAATGTGACCAAACTATTCCAAGCCTCTTTTGGAGTCTTGGCATCCTGTATGTGTCCAATCATGCTATCCTATATGCTAACAGATAGCCACTACATTACCTTTCGTGCTCCTTGATTCCATTCCTCATATGCTCTTACCTGATCTACAGTCTGATTCCTTTCTGGTAACAGCGGAGCATTTTCATTCTCTCCTTCGATGTACTTCCAGTAGCCTTTTCCCATTAGGAAATTTGTCATTCTAAATCTCCAAGCATGGAAGTTGTTCTTTTCTAGCTTATTGCTCATAAGCTGACTCATTTCATCTGCATTTGCCATTTTTGCACCAATTCACAGCACTGCAAAACACTACAAGCAACACTTCTTCTTGAACACTGTCGCACTATGACGTGATAGTTCGATCTCAGAAAAACACAGTTTCGTGTATCAACAGTACATGGAATCACTTGAAATTCAGGATCTAGAATATATGAGTGTCTCCGAACACAATGCAAGTTACAGTTTTTGAAACTGACCTTGTTTTTCTGTGGGCCCACCTTGCGGGCTTAAAACGGAGGTCGAGATGGCTCCGAAACTTCAATCTGACCTTCATGCCAATTTTCGTAGCAAACGGAGGTCGTTTGTGAATCGCGTTTTCTCCACGCCTTGCTACCTACTGTTCAATGTCGCCTTCTCCATGAGCTCTCTACAGCCACGCTAGCTTTGATACCATATCACGAGGAAGGAGATAAGGGAGAGAGCCACGCTAGCAAGGAAGAATAATCTTCTTCTTCTTCTATTACATAAAAAGGAATGTACAAGAATGACCTAAAAAAAAGAATACAACCAGTGCAATATATAAAGATCAATACATAAGGAAAAACCTAATGTCCGCGAATGAGTGAGCTGGCCAAGAACAAATGTGCCATCACTCTTGGTAGATAAATCTAATAAAGCTCAATAAAGTATCCTTGACATATATTGGCATGACCACTATACATGTTAGAGAAACGAAAAACTGGTACGTGTCATCCTGGATAATCACATGTTGAGCTTGATATCTCAACAAGGAGGATTCAAGAGCCTCAATTGGATCACCCTCACTAACACGGTGTCCACCTAGATCTGTGGTATAGAATTCCTCATTCCCTAAGGGGCTGGACACATTAGCATTGGATCTCCCTTCTCTTCCAAAGTAGAGTGTTGATATGACATGTCACCCTCGACGACTAGCACAACCACATCACCCACAAAGGCGTAGCACTTCAGGGTGGCCCCTTGGACAATCCACTAAGGCATTCCCATGCCTAAGGTGGATACGAAAAGCCACTATACCCAATGAGTCAACCACTCCAGATCTTTGACAACCCTATCAATTTCAACCACGGCAGTGTATTGAATAGATTTGGGTGCCCAAGACCTTAGTGAAAGCTCAATCCAAATCTTGCCAGCTTTGGATACCTAAGTACCGTGTAATTTATGCATCAACTTTAGTAAGCCCAAAGAAAACCTTTTCTGCTAGTAACCGGACACCCTACAAACCCTCTTTTGTATATTCCATTTCATATTTTGTACCCTATCATGTTGTACAGAAATGGATTCCCAAGACTTCACTAATCATGATAGCTCTTAGCCAAGCCCATCCCCACCGACAACATTGTGAAGATAAGCACCTGCTAACCACTCCACCCATCTCGAGTTTGGCAAACCAATCTCACTGCCATCCTTGTAACCTACACTAACTTAGTCGGCAGTGCTCATTAGTTTTCAATTGTAAAGCCATGCACCTCACACACAATTACTCACAATCAAATCACACACTTCTCACATTCACTTCACACATCATTAAAACCATGCACACTGCACAGGAAGCATGTTCGTGGTGGAAAGGAATGGAGGTCTCATCTTCTTGGGATCTTAATTAATTTCCATGACTAATGTGTTTTCCTCTTCACTCCAACTTAGGTTCATTCACAAGATTTCATCATGCAACCAGAAAGTTCCACCAGTGCGGTGCTCGGACGATCGGTAGTTGACTTCTTAGCTCTTCCATTTGAGAACCTCTTAACAGCAATACCACCTGAATTCGAAGGTTTCATAGGGCCCATGCCAATCAAAGACCCAACGAGGGGAAAAATAGAAAAAGTGATCAGTAGAGCACATTGGTTCCAAGGAGTCATCGGACCTCTAGGCGAAGGAAAATTTATCTACGAAGCCAACCTCACATACGGAGCAAATGTGTGGTGACGATATTAGTTCTTCTCTCAAGAGTTTGAAGCCCTCTAGAATAGTGAAGAACTCAGGCCTATTTGGCAGAGAGAAGGATTTGCAACCTACTTCAGCGCACCACTCCATAAACCTGAATTCTATTGGTGCTATTATCTGGTTGCGTCTATTAAGGAACAAGAACGAAAGGAGTTGGATCCAATCTTCATACTACCTTCCTTAGTCAATGACCCCCCATTCAAGAAGTTCACTTTTTCCTTGGACTTAATCAAAACATCTCTTAAGATTCATGGTAAGCATACACCCATGGAGAAAGAGCACATTATTCCTAAGGCTATGAAGCGAAGTGACATGGAAAAATGACCTGCGATCTCAGCCATTACTCCTCAACTCACTACTCCTTTGAGAATATGCCTCCACCATTTTGCTTTTTCGGCACAGGAGCGCTTCACAATTCCCCACAAGCACTTATGGTTTGGATTACCACAGGCCCGCAAACGATTGACATTGCAACTTACATCCAGGATGAGCTTGTATTGGCAGGACAACATTGGGAAAAGAAGAAGCTTTCCATGACTGTTGTGCTCTCATGCGCATTATTTATATGTGTTTAGCTTATGATATTGCCATTGAAAGAGCTCTTCCAACAGCATAGTTACAACAATACAAGGGCTCAAAGAAAACCATGCAACCTCCAAATGCCAGATGAGTAAAGCAAATGTGTGGTACCATTCCATGTTTACAAGTTCCTGAATCGCCTTCACCATAGCCCACACCGGAGACCTCCCCACAATGACCTCCAGCTCAATCACAGCCTCTAGTCCTACCACTCAGAGTCTGCTTGAATCATACCGCTACAACATGTGAGGTCTCACAGGCAGCGACCACTATTCCTACCACCATCCCGACCACGGAAACCACTACTGTTGAAGTTCCCATTGTGATACTACTTTTGTCTCTAAATCTTTTACCTTCCTGGTCACTAGCTTGGGTAAAGAGGATATCAATGCCACATTTGACTTTGAGATCCCAAAGGTATTGTCAACGACTTCCAATTTTCGAACACACAATTCAGTTCTCAAGAATAAGAATGTCCCACTTACCCAACCACACCTTCAGAAGGAGAGAACGCTGACTCTGAAGAAGAAGATGATGATCACACTGTGACCGATGAGGGTGCAGATGACACAAAAGAGAGTGAGGGAGAAGCACATCCATCAAAGACACAAGCCAAAGCTCAAGGGGAAACCAGCACATATGAAGAGGAGATAGCAGAAGCAGCTGCATATACAATAGCCATCCAACAGTTACATAA
Organism: Ceratopteris richardii; assembly: GCA_020310875.1. Taxonomy (NCBI): domain Eukaryota; kingdom Viridiplantae; phylum Streptophyta; class Polypodiopsida; order Polypodiales; family Pteridaceae; genus Ceratopteris; species Ceratopteris richardii. Next base: position 99,859,294 of record CM035412.1, read on the forward strand.
CACAATGAATAAGGTTTGGGCAAGGACCAGGATAACTAAGGAATAGATTCAAGCCATTTTGAAACAAGAATTGGTCAGCGGTGGATTTGAGGAGACTTTCATCTCAGCTATGAATGAATTGGTCCAATTAGCAGGTGTACCAGAAGCCTTGCATTACTTGCTCCTGAAACCCCTTCCCAAGTTTGACCCTTAATGAGTTAGAATCCTCAAATGTTAGGGCACATACATTCATGTACTGATAGATCCTATGACATCCGGACCCCCTGTGGGTTCTTCAACCATTGACCTAACGGTGAGCGAAGACACTAACCCTGTATATACCATTAGTGAAACCATCCCTTCTTCCCCAGCACCAACCCAACCCTCCCTGATGTTGTAGAGAGCCCTGATGTTTGCATTCCATATCCTGTTTCCATTTGGCCCCCGATCTCTAGCCCGACTATGACTAACCCTCCCTTTCCATTTGCCTTCACTCCACATGTCCCTACACCACCCGTCATTTCCACACCTCCACATTTCCACTCATACACTACCAACCCATTGTACACCTCTACATCGTCTACACAACCACAATCATTTTACCCCTCGTTCACACCTTTTCTATATTCGTGAACCCCATTGTTTCCCTTTTTAATACCATCCCAAGCATTTGGTTCATAGGCTCCTTTCTTAGGGACACCGATCACACCACCCCACTCACCTCTCACCACACAATTGCATCCCCTACCTCGTACAATCGCACCCGCTTCACTCTTTCACATTGCCATCACCGAAAGCACCTCCAGTGACATGGAGATTTCACCCACTACCTCACTGGATGCACATGTGCACGTATCACCCACATCACGTAGCACACTCCACATGCCACCTATCTGCACACATTTTGCCACCCTCGCCACAACATCCACTATCCCTACCCCAACTCCCATACCCATTGCATTACAACCCACCACACATGTATCGTTTCTCACACTTGCATCGTCATCATCTTCCACTGTTGATGCTACCATTCAACAGATGATACAATGCCTTCAACAAATTAACATAGAGTATTCTTCGTTAGGGCGACAACATTCAGCCCTTCAACAGAAAATGAAATAGCTAGATGCGCTGATACTACAAAATCAAGACCTCAATGTGAAATATCAAGCCTTGGAAGCAGAGTACCATCAACACCAACAAACCCTCGAGGCATAAGTACGAGAACGTGTGAAAGAAGTTGAGTCTCAGTTAGACATTTACTTAATGCGCAATTCTCAATTATCGCATAACATAGCACTTCTTCGATAGCACCTCAATGCAGCTAAAGAAGAAAATCAATGACTCCAACAGCAAAACCATGAAAACTTCAAGGCCACATTGGATAATCCAGAGACACCTATCAGTCCCTCCTGCTTTAAAGTTGTTCCTCCTGAGTCCATGCAAATTCTCTTAGAAGACCATGCACACGTGCTAGAAGATTATGACCATTTAGAAGAGGAGTGCCAGATGCTCAAGGAAACAAGCAAGAAATTGATGTTAAAGGATTCTTTAGGACCTAGAATTGTGTAGGAGGTCACCCCACTGGCCCTCCTTGAAGCATTGAATCTACTACACATGAAAGTACAGGATTTCTAGACCCAAGTATAGCATGATGTAGCCTCCTAGATCGGAATCTCCACCGGACTTGTCGGAACCAAATGAGACAATATAGATCCCAACGGAGGACACATTTGGAGAAAAGTACGTACCCTTGCCCGTGGTTGGAGGCAGATCCTAAGCAGAAGGCCACGGTACATACGAGTTACCTCCCCCGGCATGGTTGAAGATGGTTGAAGTACTCGGTGAAATGCATTCGGCCCAAATTGAAACTCAGTTACATGTGATGGCCAATATTGAAGAACTTATTCTGAAGTCTCCGTATTTTGCCACTATGGCACCATGTTGACACATAATGACTAGTGAGCTATAGTATAAGCCTTACTTCCTCTTGCTTGAGGAATACAATTTCCAGATTGAGAGCGTCACTAAGAAGCACCCAACACATGCCACTCAATTTGAGCCAGATGACGTTCCCCCAGAAGCTGAAAAGGGTCATATCTATCAACCTACATGGAGGGTGGAATTACTACAACAATACCCAAAGATGATGCAAAACTGGATGTGCATGCCCACCCACTTAAAATACAACCCGTTGTCGTCGAGTTGGACAAAAGGAGGGGAAAGTAGGTTAAAATTTTCTCAAAGTGTATACAAAGTATCTTCAAAGAAATTTATACCTCACTTAATAAGCCATTTACAATTAAGTATGAGAGAGATGTTTCTCACTTAATAAGCCAAATGTCGGCGCGAAAGCGACGGCCGGTGGATCAAGCCAACCGTCGAAAAGTACGGCGCACGTCGGGTGCTTGGAGCAATCTCATATACAATGGACGCTCACAAGATTTTTAGTCGAGGAATTGTAGTGAAAACTATAAGAAATAATTAATAGTTCAATAAACTTATATAAAATAGACAACATCAGTGAGCCTGAAATAAATTTAATATAACATTCATATCATGCAGATAGAAAAGTGGTGTGGGGAGCTCTGTTCAACTCGAAGCAATATGAATTCATTTATATGTGAGCACTATTTGATTGGAGCAAACTCAAGTCATTAACAGATGAAACAATCAAATTCAAATTTGCTAAACTCTGTAGCTCACGAAAAGAAACTCTGTTAGTGATATGAAAAAGACTCAAGTCAATGATACACTTTTCCCACGAAAAAAAACCTTTTATTGTCAGTTTAAAAAGCAATTTGCTCGAAGCTCCTTATAGTCGTCTAAAATCAACATGGGAATCTATTGATTAGTGTTTACATCCAATTTTTCTTTCTGTTAGAATAACAAGAGCAAGTCCATATATAACTAAGCGATTAAGACAGCAATGTTGAATCAATTTTCCTACGGTTCCTTTCGTACTCCAGATCTTGCCAGCACTCTCGTGTATATGCGTTCACACAAAAACAAAACAAAACTCATAAATCATATACCGCAACACTTTGACAAAGATACATTGTTCTCAGTTCTCAGACAAAACAGAAGTGCGTCAATGTTTTCGGAGTCAAATGCAACAAAGCATTCTGTGAAACTTGTTAGGATGAGTTGCGCTGCTTATTACCTGTCTAGTAGGATTTGTGCAAAAATGCACAAATAATAGCTCAGTTATCACTTATATCGAAGATGTAGCATACAATCAGCAGATCGACTCCTGGAAAAGTAGCTTACTCTCAGCAGATCGACTCCTCAGATTCGTACACTGTTCTGTTTTGATGTCGTATGTCCTCTCCTTATAGGGGTCCACTATAATGCATCAGTTTCCCTCTGCACCGAGCCTCTCCTTTAGTGATAATATGCGTGCGCATATACAAATGATCCTCCTCAGCATACAATTCCGGCGTTGTAAAACTAAGCACAATGCTCCCGCTCTTATCAGCGCTGCAGATTTCTTGACAGACCATCAAATCGGTGATTCATAATAAGTTTAGAACTCGTCCATCTCATCAGAGCATCAATGGAGGATCATCATAGAATATAACGCTTATCAAAAAAACATTTAGAACATCAGATCATTGTCAGAATTGGCTTCAAAGTACAGAGAATTAGCGCATAGATAGAGTTGAGTACTATAGCTCAAAGATTATCCTTCATATTCCCTTCCTAAGCTGTTCTACGCCAGTTGATTGATAAATCGTCAGCTTTATTCATCATATCAATTGTTCATATTGAATAACATCCACGCTACCACCATACTGGATTATATATCAGTTTCCAAAAACATGCAACAAAAATATCATAAAACATTTAATGTGCAGAGCGCACAAATTGAACAGAAGTGATAGCGAGGATGTATCGGAGTATTGAAGGAGATACATAATCATCAGAAGTCCATTGCAAATTAGAGAAGATCAAACCAGCAATCCTTCAACGCATCTTGACGTCGCGTGGTGCAGTCATATCAGCTTTACTTTCCTGAATTCCATCCAAACTCCACAGATAAGCATTCATGTTTGGCCAAAACTTTATTTCTGAGATGTCGCTTTTCCTCCCGTTGGCGTCTCTTTCGATGATTACTTTCCTTTATCTTAGCACAGCAGCCTCCGTAGCTCTCCTCACTCCAACCCACCAGATAAGAACTGTTAGCGCAGCTTCCAGTAATAAAGTGCAATCATATCAGCACTAATACACGAAGTCCCATAAACAAAACTTCGCAGTTCAGCGTGCTTGAACGTGGATAGAACTGAGGTCTCCAAATTGCAGATGGACTTCCTCCTCTCTCTCTGCAGCATCAAGCTGTCGTGCCCATCCCCGAAGATAGACTAAGCACAGGTATTTTTTTTTTTTTTTTCTCTGAAGACGACGCCCTTTTTCTGCTCTTGATTCCCCCTTCTTCTTCCACGTATCTTCGAGCCTTAGAAGAAGTTTTCCCGAAGAGGTCTGCCGCCATATGACCCTGCCCTCTCTTCATTTGGAATCCCTAGTATATACCCTCCGCCAACGCCACATATGCCTTTTCGTGACAATAATCATCTCCACAAAAGCATATGGACGGTTTTTCTCTGAGTTTCTCCTATTTTCAGCATACTCTAATGTTCTCATCATAAGAATGAATCCATGGTAAACGTGGATGTGGAATCTCTCAAGCCTAGAGGTAACCTCAAACACCTCCTTTTCTTTCATACAAAGATCAGCTAAGTAGGACGGACTCTGCATTTTGCAACCCCACAATCATTGGCATGTTCACATGGAGCAATAACAACATCGCCATGAGGTGAAATTCTTTTATTCTTCATAGCCTGCAACTCAAATTTTAAACATATTAATACATTCTTATTTGATTCAATATGATGCTTTATAGATGTGCCCAATATTGGGTGGTCAATTCTCGACCACACCGTGCTATGCACCGGTCCCTAGACAACGTCTCTGGAAGGCCTTCACAATAAAAGTTCAGAACAACTGCCGATGTATAGAGTGGCTAAACTACATGTACCTCTCACCTCCCCGGAACAACAAACCTACTGTAGGATACATCATCATTGGTTATCCCACTTGCATCGTATGACAGATGTTTCTATGCAAATGATAGAAAAAAGTTTTTATATGATTCAAATGGTCTTCAAGACATTTAGGCATGTCAAGGCTCCAACTGTGAATACCCTAGGATTCGAACATGGCAACTTGGATTTAGTGTATGACATGAGCACGGCATCCTCACTCAAAGTATGTTATGCATGGCATTGTAGATTGAAATATATGCCCGCCTGCTACAAGCAAACATTTGAAGACATGTTCAGTAGTGGCTTCTAGGAGTACCACTCGAAAGTATTTATCAGCAGACCCACTCATTTGCTTCATTTGTTTTCATGTGAATGAGTGATGTACTCTAAGCATTATCAGATGCCACCTCCAAATGAACCCCAAACCATCGATTGGGAGAAGCTAGAACAAGACCTTATTAGGGGCATTCGAATCATGAAACATACCCCGACGACAAACCTCCTCAATAACTACATTACCCATGCACGATCAGGTTCTATCAAGGATGACACAGATGAGGAGGAGGGGAGTGTTCAAGGCAAAGGATCAAGCACAGGATCTCATCACAGACATAGAGGAAGCACATAGGTTACTTCATAATCCAAACAATGATTTTTATCACTAAAACAATCCAATATAAGTACATACATCGGATCACTACATGTGCCACTCCATTTTGTGCAAGCTGAGGAGTCCTTGAGCTTGACGAGTCTAAGTAGAAATCTCATACCAATTTTCACAATTCTGAAGTGGATGATACCTTTGTCCACCAACCTGAACACAGAAAAATAAAAAGTAAATTTTTGCAATGTGTGTACATGTGCCCTCTTTGTGCTTGTGTTAAATGTAAGGTGCATGATGCTTGGCCTTTGTAGAGGTCCTATTCACGTGCATACTTGGTGTGCATCTTGAACATATGTTGTGCATTCGGCAAGGTTGGGTTTGACACCCATGGTTGTTGCATGAAGAGGTTTTAGGCTACCAATATGTCTTTGCTTTGCTGGTCATGGCCTTGAAGTTTCTCTTAAGATCATTTTTTATTTTTGGCTTCATTGCTTTGCATCCTTTGGTTGGAAGAGGTCTTTCTTGACGATAAGGCATAATGGTTTTAGACCATGGATTATGGTTTTGTTTGTGAGAGGATTGATTTTGTACAAGGGATTTCTTTGGTACCCATATCATGGTGCAATTCAGTTGGGCTCTAAGTAATTGCTTGGACACCCGAATTTGTTTGACACTACAAGAGAAATGTGATTTCTTCTTCTTCTTGATGTAAGGGTCATTTGGGCCTTCTATGTGAGTCTTGAGGGAGAACTCATCTTTACAAGGGGAATTCAAAAAACGTTGATCTTCTATACATACAACATGTTCATGCAATGGATCATTGGGTTGTGTGGTTTGACGTTGATCTAGAGATTCAGGAATACATGTATCCTTATTGCACATTGAATCTCTAGATGTACAAATAGGTGATCGATTATCATGATTGACCATAGATTCGACATCATTTTCCACATCATTGATACAAAGCATTTGTTGATCCACTTCTTGATAATCCAAGTGTAGATCGTCCCTGCTCATGATTTCATGAGGGGAATCCAATTTTAGAGGAAGAGACGGCTTTTCCACATCCCCCAAGCACTTGGAGTCCTCCATTTCTCCATTCACCTAGATAAAAAAGCATGAGTGGAAAGACAATTTTGTGAATTAAAAGCACAATCTTTGAATAGATGATTATTTCCACAATCCTTACAATGAGGATAATCATTAGGATTTTCAATAGACACACATGTAGGGGTGGACATAATAGATGGAGAAGACACTTCAAATTCTTGATGATTTTGATTAACACATCTTTGAGTTCCAACGATTAAGTTTTCATCTATACCTTCCATGACAAAGAATGTTTTCTGAAAATTCCATATCATCCACCATAGTAGGCAACACCACTTGACCCATGCAATCATAATTTTCACCATTCATGAGGATAGAATAATAAGTTGTTGGTTGAATGTTCTCAAAAATAATAGTCAGTAGATCAATATGAATTAAATTCCACTCACAATTAGGGTTGATATAAACACTCATCCTTTTATGGTCATATCCTATTCTTATATCCACAAAAGTATTGTTGTATTCTCTCTTTGCAAGTAAGGAGCCTACCCCCTCATATATTTCACCCATTTCCTCAACTCCTTGCAAGTTTTCTCTAGATGTTTCACTCTCATGTGAGATTATTTCATGCATTTCCTGTTTGTTTCCCTTCTTTTTTTCAATCTTATCCCCCTTTCTTCTCTCTTTTGCTTTTTTTTCCCATGTTGAAACAAATTTTTAGTTTTTTGGAGTGTTTTTTAAGAATTTTTTTGGCTTTTTGTGTGTTTTTTTAAATGTTTTTTTATATGTGTAAATAAGTTTTCGAATGGGGTTCTTCTAACAAGAATCAAAATGAGATGAAAATATTTACATATAGTACAACTTTCAAGGGCATTGTTGTAGAGCAAAGAAGAGCAAAAATGCAGAGAAAATAAAGGGCCCCAAAATTTTTCTGATTTGGAAACTTTATTTTTGTAACATAGTCCCGTTGTAATATATTTTTCGATGTAGATGCACTAGAGGAGTCCTCTAGATGCATATCCATAGATATCTGTATCATTACCCTTGTAAACTAGTACAGAATTAGTCTTTTAGTCAATAAAGTGTCCATCTCTTGTGTGAAAGAACCATTTTTCAGGGCACAAGTATATAAGTCATTTTGTGACTCTTTGTAAAGACTTTTTGACCATTGTGAGAATCAAGAGCACAGATTTCGAATTTGTGTCTTCTCCTCTCTGTATCTTCTTCCTTGTGAGCTTGCATGCATGTATGTGGCTTGAAAAGAGTGCTTTGAAGTGTTTTCTATCCATGGTAGTGCTTGTTTGCTGTTGGTAATGTGTGTGCGAAGTGTAGGAAGTGCTGAAGCGTAGGTAGGTCATTCCTACAACTCAGTATTTTGCTCATAGCTTGAAGCAAAAGTGTCAAAAACAGGTGAGAATACTACCATTGGATGCATTTTCTTGAGAGCTTGAACCACTATTTGCTATATTCCAAGTTTGGAGCTGAGAGAAAAACTCAATTTATTGTTGGCTACTACTCTAGGTATCGCGACACCATAGCTGACCATGAAAGCTTTGAATGTGATAGTTTACACTTGTTTGCACCTTTGTTAGTTCACATTTGCATTAACCGTCATTTAATACATGTCCTCATACACTTGGCTAGGTTATGATACTTCTTGGATTGATAATTAAAGCATGAATCCCCACTATATGCACTTGTAGGGGATTGAGATATAGTCTCTTTCCCCTAAAGTTCCTAAGTTGATACTTAGGTACACACATTTTTTGGCGCCGTTTCCGGGGAGTGTCGAATCAAATCGAGGCGTTCGTGTGATGGTGAAATCTCTTGATAGTGTAGTGAGTAGAAGAGTTGTGAATTTCTCTTCTTTGCTAAGTCACATTCATCCGCACTTACTACTTCTCACTTTTGGAGTGTGTGTAGTGAGTTGTTAGATTAGGAGAGTGAGCTAGAGAAGGAAGTTAGAGTAGGTAGTAGAGAGAAAGAGAGTAGGATAGGAAAGTAGGTTTATAATTTCAAGCACTCTTAATTTTTTTACTCTTCAACCTTTGTCCAAACAGAGGCTTAACGACCCAAAAAATAGTCATTTATGAATTACTTCTAGTTGAGCTAGTATCGTGGGAGAGCGCAGACAATTGGTATCATGAGCTTGAGATCACGGTCATTGGAGTGATGTCGAATGATATCTCTTTGAATTGAGCAAAAAGGGAGCTTAGAGGAGGTAAGAGCATTATTATTAATCACCTATAAACATCAGTAAATCTAAAGAAGTGTGAAACTATGTGCGATCGGTGTCATGTGAGAGATATCAAGATTTTGAGTGAGTATTTGTGAGATATAGACACAGAGGGAGAAAGGGGAATGCACAAGAAGCACATAAGTTACCTAGTTTTTGAAAATAATCATTTGTGTGTGTGTGAAAAAAAGCAAGTATCACGATCGGTTGAGTTTTGGTATCAAGATACCAAAATCCGCTTGTATCGCTATACTCGTTGTTCGTGCAAAGTCCAAGCCCACACATTTGGCTTGAGGTTCATAAAGATGTGAAGTTCCATGAAAACCATTGATAGTGGAGATTTACCTCTTTACCTTTGTAAAAGTCATTTCTCTTTGACATGAGAATATTTGTATCACCTACCCAAAACGTCGTGGACTTGTTAGTTAAGAAAGTAACAACTACATTGAGGGAATATCTCCTAGAATGAAGGTTCACTTTTAGAGAGAGCCAAAGGTTGAATTCGAATTCAAATTTGAATGGAACACCTATATAAACTCACTTGAAAATGTCGTGGTATGTGTGATCACTTCCCGAGCTCTCCATTGCTGAAAAAACTCACTTTGTTTATGCTGAAAAAATTTGAAGCAAATCCATTCAGCCAATTGGGAGAAAAGTGTATTGAGGCACTCACTGGTCAAACTCTACAGAGGTCCTAAAAAATCAGGGGTAATGATTAATTTGCTAAATTGATTTCTCTGTGTATAGTGGATCATTTCAAGTGATTCCACTTGGAATAATTATCTTACTAAACTAATTAGATACCTCTAAAAATTTCTTGGATCCTTCTATCTAGAAATAGTCTGTTTTGATTCAATCTTTTCATACATCATTTCCAAAGTGCATAAGCACTTTTATGGTGTCATTAGAAAGCTACGAGGGTCCACATATCAACTCTAAAGCTATAAGGGGCTATTATTAAGCAGGATTTGGCAGTACCTACTCATCACTTGGAGTGTCCATCCATCTATCCCAACAGTCGTATTAGAGCAAAGTTAAGGTAAAATGGGAGATGGTTTTCCTTCTTTCATTGATAAATTGGACAAGAACAACTATGAAGCATGGTCTCTATGGATGAAGAAATACTTACAAGGAAGGAGCCTCTATGGATACAGATCAGGAGATGAGGAGATGCCCATATTTAGAAGCAAAGGACAACCTACAAGGGAAGAGCATGAAAGACTCAACACATGGTGTGCCAAGGATGCACTAGCAAGGTCTTATTTACTCAACTCAATCTCTGATTTTCTTCTTCCACATATTAGGAACTGTAAGACATCCCAAGAGACTTGGGAAACTTTGTCTTCTTATTTCTCTTCCAACAGAAGGGCCACGAAGAATCAATTGTGGATTGAATTCACAACTCAAAGGAAGCAAGCTATCTCAGAATATGTGACCAAAGTCAAAGATGTAGCAAATCAGTTGGCAAGTATAGGAGAAGAAATTGAAGAGGAGCAGATTGTAAGGCAAGTTATCAATGGTATTAAAGCAGATGACAAATGGGAGAGTTTCACAACTTCCATGGACTTGTACATGGACATGCAGATTCCAAACCTCACCACACTCATGGGGCAACTATTCACCCATGAAGCCAAGCTCAACAAGAATGGAGACTCATCAAGAGGTAATAGCTCTTCCGCCCTATACACTGATAAGAATAAGTCTAAAAGAGAAAGGCAAAAACAAGAAGGTAGAACATGAAGGAACTACCTCCCAAGCCAACTATACAGGGAGAGGTAAATCATCAAGAGGAAGAGGCAGAGGAGGTAAGCAAGGCAGGGAGAGACCTTATAACTCCTCACCATGCAATATTTGTGGTTTATCAAATCATACTACAGATGAGTGTTTCACGAACTTCAAGAATCAGAGAGGTAGAGGATATCAAAGAGGTGTATACACACAATCAAGAGGCAGATTCAATCACCACCAAGGATATAACAACAACTACAACAACAACTACAATAGCAACTACCAAGGAGGATACAAATCCAAAAAGGATTACAACAACTACATAGAGGAGCAAGAATATTTTCTTCTAATCATGAACATGACTTCAAAACCAGGTATAAATGATGACCATCTCTTCTACATTGACTCTGGATGCTCAAATCATGTGGCAGACAATGTAGCTCGTCTCTCTGACCTTGAGGAACCAAAGGGTAAGCATCAAGTACAAATAGGTGATGACACCAAGCACTTAGTGATTAAAGTTGGAAATGTTAAGACCTCTGATGGGAACAAAAATCTATTGAGTAGGGTCCTATATGTACCAAACATTACCAAGAATTTGATGAGTGTTGGACAGATTGTAGAAAAGGGTTTGCAGGTTAGATTCAACCAATATGGAGCATTTGTGGAGGATCCCAAGCATGGGCTCAAGAGAATTGCCAAAGGAGAAAAGACATGTAGACTTTTCACTTTTGAACTTAAGGATACAAAGAACATTGCACTTTATAGTTATAAAGATCAAACATTATCAGAGCTTGAAATTTGGCACAAAATATTAGGGCATGTAGGTGAAAGAACCTTGAAACAAATATGCACAAATCAATGTGTGCTTGGGATACCTAATGTATCCAAGCAACACATGATTTATAAATGTGGTGCTTGTCAGTTTGGAAAGTCTCACAGGTTACCCTTCTCAAGGAAAGGCTACATGCATGAGGACTACCTAGAACTTGTTATACATATGTATGGGGACCAAGGAAGGATCCTTCAATCTCTCGATCAAGGTATTTTGTATCTTTCATTGATGATTATAGCAGGTGGACTATATTGTACTTTATGGAGCACAAAGATGAAGTATTCAGTTTCTTTAAAAGGTATCTTGAACTTGTTGAGAATCAAACAGGGAGAAATCTAAAAAGGCTAAGGTCAGATGGAGGAGGTGAGTACTTCTCAAATGATTTTGATGCATTCTTGTAGGACATAGGAATTAAGAGAGAAATTACCACAAGGTATACTCCTGAGCAGAATGGGGTAGCAGAAAGAAGAAATAGATTAATTGTTGAGACAGCTAGGTCAATGTTAAATGAGAAAAAATTACCCAGCTATTTGTGGGCAAAGAGTGTATCTACTGCCACTTATTTGGTAAACAGGTTGCCATCCAAATCTCTTGATGGGATGACACCTTATGGAGCATGGCATGGTAGAAGACCTTCACTTGATCATTGCAGGATCTTTGGATGTGTAGCATATGTGCATATCCCCTCTCAGATAAGAGGTAAGCTAGACCCTAAGGCAGAGAAGTGCATCTTCATTGGATATGATCTAAATCAGAAAGGTTACAGGCTCTACAATCCTTCAAACAAGGGATTCATGGTCAGTAGAGATGTTGTCTTTGATGAAAATGACTCTTGGTTTGATAGTGAATGCAGGAAGGTAAAGCTACCTTATGACTTGGAAGAGGAGTTTCCAAGTCTTACTAAGGAGGAGCCTACTCAGAATGAAGACACCAATAATTCAGATGATGAGAACATCATCAACCTTGAAGAGTTAAAGGCATGGAAGTCCAAAGGCAAATTCAAGATGAAGAAACTGGAAGATATACCTGAATCATCTAATCAAGCAATCAGGAGATCACAAAGGGAGAGCAAGAAGCTAATCAGATATGGGTATGACACTTCTCTTGTTACTAAGCACTTTGTTTATATTGCAAAAGATTTTTCAATTGAAGAACCATTATCATTTGAAGAAGCTAAGACCAAGGCAGAATGGAAGGAAGCTATGGATGAGGAGATTGAAGCACTCAAGGAGAGTGATACTTGGGAGCTAGTACCAAAGAAGGAGTCTATGAAGGTAATTGGTTCTAGATGGATCTATAAGATAAAAAGAAATTCTGATGGGTCAATAAGCAGGTACAAAGCTAGACTTGTGGCTAAGGGTTTTGCACAAACCCAAGGCATTGACTATGAGGAAACCTTCTCACCTGTGGCCAAAATGCCAACCATCAGGGTATTGGTAAGTGTGGTTGCATCAAAGAATTGTAACATGTATCAGTTGGATGTAAAAAATGCATTTCTAAATGGCTGGATTTCAGAGGAGGTGTACATGTCACAACCTCATGGCTATGACGATCCAAACAAGGTAACATATGTATGCAAATTGAATAAAGCTCTTTATGGATTGAAGCAGGCACCTAGGGCATGGAACCATAGGTTGACCACATATCTTCAAGACCAAGGTTTTATCATGAGTAAAGCAGATACTTCTCTATTCATCAAGAGAAATAATTCAGACGTAATATACCTATGTGTATATGTTGATGATATCATACTTACAGGTAATGATGCTAATGGCATAAAACAGATCAAGAATCAGATGATGAAGGAGTTCAAAATTAGTAACCTTGGATCACTAAAATATTTTCTTGGACTTGAGTTAGTCTATACTAACTCTGGAATTTACATTACTCAGAGAAAGTATATACAGGATATGTTGAAGAAGTTTCATTTGCAGGATGCCAAAGTTGTAAGTACTCCAATGGAGGTAAACCTAAAATTAAGTGCTCATGAAGGTGATGTTCTTGAGGACATTACAGGTTATCAAAGCATAGTGGGAAGCTTGAATTATGCTACATTGACAAGGATAGACATTGCTTATGGAGTAAGTGTGCTAAGTCAGTTTATGCACAAGCCTAGGGCACCTCACTTGGAGGCTTCCAAAAGGATCTTGAAGTACCTTAAGGGTACTCAACATCATGGTTTGTATTTCCCTTATACATCAGACTTGGACATTAAAGTTTATTCAGATGCAGATTGGGCAGGATGCAAAGATGATAGGAGTACCCCAGGATACCTTTCATTTGCAGGTGATAAGCCAATATCATGGTCTTCAAAGAAGCAACCTACTGTTGCTTTATCTTCTACAGAGGCAGAGTATAGAGGATTGGCCAATGCTACTCAAGAGGCCATATGGATCAGATTGTTGTATACAGAATTGGGCTTGCATACTACATCTCCAATGATCTTTGGGGATAATACAACTTCATTACACCTTGCAACTAATCCTATTTATCATGCTAGGACCAAGCATATAGAGGTCCACTATCATTATGTGAGAGAAAAGCTATCAAGCAAGGATATTCAGTTGGCATATGTATCAACTAATATGCAATGTGCAGATTTGTTGACTAAAGCATTAGATGGTACAAAACTTTGCAGGTTCAAATCAATGATTGGATTGTAGGATATTTATGAAGATTAAAGATGAAGACCAAGCCAAAATGTTTGGCTTGAGGGGGAGCTGTTTGTGCAAAGTCCAAGCCCACACATTTGGCTTGAGGTTCATAAAGATGTGAAGTTCCATGAAAACCATTGATAGTGGAGATTTACCTCTTTACCTTTGTAAAAGTCATTTCTCTTTGACTTGAGAATATTTGTATCACCTACCCAAAACGTCTTGGACTTGTTAGTTAAGAAAGTAACAACTACATTGAGGGAATATCTCCTAGAATGAAGGTTCACTTTTCGGGAGAGCCAAAAGTTGAATTCAAATTCAAATTTGAATGGAATGCCTATATAAACTCACTTGAAAAAGTCGCGGTATGTGTGATCACTTCCCGAGCTCTCCATTGCCATTTTGTTTATGTGTAAGGCCTACATTGTAGCCTACACTAATCTCTATCATAAGGCTATGATTACCAATCCTATGATCTTGTACAACATTGTTCATTAATACATTATACCTACATTGTTCATCTATGACATCTCTGTTATAGTCATTTCTCACTGTCAACTTGTGCTGCTCATATCTCATTCATTTCTCGACCAAATTCAAAGATCTATAGCTAATTGGAATCAGCTCCAAGATATCTACAATCAGCTCCAAGATATCTACACGCTAAAAAAATTTGAAGCCAATCCATTTAGCCGATTTGGAGAAAAGCGCATCAAAGCACTCACTGGTCAAACTCTGCAGAGGTCCTAAAAAATCGGGGGTAATGATTAATTTGCTAAATTGATTTTTCTTTGTATAGTGGATCATTTCAAGTGATTCCACTTGAAATCATTAGCTTACTAAGCTAATTAGATACCTCTAAAAGGATTTTTTCCAATCCCTACTATACTGGTTGCACGGAGCATTACAAGCAGTAAGTCTATGATCCGAAATAGAAGGTTTTCTTGGATCCTTCTATCGAGAAGTAGTTTGTTTTGTTTCAATCTTTTCATACATCATTTCCAAAGTACATAGGCACTTTTATGGTGTCATTAGAAAGCTAAGAGGGTCTACATATCAACTCTAAAGCTACAAGGGGTTGGTACTAAGTAGGATTTGGCAGTACCTACTCATCACTTGGAGTGTCCATCCATCTATCCCAACACTCGCTTGGTATCGTATCGCCGGTTGCCCACTTGTGGTATCGCGATAACATTCTGGTATCGTATCGTCAAAGTGTGGCATCGGGATCGTGATCGTGAGTCGTATCATATCACTAATTTTGGGGTATCGTATCATTTTGGTTGTGATATCGAATCGCCGACCATAGTGGTATCGTATCAGATGCAATAGCGATATCGTATCCTTGAACCTCTGGTATCGTATCGTTCACAAAGTAAGTATCATATTGTGAGTTTCTTAGGTGTCGTATCGTGAACTTTGATATTTTATCGTGGAGTGAGACGTATCGCATCGTGCCCAAATTTGGTATCGTATCGCCCTCTGTCCAATATCGTATCGTGCACAAGGTAGTATCGTATCGCTAGAGAGTCGAGTATCATATCGTCAAAACTCTTAGTATCGTATCGTATACACAACAAGATATCATCTAACTTTTGGGTATTGTAACACCGGTATCATCAGTATCGTATTGTTGCCCATCTATGATATCGTATCGTGAAAATTGTCAATATCGTATCATTCCCCATTTTTTATATCATTTCGTGCAGATCATTAGTATCATATAGTTGCCCATCTGTGATATCGTATCGTGTAGAATGTCAATATCGTATCGGGGACAATTGTGGTATCATATCGTCAGTTACTTAAGTATTGTATCGTGGGATACTTGAGATTGTATCATCAAAGGAGTATCGCTCAGAAGTGGTATCGATCAGAGAGTACTCAAGCCATTTTTGAAGCAAATGCTGTAGCAGTAAAGGGTGAAGTAGAGGACATATAAAGCTTTGAAGAGGTGAATGAACTTGAGATCGGGAAGAGTCCTCAGAAGCCGCAAAAGCGTAATTTCATCAGTAGGTAGTGTTGAAACCTACCCTACATTCACAATACTTTGAAACCTTGAGTGAATCTGAGGAAGAGACTATTATGGCCTCAGAAGATAGGCATAGCTCTATACCCATAGCAAGTCTAATGTCTATAATTGAGGGAGAGTACAAGACCTCCTTGGAATACATGACCACCAACCAACATGATCTACCCATCTACATAGATGGATTAAATAGATCAGTGGCAAGGTTGAAGAAAGCCAAGGATGCTCACATAGTGCCTAGACCAGCAGTCAACTACGTGGGAGGATTATATATGGATAAAAGGGGGATTATGTATACGATCACGGAGCATCCAGAGAGTATCAATGAGCAAAGGAAGAAGATAAGGCCCAAAACTCTAATGAAGAGGGACAAGAAGAACACGTGTTAACCCCTATAGGAAAGTCCATCGTAATTAGGGTTTGGAGAGGAGACTTAATTCCCTAGATGACTCCTTAATGGATGTCTACATGGTGAACAAAATGGATCATTTACTTAAAAACAACTCTTCGTTATGGGAAGAAGTGACGAACCCAACCACCATCTATGAGTTACAGGATCCTGAAAACCCCAGTCACATTACTTAGTTAGACAAGAATCAGAGAAGATACTGGCCAATGACTGAATTAGAGAGAGCTAGGCTGAGATATCAGAACATTTCTGTATTCTCGCCTAGGGATCAAGCCACTACTTCTGAAAATCCCCAAGGAACTCACCAAAATTCATCTTATCAGCATTCTGATCAGACATAACAAGAGAGCATTCCGGTTAGACCCCAAGTCTAGTTTTCTACACCTGGTATTAATCCCAACTATTGACCTCCTACAAATGCAGAACCAAGAAATAGGATTCCTGTTCCTGAGAGACCACCGATAGGAAGAGATGTAGGTATACCAATAGGATGACCAGTTTTCCCTGTAATGCCAAGACCACCTAAACCAAGAAGACGATTCAGACCCATTCAAGTGGCCAAATGCATGAGAAGCCACTATGATGGTTGTGGGTGAGCCGTACAATCACATTGCTGAATTCAAGCAAGTGGTAAGAGTTGAAAATGGTCCAGTATGAATCATTTGGCCTAACCCTCACAGACATGGCCTTAGCATGGTTCCAGCCCTTAGATCCTAATAATTTTCAAAACATGGAACAGGTATATCAGGAATTGATTGAGGAATTCACGAAGACTGGAATAAAAATAAACTCTTCATCATTAATCCATAGTTTCAAGCAGTCGCCTATGGAATCAGTGAGGTTAGCAGCGAGACGATTCAAGCAATATGTGGATAGATGTCCTGTAGAAGAAAGACCCACCCAAAATAAAATGGTCTCATTGTTCTTGGAAGGATTGGTGAATGGGTCATTGAGATCCTTAGTATATGTGAAGAGATTCCAAATTTTACAAGAATGCATGAAGGAGTGTATCGATTTAGAAGACAATCTAGCGGAAGACTTAAAAATACTTCAAGGAAGTGTTAAGAGTGAGGATAGTGCTAGCAGTGCTTCCAATCCCAGGAATAATATAGAAGAGATAGCCGAATTAGTGGCTAAGAAGCTGAATGTTCAAGGATAGAGGAATTATCCTAACCACCCTATGAGAGTGTCTATGTTCAAGAGATGCGTTCATGATTGTACCTAAACCCAAGGGAAAGTGTCTTACACACACCTGTGTTTTGTTCAATTAACTTGTACTATGCCACTTTCTTTTACTCTGAGTCCACAATTGCTCTCAAACATATCCTCTTTAGGATCCCCAGTACATGTCACACAGTTTCTCTCGCTATACACATGCCCTCACTTTGCTCTCTTTCTCCTTTCCTCTCTTCCCTTCATGCACACACGCGTAATTACACACTTCCACTTTCTTTTCCCACTTCTTTCCTTTCCTTCTGACACATGCCCCACCCTTCTCCTCATCTGCTCATTTTTTCTCCTCTTTATCTTACACACACATACATTCACATAAGTGCTCACACACACCCTCACACCCATGTTGTCGTCACATTCGCAAAAAAAAGGGTAAATATAACTTCACTTATTTGTGCAATTCCAAACCCTAGTCCCATTTGCTTCAATAGTTAGCACTTTTAATTAATCCATGACTATTGGAATCTTAACCCTTGGTTCAAAAGTGCCGCCTAAATGGTGGTCAATATACCCTTCAAATGGACGGTTAACTTAAGAGTGCTTAGGGGATTGACTTTTAAATTTTGGAACTTTCAACCTCATATTCGTCATGTTAAAAGTTGTAGTTTAAGATGGTTGAAATTTAATGTTCCTTCCTTGTCTTCAATTCTGAGGTGTGAATTGAGCAAAGCATAGTTCTTCCCGATGTAGATTCATATGACTACTTAGCCTATTATGCGAAAAGGTATCATAGTGTGCTTCTAAGCATTGGCTCAACTTCAAGGCCAGACTTGCATTCTAAATTAAACGAAAAGCTACAACAGCATTGCCACGTTCTTTTTAGAAATGCAACTTGAATTTTTGAAACACATCTGAGTGACTAATGTGGTAAGTCAATAACATGAGGCAGCTCACATGGCCTTACTTCGTGAATCTTTACAAGCTTAAACAATGTAGGGATGAGAACTGCTATCTTCCTAAGTAGAACAAGCACATTTCTTCTTTGCTATCCTTCTAAGCATTTGCGCTCATTACTTCTCATGTTCCTATTTTCCCAATCTCCAGAGTACTTTGCAGCAACAAAGAAAAGTTTGCAAAGTCCACTTTATGTATATTCTATAAGCGCAATCCACGTTCCTTTGTGCTTGTAGAGCTCGTAATATTTCCAGACTTAGTTGACATCCATAGATAATACAATTAGTACGATTGGCTGTGTAAATAATCACAGGCCATGGAATTACAGAATTACATCCAACACCTAAGAGTTAAAAATAAAGAGGACGTGTAAGTCGTAGAGGAGGACAGGGCAATATTCCTTCACCCACAAGCATCGTAATGCTCCACGCCTTGCTTCCCACCTGCGTTGTACTCAGTAGTGCTAAGTTAAGCAGTCAAATCCTTGAGTTGTGGCACTAGTTGTGGAATCAATGAATGGAACAAAGAGGTGCTGGTAATCTGACTTATGCTCATCCCTGTTCCCGAAGAAATTACAGACATAGCCAAAGAGAAGGGGTTGAACAAACCGCATAACAAGCTCTGAGATGCCTATAGAATAACTTACAAGCTGAAACTCTGATGGTATGCTATGATGCACTTTTCTCCTTAAGTTGTCTCCGCTTTCTATTATGTGTCCAAACCTTCCATCAGATCATGGTTTACCTCAAATATACAGATGAGAACTAAATGCAATGCAATGAAATCTGACGAGCACATCATATCAGAGTCCAACATCAAAATTTCTAAACTCATACACGAACTTGCATCACGAGCAGCAAAGTAGGTTCATGCAACTTCAAGCAGATGTGTATAGCTCCAGAGGCCGAATGTTCAGTTCGAGATCCTTCTGCGATGTCTTCTCCTAGCTCCTTCCTCTAGAATGGAGAGAGAAACAACGCAGGAACTTGCTCCCCCTTTTTACTGAATGCTTTCTAGAGCTTCTTGGTTTCTTCTCTGAGGTGTGCAACACCAGAGCAACCCCCCCTTCTTTAAGAACAGTTGCAGCGGTCTAGAAAAACAAAAACACACTACGAGCGAGCCTCCCCCCTTCCACGAACAGAAGAAGAAGCGAACCCATAGCTACTGCCTTCCCCTGTTTTATCTTTTTCTCTGCGGATCAAACAAAACAGCCAGAGATAAAGGTCTTCCGCCCCTGTCATGCCTTTGCTGCCACATAATTCGTGTAGCAAAAACAAAAGAACTTTCTCCTTTCTGCACACAAAACGGAAACCGGCCAATTTTGTTTTTTATTCTCTGTCAATTAAAACGGCCAGCCTTTGGGATAAGAACGAAGAAATGGTTGAAACCTCCAATCACCCAAAATTGCTTATTCCTCCAATATTCTTCAATGTCGGCACCACTCCATCACATCTCCAATATACCCGTAGCAATGATAGAAAGAAACAAACCAAGAAACCAAAGACTCGCAATGTTGTTGATCATGGGAATAATTCCAATCAAAGTGTTCCAAGAAACAATGCTTCAGACTTCAAGTTTGTTAAACACACTCTGCAATATGAACTTCAAACCCTTCGAAAGTTGCTCCAGTGCTACTAAAAAACTTCAACAAATAGGTGAATGTCACTGAATTTGGAGAAACTTCCTCCTCATACATAGATTCAATGCAGCATAGAGCACCTTCAACACACCCATGTTTGACATATGCACCTAACATAGCATTCCATAAAGTCGAATCTGACTCGGGAAGAGAATCCAAAACTATTTCTGCACTTGCAAGTGAACCACACTTTGCATACATGCTCACCAAAGTGTTGCCAATTAGGGGCTCTTTTTCTAGGCCTATCTTGATTATTTCATCATGTATCTCCCAGCTTTTTGATATGGTTCCTGTACTTGCATAGGTCTTCAGACTGTGGTGACCACCATGACAAAAAGCCATGTCTCCAAGTATTGACTCCCTTGACAACATTCCTTTCTGACCAAGAAGTCGTCATGTAGTTGCAAATACCTCTTGTCAACCATTTGATCAACTCTTCAAGTACTTGCAATCAAACAAATTCCCCTGCCAAATACAAACATATTAGTGCATAAAAACCCACCATTTCCTGAGCTAACAGTTCACTATGGAGGTGACCACCCTTCTCATTTGTTCAATAGGGGAATAGTCCCACCACCTCCTTATGCCTATAACAGACCACCTGCCCAGGGTCCCACTCACTACTATAACATCGAGCAAAGGTACACAAATCACAGTACAGAGAATTGTCCTTACAATTGATAACCAAGACATGCATAACCACCATAATTTAGGCCTTATGGATACCCCCCATACCATCAGCAAGCACTTGCACCACGGCCATATGCATATCAAGGATAAAATCAACCTCAACCAATGTTAGGACAACAACCATCTTACCCACAAAATGTTATCCCGGTGAAAATTGAAGAGAATCTTGAAAGAGCAATAGTACCAGCCACCCCATTGACTAGTACTGAGACTTATGATCAATCTTATGACCTTAGTCAAGGACGTTATTCCACCTATGAAAATACTATGGCTGAGTATGGGCAATCCTATGAGACATATACATATGGAGCTGATAGATATGATAGCTCCTATGGATATGATCAGGACTATGTGTCATTAATGTACACTGGTCCTAGAGCTCGAGTACCACCACGGCCAATGAATAGACCACCTGCTCCTAGAGGACCATGTTATAGATGCGGAGGTGATCACTTTATCAGAGAATGTACATTGCCTAACCCACCACCACCTCAGAGAGTTTGGGAGGGTTACTGCAGTGATTGTGGTAGAGAACATCTTTTTAGGGATTGCCCTAAAAATCCCAATAAAATCAATCCCACTGCACAAATAGATGTTATAGAAGTGGTAGAGTCATCAGAGAGTGATAAGGAATACAATGTGCCATTGAAAGCGATAACTAGGGCAAAAGCAAGAGAGACCCCAGATAAATCAAACGAAAATGATAACCAAAATAAAGAATCGAACCCCCTAGCACCACACGTACTTGCAGACTCTGAAGAGTTTGAGAAAGATGCTAAGTCCAGACGAAACCAAAGATGGAGGACTCGTAGAGAAAAGATAAAAGATAAGAGACTGCAATAAAAATTAGAGAACAAGAATAATAAGCAAAGCCCAGATGAAAGGCAAGAACCTAAAGGAAACCCTAACAAGGAGACCGAAAAGCATACAAAACAAGAGGCAGGATCAGTTTTAGCCGATCCAATGCCAGAAGATTTAGCCATGTGGCTTAAAGCATATCAAGAACGAATAAAGGCAGGCCCAGCCATTGAGCAAAACAAAAGAGAATACCCAAGAGGTGACTTAGATAAAGAGAGATTGGAAATATGTAAGAAGGTAATTGAAGTGACTCAGCAAACCCTAGAAAAACCTATTCAGTCCTTACCAAGCACAAGGATCCCTAATAAGGAATTTCAAGAATGTGTAGCCCCTAGTCACCCTAGGGAAGGAAAGAAAGATGAGAACTATGAAGAAAAATGCCATGAAAGTAAAAAAGAAGGATCTGTAATCCTTGAAGTAGACACAGAATGGCCTAGAGACTTATGGGCAAGAGTCCAAGAAGATAGATGGAAGAAAGTAGAAGGAATTGAACCACCTTTTGAGGAGTTAGAAGCAGTAGCCGAGCTTGAATTGTCAATTCCTGAATTCAACCCAGAAAGATCATCTCAACTAGATGACAAGAAAGATGAGGAAGGTAGTGTGAATGCATTACCAAACTACATGGGAGAATATGAACATAACTCAGAGTTGTATCATGTTGCCACCATGAGGAAAAAGGAACCCAACACATCAACCTGAACTTCGGATATAGTACAACACCTGAGAAAAGCAAAAATACCATGCACCTTGACTTTAGAAGAACTCTTGAAAGTGAAGCCTCAATTAAGAGAGAAAATCACCAGCCAACTGGAAATTAAGTCAGACAAAAGCAAGATGAGGGATGAAGTAGCTACTGTTAAAATCCCAATTGATAAGGTTGGAGATTTCAGTAAGGGAGATGAAGGAAATACATGCCTCCCTATCACTTATAGAGAATATACCACGAAAGCCATATTAGATTCGAGAGTTGGAGTAGGAATTGCTACCAAAGAAATATGGGAGAAATGGGGAAAGCCAGCCTTACGACCTACCAGAATGAAGATTCAAATGGCAGGTGGACATACGGAGCGACCCTTAGGATTATTGGAAAATGTAGTATTTACCACTTGTGGAGTCGAATTTGAGCATACCTTAGCAATATGTCAATTCGAAAAGACTAGCAATTATGAGATGATACTTGGAAGGCCTTTCATGAGACAACTCAAGGTAGTGCAAGACTGGGGAAAAGACGTAGTGTACTTGCAGCATGGAGGAATGACAACTAGGATAAACATCCATACTTATATTATCAAGATGTCCCTCCTCTACAATGGAACCTGATACACAAGGAAGATGATAATTTATCCATTCATAGTGTAGGATGGAGTAGTCAAACATGGATGAAAAAAGATGCTCACCTATGGATGTGTAAGGCAGCTAACAGGGAAGAAGAAAGGAGACAAAGATGGCAGCCAGGACAAGGAGTGTCTAGACTTGTAGAAGATCTTGCTTACATGCCTCAATTATTCTTAGATGAAGAGTTCGAATCCCATGGTTGGATGGATATTTTAGCCACTCTTGATGTATGCGTAAATGAAGAAGTAATAACTATGAATGAATGCATAGATGAGGAAGGATATGATGTAAATCTATACATGATTGTTCTCCAAGAAGCGGATGAAGGGGAGTTAATTGAAAAAGAATGGAATGAAGATTACGAGAGCATAGAAATGGAACTAGAACCTATTGAGGAAGAAAGGAAAAAGAAGGGAGAAATTGAAACTAGTCTAGATTTGACTCAAGTCATGCTACAACCAAACGTGAAAAAAGAAAAAGAAGACAACACACCTCAAGATCAATTCGAGGTACCTGAACATTTCAAGAAATATGAAGTAGAAGAAAGAAAGATTGCTATTCAGATTCCAAAATGAGAAGCACAACCAGGGATAGCATACGATAATAAAGAGCAGACCAATAAGATTGTAGTATCTATTGAAGAAGGAGAAGAGAGATGCACTTTCATAGGACAAGATGTCTCCCGAGAGGAAGAACAAGAATTAATACAACTTATAAGAGAGTATCGAGATGTCTTTGCATGGACTTATAAGGATTTAAAAGGTGTAGATCCTTCTATTTGTGCTCATAGAGTCCCTATGACAACAGAAGCCAAGCCCTCCAAAAAAAGACCATACACCTATAATGATGTTTATTCCGCAAAGATTAAGGAGGAGATAGATAAATTGTTGGATGCGGGCTTCATTTATGAAATTGAACACACGGAATGGGTAGTACCGAAAAAGAATGGAAAATTAAGGGTGTGCATTAACCTTAAAAAGGTGAATGGTACCACCATACGTGATAGTTACCCATTAACCATCACAAATCATCTGTTAGAAAGGGCTGGAGGCAAGGAAGTCTATAGCTTCCTTGACGGATTTTCAGGATATAATCAGGTAGCCATTGCTCCCGAAGACCAACATAAGACAACCTTTGCAACTGAATGGGGAGTCTATGCTTTTAGGGTTATGCCATTTGGTCTAACTAACACCCTGTTGGAGTTAGACGTCTGCGGAAGCACGCGAACAGCACAAGGAAGAAGAAGAAGCTTGGAGCACAACACACAAGACTGAATGTATTACTAGAGAATGTACAAAGATAAGTAGCCCATTAGGGCAATAGGCGTGCCGGGGGAAAAAAACCTCCTAAAGAGGGAAAAAAGTGCCCCGGCGGTCCTAGAGTGTTCACACACATCACTACCTAAATATATCAACAAATCCCCCCTGGGAGTGATGCGGTGAACAAGGAGCTGGCACTCATGTATAAGGAAGTGCCGAGCTATGTGGAAATCACTCCACAAAAGGAAGTAAGCCCAAAGCTTTGCGGAAAGCTTCAAACTTCTCCCTAGGCAGAGCCTTCGTGAAAAGGTCTGCAATGTTCTCCTGCGTGGGCACATATGCCAAGCTGATCTCCCCAGCAGAGAACCTCTCCCTGACATAGTGATAATGCACCTCAATGTGCTTAGTGCGAGCATGGAACACAGGGTTCCTCGCAACTGCCAATGCGCTCTGACTGTCAGTGAAGATGGTGGTGGCAGAAGACTGGCCAACACCCAAATCAGCCATAAGGCGTCTGAGCCACACACACTCAACAGTCGCTGTGAAAGCTGCCCTATACTCAGCCTCACAACTGGAAGTGGCCACAGTAGGCTGCTTCTTGCTCAACCAAGATATACATGAGCTACCAAGCATGAAGCAAAAACCACTGGTGGACACACGAGTGTCATAGCAACCAGCCCAATCTGAGTCAGAAAAAGCATGCAAATCTGGCGGTGGTGATCCCCCCTTGGGATAAAACAACCCAAGTAGCCGAGTACCACTCAAGTAGCGAAAGATGCGCTTAACCGCTTTCCAATGCGTGACTCCTG
This sequence comes from Ceratopteris richardii, assembly GCA_020310875.1. NCBI lineage: Eukaryota > Viridiplantae > Streptophyta > Polypodiopsida > Polypodiales > Pteridaceae > Ceratopteris > Ceratopteris richardii. Next base: position 99,884,577 of record CM035412.1, read on the forward strand.
GGCAATGCATAAACCTGCTCATCTGTGAGACAGCAAACTGAATATCTGGCCGAGTAATGCATAAGTAAATCAAGCATCCAACAGCCTGCTGATAGAGAACAGCATCAAATGCATCTCCAGCATCATGAAGACTCAATCGTAAACCTGTCTCCATAGGAGTGGCAATAGGCTTACAGTCTTCAAGGCCAAAACGCTGCAATAATGTGTCAATATATTTCGTTTGACACAAAGCCATTCCACCATCAACTTGCATAAATTGAATGCCCAAATAGTGATGCAAATGCCCCAAATCAGACATCTCAAATGAGGCATGCAAATCAGCCTTGAAATCAGCAATATGCTTCTCAAGAGGACCAGTGAGCAGCATGTCGTCTACATAGACAACAATGATCAGAAGCACATCATTAGCACGCTTAACATATAAGGTGCTTTCAGTTGGACTGTTCTCAAAACCATGTGCAATCAGATAGGCATGTATCTTCTCATACCAAGCACGTGGTGCTTGCTTTAAACCATATAACGCCTTCTTTAACCTGCACACCTGGTTTTCATGCCCTTTCTGCACAAAGCCACGGGGCTGAAAAACATACACTTCTTCATGCAAGTCACCATTCAGAAATGCTGTTTTAATGTCCAACTGATGTACATTCCAACCATGATGGGCTGCAAGTGCACAAATGCTCCGAACAGTAGTCATACGGCATGTAGGTGCAAAGGTCTCATCAAAATCAATGCCTCTTTCCTGCGCATAACCCTTTGCAACAAGCCTAGCCTTATACCTGTCAACTGTACCATCAGGTTTACGCTTCAGCTTGTATACCCACTTAGTGCCAATGGCCTTCTTGCCAGGAGGCAAGTCACATAAAGACCATGTACCATTCTTCATTATAGCATCATATTCAGATTGCATAGCAGCCATCCAATTTTCTGAATTTTGTGCTTCATCAAAAGAAACAGGCTCATTCTCATCACAGAGACTAGATGCAGCCATAGCATAGCAATCTGATGCAAAGGAGGTACTATGAGAGCCTGAACGAGTACGATATGACAAAGGTGCATCTAATTTGCTGTCACGCAAAGTCTGCACCAGCCATTTTGGCATAGTTTTTGCCTGTTCAATATCAGCTCTCTCATCAACAAGTGCATCATGTAAATCTGCATCAGAAATGGAATGATCTGCATCATCATATGAAACCTGCAAAGGCTGAGAAGTTGCCTCATTAGGACCAGCACTAGCCTGTCCACCTGTAAAAAGAGGCATCAAAGTATCATACATGTCTTTGGAGCTAACAGATGTCTCCTTAGTACATGAAAGCAATGGCTGAATAGCATCTTCCACAAAGACAACATCACGGCTAACCAGAATGCGTTTAGTCTGTGGATGATACAGACGATAGCCTTTACTTTCAGAACTGTACCCAACAAAAATACATTTTACTGCCTTATCATCCAATTTTCTGCGATGTTGTTCAGGCACTAATGCATATGCCAAACAACCAAAAACACGCAGATGAGCAACAGATGGCTTGCGGTCATGCCAAGCCTCATATGGAGTGATAGACTGCAACGCTTTGGTGGGACACCTGTTCAGTACATATGCTGCACACATGACAGCCTCAAGCCAGAAACTATGTGGTAAAGCCTGACTTTTGACCATGCACCTCGCCATCTCCATGAGTGACCTGTTCTTTCGTTCAGCAACTCCATTCTGTTGAGGTGTATACGGCACTGTACACTGGTGTTTTATCCCACGTTTAGCCAGAAATGCATTAAAATCTGAAGACATATATTCCCCCCCTCGATCAGAACGGAGGGTGCCCATTTTACATGCTGACAGATTTTCAGCCAAAACCAAAAACTGTTTGAAGCACATGAACACTTCGGACTTTGCTTTGAGTGGGTATACCCATGCATGCCTGGAAAAATCATCAATGAAAGTCACGAAGTAAAGGTAATTTCCAAAAGAGGGTGTCTGCATAGGACCACAGACATCACTATGTACAAGCTGCAATTTCTGCATAGCCCGAACTGAACCATCTTTTGGAAAGGAAGAACGCTGCATTTTGCCCAAAATACAGCCTTCACAAACATGTTTTCCAGGTGCCTCAAGTTTGGGCAAAGAAGACACCATTTCAGATTTCTGCAGGCGTAACAAACTAGCAAAATTCAGATGACCAAAGCGTGCATGCCAAAGCTTTGCATCTGACATAGCCTGAGAATCATGAACTGCACATGCCGAATCATTCACAGATCTTTCATAGTCTATGAGCTTATACAGCCCACGACATAAAATGCCAGAAGCAATAATCACATCGCCATTTGAGAGATCATGGATTGTACACCTGTCATCAACGAATTTCACAACCAAGCCAATCTTGGCTAATGCAGAAACTGATAACAGGTTCTTTTTGATCCCTGGCACAAATAAAGCATCTGACAAAGTGAAAGAACTACCATCAGCAGTAGTCAAAATGATCTTACCAACTCCCATAACAGGATAAGAGGAGTTATTGGCGCATGTGACAGTATTCCCTGTAGGGGCAGGCTCGAGTGAAGAGAAGAAACTGCGCTGCGAGGTAATATGTTTGGTCGCCCCACTGTCAAAGTACCAAACATTTGAGTCTACTGCAGACATGCACTGATCATGAGAAGATGGGTCAAAACTGCAGACAGTAGTAAACGCCCATTCTTCTTCCTGCACAAGATTTGCAGACTCTGTTTTTGGTGTAGAGGCCTCTGCAACAACCATTCCAGCCTCTTTCTTCTTTGCCTCTTTAGCAGCCAGTTTTGGACAGTTCTTTATAATATGATCATTTCCTTTACAGTACTTGCAGAACAATTTCTGCTTTTCTGATTTCTTCTCATCTTTATCCTGGTTCTTCGATTGTGCAGCATTTGCAGATTTCTGCTTACTAGTAGAAGAGCTCCATTTTCCTTTGCCCTTCTGACTAGCCAGGAAAGCTTGATCTGCAACACGCATAATGGACCTGTTCTGCCTGGACTGATCTTCCTGCAACAGAACAGAGACTAATTCCTCAAATGACAAGGCATTCGGATTGCCTTTCATCATCAATCGAAGAGTAGAGACAAAACTCTGATATGAATCAGGAAGGCCATTCAGAACGGTCTGCACAAGTGAGCTATCTGGTATAACCTCATCAGCAGAAATCAATTGTTCCTTCAGGTCTTTGATCTTTGTAAGAAAACTGTCCATAGAATCACCTTCATTCATGTGCTCACTCTCCAACTGTTTTCGGAGGTAAGCAACACGAGCCTCATTCCTAGCCTGGTACAAAGTGGTAAGTGTATCCCAAGCATCCTTTGCTGTTCTGCAAGAGCGAATGTGAGGGATAATGGCACGTTTGACAGACAAAGCTATCAATGCATGTGCCTGGGCATCTCTGCCATCCCAACGAATCTGCTCTGCAGTAGGTGCAACAGAAACAGCAGCACGAACAGGAATCTGCGGAATATCATCTTCGACACCATCTTCATCAGCTCCAACACCTGTATTTGCAGTACCTGTCGTTACAGGTGTAACAGGACGTCTTTCAACACCCTGCACAATGTTCCACAATCCTTTTGCAACCAGTACATGTCGCATCATATAAGCCCATAATGGGTAGTTGGTACCATCCAACTTATCCTCAACAGCCAACATACGGAATACATCACTGCTTTCAGCCATGGCCGGTGACTAAAATACCTTGATGCAGAAAATTGACTGTATCTCAAAAAGTTGAACGGAACTGCCCAGACGAGTTCTGCTAGACCTGTAGCAGACTTTGAGACGCTTAAACTGGCGAACAGAAACTGGTATATACCTTTGGCACAAAAGGACGAAATAGCCTGCACAAGCGCTGCGATAGTGCGTTCGGAGGCCGAAACGAGCTCAGATCGCGATTTCGGCACCACACAGCAAAGCTGTTTTGATCTAGGAAACACCCTGAGTATGCTCACCAAATTTCATGCGAATCTGAGACTGCAAATGGAGGAGTGTCGACGGCGCCCTAGAAGAAGCAACGACCTGCTCTGATACCAATTGTTGGAGTTAGACGTCTGCGGAAGCACGCGAACAGCACAAGGAAGAAGAAGAAGCTTGGAGCACAACACACAAGACTGAATGTATTACTAGAGAATGTACAAAGATAAGTAGCCCATTAGGGCAATAGGCGTATATACAAGCCGGGGGAAAAAAACCTCCTAAAGAGGGAAAAAAGTGCCCCGGCGGTCCTAGAGTGTTCACACACATCACTACCTAAATATATCAACACACCCTAGCCACTTTCCAAAGACTAATGTGCCATGTGTTCAAGGAATTTTTGAGAAAGAGTATGGAGGTATACGTGGATGATTTATGCACCTATTCAGCTATAAGTCCAGAGCACATCCCAGAACTAAGAAAAAAATTTGCCAAATGTCATCAGTATAGAGTATGCCTTAATCTGGAAAAATGTGTCTTCATGGTTCGATAAGGAAAGATCTTAGGACATGTCTCTAAGAATGGAATTTCCACTGATGAAGACAAAATCAAAGTAATTCTGGATTTGCCAAGACCAAAGACTGCTAAAGAAGTGCAAGCATTTATGGGTCATTGTGGATATTATCGTAGATTCATTCACATTTATGCCATAATCATGAGGCCCCTTTATGGATTGCTGACTCAGTTTACCTGGACAAAAGAATGTGAAAAGGTGTTCAACGAATTAAAGAGTTGTTTGAGTGCAACACCAATTTTGAAAGTACTAGATTGGAATAAACCATTTCATATCCATGTGGCTGCCTCCAAGTTTTCCATTGGTTGCATCTTAGCGCAACGAGTAGATACAGGAAAGCTAGATCATCCTATAGCCTATGCTAGTAGACAATTAAACCAAGTGGAGCATAATTATAGCACTACAAAATGAGAAGGCTTAGGGATGGTATATGTAGTGAAGAAATTTAGACACTACTTATTGGCAAACAAATTCAAATTCTTCATTGATCATCAAGCTCTATTGTATCTAGTCAATAATCCTTGTAATACCGGACGACTAGCACAATAGTTACTATTATTAATGGAATTTGATTTTGAAATAGTAGTCAAAAAAGGAAATACACACATCCATGCTGACCACCTATCAAGAATGACACATGGAGAACCTCCTACAGGAGTGCCAGATGATTTGCCACATATTTATCTTTTCAACCTGGAAGTATGTCCACAATGGGCCAAAAAAGTGATTCCCATACTCACGCATGGATCTCAACATAGGATTAATTTAAACAAGAGCCAAGAGTTATGGAAAATTAAAAATCTCCATATCATAGTTGGAAGCCTATACCATCAAGAACCAAGTGGACTACTTATGAGATGTGTAGAGGAAGATGAGCAAGAGATGTGGCTTCAAAAAGCACACATAAATCAATGGAAAACTCATCGAAGTGCTAATGGGACTTGGCAAGAGCCTAAGAGATTAGGAATATATTGGCCAACTATGCAGAGAGATACACATAACTATGTCTCTAGATGCCCCATTTGTCAAGAAAGAACACCTGAAGAGAACTCTACTCTGTGTTACTCTATAGTAGCACCTAGATGGAGTATGCCTCTAGTGAAATTCTTGAAAACACAAGAGTACCCAGAAGGAGCTAGTTTGGCAAGGAGGCAAGCCCTTGAGGAGCAAAGCAAGGATTATGTGCTCATAGGCAAACAAATTTGTAGAAGAGGGAGGGAAAACCAATTAAGATTGTGCATCCATGAAGATGAGTATATTCCAGTCTTGGAAATGGCTCATACAGGAGCCACAAGAGGACATTTTTCTGCAGATAAAATTGCAAAAATGATTCTCTTTGCTAGATTGTGGTGGCCAACTCTATATCAAGATGCAGCCACATATGTCTAAAGATGTGATACTTGTCAACAAACCAAGTATCCTATTAGAAGAGATGAAATGCCAATACAACATGTGATAAGTTCAAGAGCATTTACCAAATGGGGAATAGGTTTTGTTGGACCTATTAGCCCACCAGCAAAAGGTTCTCATGTCGAGTATATAATTGTTGCAACCGATTATTTGATCAAATGGGTAGAAGCCAAGGCGACTAAGAAGAATGATGCAAGGACCATGACTAAGTTTAGAAATCAGCTCCCTATCACCCACAAGCCAATGGACAGGCTGAAAGTTCAAACAAGATCTTGTGTACAGTGCTTACGAAGATTGTTAATAATGGAAGATCTGATTGGGACAAGCAATTACATCATGCGTTATGGGCATTCAGAGTAGCATACAAGATAGCTATAGGAACTACTCCTTTTAATCTAGTGTACGGCCAGAATGCCATCTTACCAGTTGATTTCCTAGTTCCTACACTTAGAGTAGCATCGACCTATGAATGGACTGGACATGAGTTATCTAATCAATTGGAGCAAATCGAGAAGCTACATGAAACAAGATTGCAAGCCGTAGCACACATTTATGCTACAAAAAGGCGACAAAAAGCATACTTTGATGCTCATATCAAGAGTAAAGGTTTGAAAGAAGGAGTTTTAGTCCTGGTATATACTTTAAAGCAACATGCAAAGAAGCTGCAAAAAAGAGGATATGGACCCTTGGTGATCAATCGCATATCAACTAGTGGAGCTATCAACTTAGCAACCCTAGATGGAGAAGTCCTACTGAGATATATAAGTGGATGTCAAGTCACAAGAAGTATTTAGAGCCATTAACAGAGGAGATGCTATCAAGACCTCTAGCAGCATAGAGTAGATGAGAAGAAAACGAAAAAATATGCAAGGAAGCACGACAAGAGGCCCTGGAATGAATAAGAAAACAAAAGGAGTGGATGAGAGAAAGGGGTGGACATACTGCCAAGGTGAAGAGCCCATCCCAATGGCTAATTTTAGAGCCCCAAAAACCCTAAGACATGAAGTGCGACAACCATATGTGAACTTAGGAGTGGGAACATAGGAGTACCACTTGGTGGATGCCCTCATTGACACGGGAGCAGATATCAGCTGCATCAGATCCTCTTTGACTCATCAGCTCAAAGCCCAATTACTTTCAACCAAAGCATGTCTAATTGGAATAGGAGGCAATGTTACTGAATGCATAGGTGAGATTACCTTATCATTGCACCTAGGAAATAACACGATGCAACAAAAACTATTAGTGTGCCACGATCAAAATCTATTAGAAGAACTTGTGTTAGGTCAAAATTGGATATATGAGTATGAGGTAACCATCCAACTAGCCTTAGGCTACATCTCAACCAAGATAGGACATTGAGAAGTGTTTAGTTTATTAGATGAAAGACCAGTCAAATCAACTTGTCTAGCTCTGAGAGATCAATTAAGCATGCATGAAGGTGATTGTGCATCTACCTGTACTATGGAACCCTCACCTCCAAGTACTTCACCTTTGTTTGCACCATTTATTAATCTCACACCTCCTCGTCATCCATCGGACCTTTCAACTAACATCATTTCCATTGAGAGTCCTAGTGAGGAATTGAGCCCAAGAGTGACTAATGAGAGTAATCAACCCAAAACTTCCCACATTAGAATATATCCAATTCAAGGAACCAGACAGGCATGGATTCAGAAAGATCAAGTAGCAGCATATCATCAACAACAAAGCCATCACCTACAAAGGAACCAACAACAGGTCAAGACTACACGCCAAGCTGGATCACTAGGTCTATAGAAGATTTTTCAATTATGGATCCCAAAGAAACTGATTGCTGCTCAACCCTCAAGAATGCAAATATGGATTCCCAAATCAACTATGCCAACAAAGAAAACTAAACTGAAGACACTAGTACAAAGGACGGATCCATCCAAAATAAAGTCAAAGGAGCAAGAAAGATGTGATAACCCAAAATTGCAGAAACAAGAGTACTCAAAGGAATCAACTCAAAGATATGTATGGCGAGCAAAGAAGAATCACAATACGACAGCTACACAAAGCACAAGAGCAGACAAAGTTGCAGTCAACAACAATAAAATAAAGCTAATTTGGATACCCAAATCTCGATCGCTATCTTCAAACCTGCCCGCAACTTCTTCTTGCACACATCTTGAGTTCCATAACCTCAAACGTGCATGATAGGGCCACATTACAAGGCCATGCATTTGGCACATAATTCTTCTTCTACTTAGTAGTGATGCACATCTCCTTCCCAGGGAATAGGAGAGCACTTGTACAATAACCTCAAGGAAAATAATTAAAAATAAAATAAAGCTTCGGCTATTTACTAAAGATTTTGTTTTCTTTCAGCAAAAATAAGAAAAAAATCTATATGAAAAAATCCCAGGTACTACCTTCCTTACACCCACGGGGAAAGATGACACAACTCACTCGGAGAACTGTTCGATTTGTGGCAACTAAGTGGAAGATAAGTGATGCAATCACATTGATGCTGATTGTGGTGTGTTTCAAGTGCAAATGGCTTCTGAAGATTCCGAAGCAACCATTCAAGATGAGGTGTTAGAGTTTTCGTTGTAGAGTGTGACCAAGGTCAAAGGTCATTGGTTTCGTGAGGATCAACCTGTGGGTGATTATCTTTTCTTAGTAACCATCAAGATCATAGACACAGACCATCACTTTCTAGTTATGCCTCAAGATTTCAAGGTTCTCCATGAGCTTACAAGAACTGTAGACATAATGACAAAAGCTGGAGTCTAGAAATATTTCAAGTTACCCATTTACAAGCATGACTTCCAAAGATGCACTCAGGTAATGAATACTTTACAACCAACCCTGCATAACCCCTCTATGCTAGAGGCAAAAGTACTGGATGCAACAGGAGAATGGGTGATTATACAATTCATGCATGACTTAATTAAAGAATCATTTGGCTGGGAAAAAGGTGGAACCATGGATTTGAAGAATGAAACCCGCAAAGCCAAAACACAGACTTTTTTGGACATCAATTGCTTGGCCATAGAAGACGAGGTCCGCCTCATTCATCAACATTTTTGTTTTCCCAATATGAATCACTATGCAGCCCCACAGAAGAACATTATACAACTCTTATCCCATGCTATCAGGCAGATTGGGAACCAGGCGAACGTGATGCCTTATATCTAGGAGCGTCTCTTTGAAGCTAAAAAGGAGTGGCAACAAAAGAAATTCTTAAATGGTATTACTACATTAACAATCCTCATTTACCATGCACTACGAATCCGAGAGCACCTGACCAAGATGCCCACATCCTTCGAAATGGCCAAATACGCAAAGATGGCCACTGTACCACAGAAGAAGAAAGAACTGAACTGATAAGCGAAAGCAGAGACCAGTTCTCAACCACACATGAGAGGAACAAAAAGATTCTGAGAAATGAGTAAGGGCGAAGAGTCACTTCCTACTCCCAAAAGAGTGCATGTCCTACCAAAGACCAAGCTTGAAGATTCAAAACCTATTACAGAAGCAGAGTTGCAAGAAGCATTAGACGCAACTCACCAACATATGGAAGGTCAAGTCAATCTGCCAATACAAGGGCATCATTATTATCAGTCCCATAAAGACATTCCTCAAGAAAAGAAATTATCGAAGTCCGACGCCTATAAAGAGTTGGGATTAACAACCTCAAGTTCATCCTCAGAAGCTAAAGAAGATCAAGAGACATCCCTAATGAATGTGGACCTGAAAAGTGATTCGGAGGACGATGGAAATGGGATGAAATAAATCAAGTTGAGGATTCTATTGGCATCGAAGGAACAAAACTCGATCAAAACACTAACAATACAGTCATTGAGCCAACAGAGAACCCATCATCCCAACAAGAATTTCATGTAATCAAGATGAATGAAGATACGCACATTCATATTACAGAGACACAATTGGATGGGAACAGATCATTGAAGAAACCAAAGGAGGAAAAAGAACCGGAAAAGGTGGAAGAGCACACGCCGTTCGCTCCAATTTGGGTGGTAGCCGAGTCTTCACCATTGGACATTACATTTCAAGGAAGTGCTATGAAGACCCCACCACCAGTAAACTACACCTTAAAATCCAATAGCCACATAATGAAACCATACATGTGGATCAAGGGAGGGATGTACTGACAAGGGAAGAACCTAGTATCCCCATTACCTGGTTACAAGTGGATGCCAACAAACTAAAGTTTGTCGTGAAAAATATGATGCAAAACACCATGGATACCCAACAACAATTGGTAGAGGCGGACGAGGAACATGACAAGGCTAGGAACGAGAGACATCAATTTCAAGTGATGAGCGAAAAACTCTCTGCACAGCTAATAGAGGTGCAAAAGGCATTAAATGCAAAAGAGAAGGCAGAAGCAATGGAAAGATGCAATACGCTTATGGTCGAAAATCAAAGCCTTCAAGACAACCTAAAAGAGATACAAAGTAAATATGAAGCAGGTGAAGTGGAAAAAGCGAGAATGAATGCCGGAAGTAAGTTGATTGAAACTCAAATCAAAGTATACATGGAGGAAAAAGACAATTTAAGAAATAGAAATAAGGACTTATGAATGCCATATTGTGCAATCAACCCATAGAAACACAAGCAGCAAGTGCAAGCGACACAAAGGCATTGGAAGATCAAATTGCAAAGTATGAAGATCAGCTGAAACAAGAGCAAGCTACCAGAGAAGAATGGGAAAGAAAGTATATGCATGACACTAATGAACTCAGAAAGCAATGGAAATCGGTTGAAGACAAACTTCTTGTGGTATATAATGAAGATGCTGATCAAATAGCCACCATAGGAAATGAACGTTGGACTGCCAAAGAAGCACTAACAAAGGCTACCAATTAAATCAAAGAAAAGGATGAACTCATTGCAAAATTAAAAGCTCAAATAGAACATGTAACAATGGGGACACCACTAGTTCCAAGCTCCCAAGCTGCTACTGTGGAGAATGAGGTACGTCCTCTTTCTCCCCCATGCATCATTCACCAATAAGGGAGGCAGCACAGCCAAACACTAAAAGCCATGATTGGGCTATTGCAAAACTAAGCCGACATGAACGGGCACTATTGGTGTCCCAGGTTACTATACAATTTGAAGATCAAGTGATTAAAGTCATGAAAGAAGCACAGATCAAGAATAAAAGCCTCGAGCAAATTTTGAAGCCATTTAATATACCTTACGGCTTGCTAGAAGAAGAAACATGACAATATATTAGGAAAATGACTAATAAAGACCAGATCAGGATCTACAATTCACATTACAGACATTTATGTATAGACAGGCCGAGTTTGACAAAGCAAATCCGATTTGGAGGTGCAAATTTTTGGAAATGAATCCAACTTTAAGGGTACATTGGGAAGAAGCACCATATGTACTTCAAATAAATCCTACTTTTTTCCTAGTATCGTGAAGACGTACCTGGACACAATTTTGGGAAGCACAATGCCAAGGTACATTAAACAATGAATGGCTAAATTATCCGTTATTGCCTAGTCCTCCATGAAACTATGTCCCAACAGAAGAGTACATGGTAAAGACCATAGAATTTTGGCTATCCAGATATGCCACAATGCCATATTTAACTATCAAAATGACAAATAAGGTATCGAGCATGCTCCTCACACTTCTGAAGACTTACAATTATAGCACTATATTCACGCCTCATGTTCCTTCCGAGTCCATACATGCAGACCTTTGCGGAGGCATGTTTTACAAGGTTTTTTGAGATGGACTCAGAAACTTTTATGAAGATCACTTCCAACTTAAATGCCAGACTAGAAGCCTATGAACCGAGCTTCTTTGCAGATCATAGACAGGCACCAGATGATGGAGTCAAATCATCTCAATGGCATGAACTAATGGTATGTGAAGCTAATTTGGTAAATCACAGAGAGCAGAAAGTGATTCAAACGTGCTCCCGTCGCATTCCAAAGCTTGTCGGGGACGATAGAGTTCAAGAGGGGGTGGTGTTGAAGGAGACTCAAGCAGAAAGAAAAGACGAAGAAGATCAAGACAAAAGCTTCATTAAATATAATATACCTGAAGACATATCTCTGTAGGAAGCCCTGCAAGGGTACACAACATTCATCTCTGCACCGAGCCCCGTAGGGGCACACAACATTCATCTCTGCACAGAGCCCTGCAGGGGCACAAAACAGTGGAAAGTAGGAGATATTCCCTCAGCTCAAAAATTCGTGGTTTTAGGTAGTTAGAGCCACGACTTTGCTTTTACATCATGGATGAGGTAAGCAATCCTTTTCTTTTTTCTTTTTTCAATTACAACAGATAAAAATGAACTCTTTTACAAGAGGTGTTCACATGACTACACATGTGACTCACAAATGATCATAATATCAAGCATATCAAGCATGTAGGCTTGGGTAAAATGCACCAACAGCTCCCCCTCAAGCCTAACATGCTTGGCCTCCAAATAAGTCTTCAATTGTCCTTGATTTCCTGCAAGCCAATCATCAACTTGAATCTACTTAACTTTGTACCATCAAGAGCTTTAGTCAACATGTCTGCACATTGCATATCTGTAGAGACATAGGATAGTTGAATATCCTTGCTCATTAGCTTCTCCCTTACATAATGGTAGTGGACTTCAATATGCTTGGTTCTAGCATGGTATACCGGATTAGCTGCTAGATGTAGTGAGCTTGTGTTGTCACAAAAAATGTGAGGTGTTGAAGAATGAAGTCCAAGATCTGTGTACAAAGACTTTAACCACATGATTTCTTGAGTTGCATTAGCCAAACCTCTATATTCGGCTTCAGTAGAAGATAATGCCACAGTTGGTTGCTTCTTTGATGACCAAGAAATGATTTTTGAACCTGTAAATGATATATACCCGGATGTGCTTCTTCTATTATCTCTAGATCCGGCCCAATCTGCATCTGAGTAGACCTTTAGCTCAATATCTGAAGTATATGAATAAAACAAACCTTCATTCATGGTCCCCTTTAGGTACTTGAGGAATCTCTTGGCCGCTTCCATATGTGGTCTTCTCGGCTTATGCATAAATTGACTCAATATGCTAACACTATAGCATATATCCACCCTTGTGAGTGTTGCATAGTTCAAACTTCCAACCAAGCTTTGATAGCTTGTGATGTCTTCAATTGGCTCTCCTTCATAAGCACTAATCTTATGATTTTGCTCCACAGGTGTATTTGCACACTTGGTATTTTCCATCTTGAACTTGACGAGCATGTCATGGACATACTTGCTTTGTGTGATGTATATATCTGAATCTGTGTAGATCAACTCCAATCCAAGAAAGTAAGTGAGTGGTCCGAGATCACTTATTTTCAACTCCTCCTTCATTTGAGTCTTTACCTATTTGATTCCTTCAAGATCATTGCCTGTGATAATAATATCATCAACATACACACATAAATAGATCACTTCAGATCCATTCATCTTTATGAACAAAGAGGTATCTGCCTTGCTAGCTTTGAATCCTTGGTCTTGCAAATAAGTCACCAATCTGAAATTCCAAGCTCTTGGAGCTTGCTTCAATCCATACAAAGCTTTCTTTAGTTTGCATACATAGTTAGGATGATGTGCATCCTCATATCGAGGAGGTTATGCCATATACACTTCCTCAGAAATCCATCCATTCAAGAAAGCATTCTTTACATCAAGTTGATAGAGATTCCAATTTCTAGATGCAGTAAGACTAATGAGAACCCTAATTGTAGGCATTTTTGCAATAGGAGAGAAAGTCTCCTCATAATCAATACCATGGGTTTGAGCAAACCCTTTAGCAACTAACCTTGCTTTGTGTCTATTTATACTTCCATCTGGATTCCTCTTGATTTTGTATATCCATCGAGATCCAATTACCTTCATGGATGGCTTGTTAGGTACAAGCTCCCAAGTGTCATTCTCCTTCAAGGCTTCCATTTCTTCATCCATTGCTTCTCTCCAAGCTTTCTTGCTTTGTGCTTCTTTGAATGTGGTAGATTCTTCATTGGTTGAATCCTTTGCAATGTAGATTGAGTGCTTGGTGACCAAAGAAGTATCATAACCAAACCTCTCTGGTTTCTTCTTCTCCATTGAAGACCTTCTAAGTGGTTGATGTGAGCTCTCGGGTCCATATGTAGCATCCCGCATCTTTGCTTTACCTTTGTTCTTCCATAGCTTTAGTCTTTCCAAGTCTTCTAGGTCAATCTCTGAATCACTTTCTTCAATCTGCTTTGGCTCCTTTGGTTGAAGTGATGGAAAATCTTCATCCAAGTCATATGGCAGCTTCACTTTCCTGTCATCATCAAACCATGATTTTTTTTCATGAAAAATTACATCTCTACTCACATAAAATCCTTTATTGGTTGGATTGTACAATCTATATCCTTTTTTGTTTTGATCATAACCAATGATATACACACTTCTCTGCCTTGGGATCCAATTTCCCTCTTACTTGAGAAGGAATGTGAGCATAGGCTAAGCATCCAAAGATTTTACAATGCTCTAGACTAGGTCTTCTTCCATTCCACACTTCATATGGAGTGGTTCCATCTAGTGACTTAGATGGAAGTCTATTTATGAGATATGTGGCTGTAGATACAGCCTCTGCCCATAGGTAGTTTGGCAATCCCTTTTCGTTGAGCATGGACCTTGCAGCTTCGACAATAGCTCTGTTCCTCCTCTCTGCTACACCATTGAGTTCGGGTGTATACCTTGTAGTGACTTCCCTTTTAATGCCTCTTTCATGCAAGAAGGCATCAAATTCAGAAGAGAAGTATTCTCCTCCACCATCTGATCTGAGTCGTTTCAAAGTCCTACCTGTTTGGTTTTCAACAAGAGCAATATACTTCTAGCAATTAAACACTTCATCCTTGTGCTTCATGAAAAACAGACTGGTCCACCTGCTACAATCATCTACGAAAGACACATAATATCTTGAGCCTGATATAGACGGCTCCTTACTTGGACCCCACACATCCGTGTGCACTAGATCCAAAGGATTTTGATACATATATCCTTTCTTATTGAAAGGTTGTCTATGAGCCTTGCCGAGTTGACAAGCTTCACACTTATAAATCATGTGTTGCCTTGTGATATTAGGCAAACCAAGTACACTTTGGTCCCTGCAAATTTGTTTGAGTGTCCTCTCACCAATGTGAGCAAGCCTTTTGTGCCATATCTCCAACTCTGTTAGAGTTTGAGATCCATAGCTAAACAACTTGCCTTGGGTCTTCAACATATGCTCCAAATCGGTTGAATCTAACCTGCAATCCTTTTTCAACAATCTGTCCAACACTTATTAAATTTTTGGTAATTGTAGGGACATACAAGACTTTGCTTAAGAGGTCCATATTCCCATCTGATGTCTTCACATTACCTATCTTCTCCACTGAGTGCTTTGTGTCATCTCCTATCTGCACTTCATGCTTGTTATGAGGATCTTCCAAATCAGAAAGTAAAGCCACATTTCCTGCTACATGGTTTGAGCATCCCGAATCAATGTAAAATATGTGATCATCATCCTTACCATTCTTCACTGATATATTCATAATCAATAATGAATCTTCTTGACTTTGGTCCTTTGCATAGTTATTGTAGTCTCTTCTTCCTCTATGGCCACTTTGATCGTTGTTGTTGTTGTAATTATTGTTGTAGTAGTTGTTGTTGTTGTAGCCTCCATTGTATCTACCTCTATTTGATCCATAGCCACCTCTATTGAATCCTCTTCCTCTTGAGTTCCTCGGGTTCCTGAAACATTCTTCAGTAATATGATTATATAAGCCACATATATTGCAAGGTTGAGATGATTGGAATCTCCCCCTGCCTTGCTTTCCACCTCTGCCTCTTCCTCTAGCTCTTCCTCTACCTGCAAAGTTTGCTTGGAAAGAGCTACCTTCATCTTCATTCTTCCTATTCTTTGACTTGTCCTTGACCTTAGCTTTATCAGAATATAAGGCAGAAGTTTGATTACCTCTTGAGGACTCACCACCTTTGCTATTTTTTGCTTCATGAGTGAAGAGTTGGCCCATGAGTGTGTTGAGGTCAGGTACATGCATATCCATGTATAAATCCATGGCTGTTGTGAATGACTCCCACTTGTCGTCTGCTTTGATTCCATTTATGATTTGTCTAATGATTTGCTTCTCTTCAATTACCTCTCCAATGCTTCCAAGTTGGTCGGAAATCTCCTTCATCTTTGTGACATAATCAGTCACATTTTGCTTCGGGCTTTTCTTCATTGTTGTGAACTCCATCCACAATTGGTTCTTCCTTGCTCGAGTGTTGGAGGAGAAGAAAGAAGCAAGTGCATTCCAGGTCTCTCTTGATGTCTTGCATCCCTTGACATGAGGTAAAAGAAAATCAAAGATTGAGTTTAGAATATAGGACCTTGCAAGTGCATCCTTCGAACACCAATTTGAAAGTCCTTCCACTTCTTCATGTGATGGTTGCCCTTTGTTCCTCATGGTTGGCATTGCTTCATCTCCGGATATGAATCCATATAGATTCCTCCCTTGAAGGTAAGCCTCCATCCTTAGAGACCATGCCGGGTAGTTGTTTCGATCCAATTTGTCAATTGTTGATGGAAATCCATCTCCCATGTTGCTTGACTATGCTCTGATACCACTGTGAAGAGAGATGGTGGATGCAATCCAAAGATGAGTTGGTGCTACTACAACCCGCTTCACACCAGCCAACTAAGACTTCAGAGTTGATTAGTAGACCCTTTGAGCTTCCTAAATCCACCAAAATATCAGCCAAGTACTTTGGAACATGTATCCCAAAAGTTTAAGTCAAGACAGACAAGTTGCAAGATGACTAGCTCCCAAAACCTTGCTATTTTTGGACATACACCTGCTCGAAAAACTGAACAGTGCTCTCAACCTGGTAGGAATTAGATAAATTCCTTTTGGACATAGCAAATAGACTTAGCAAGCTTCCCAATCCAAGTTACAACACTTCAAATGATGGACTGAGCACTGAGAAGAAGATTCATCAATTTCTAGAACATGCCCACCATTCTCGGGGCTCTACAGAGATAGACCAGTAAGCAGTAAAATGCAGATATCTGAGAAACTATAAATTCAATGACCTTGAAAATGTGTATGCAAAAACTAGACAGTAAGAGCTATCCAACGCACGTTAAAAAACTGAAAAATGTTGAGTAGAACTCGAGATATGACCATCTGAAGTTACTGCTCTAAGTGAGTATAATAGAGAACAAAACAAAGAAGTAGATAATGATGAATGTATAGATTCACATATGATTACAACCACATTGGCAATGAATCTTTGCACAATGGGAGTAGAATGATAGAGCTATGGAGTAAGCTCTTCAATCTCTACAAAATGACATGAAGTGGTCACGTACAAGGCTTGCTAATCGCTTCTTCCTTCTTGCTCTTTTTATAGCTATTCTTGGAGGGAGTTTTGAATTCGAATTCGAATGGCTCCACCTAAAGTGATCCTCAAAGTTAGGAGATATTCCCTCAGCTCAAAAATTCGTGGTTTTAGGTAGTTAGAGCCACGACTTTTCTTTTACATCATGGATGAGGTAAGCCATCCTTTTCTTTTTTCTTTTTTCAATTACAAGAGATAAAAATGAACTCTTTTACAAGAGGTGTTCACATGACTACACATGTGACTCACAAATGATCATAATATCAAGAATACCAAGCATGTAGGCTTGGGTAAAATGCACCAACACTTAATGCCAAGCCAGACATCCCATCTCTCTCTCCAATAAAGCTCCTTCTATGGATAAGGCACAACACTCAGCCACTCTTTAAAGATCAATAAAAGAAACCTAGAAAATCAACAAAATAGAGTGAGAACAAACAAAAATTTGAAAATTGCGATTTTGTGTTTTTGGTGATTTCTCTGATTTTTTTGTGCAAAAATGATGTTTAAGCTTTGATTAATGTAAAAATAAATCTAGAAACAAAATACCTTGCTGCTTGATAGCTAAAACCCAAATTTTTTTGTATCTGTTGGAAGTCGCCATTCTTTTGCTCTCTCTCACTCACTCTCTCATACAAATGAATTTTTCAAATGAGAATTGTGCTTTTATAGTATGCTAAAAATGGTGATTCTGAATGAATTCAATGATTTGAACTTCAAAATTTTGACATTCTCCTAACCATGCATAGTCATTAATGCATTTATGTCACATCATCCACTTTTAATTAAATTCCCATATTCATTTCTCAAGATGAAAACTGTGACTCTGTGTCAATAGTTAAAATTTGGCAAGTTTCAATCCATGAAGAATCAAACTAAATTTTCTCAATTTTCATGTATTTCACTTCATTTTCTTACTCACCTGGATGCCCAAAAGCACAGTTGAAACAATTTTACCATTTTCCAGAAAATCGTGATTCTAACTTGAAAATCGTGATTTTTTATTCTTCTTACAAATTGTGTTTGTTGCTTTCTTTTCCAACTTGGTCTTTTCTAATGTGTTTCAACAACTCTTATTCCAAGTGTCACCTGCAAAACATATATTTTTGAAAGAAAGTTTAATAAAATAAACAATTTTGACTTTTCATGGAATATCTCTGATTTTTTTGAGTTCTCCTTTAGATTTCTCTCATTCACCCCACTTCACGCACCTCATCTCTCACTTCATTTACAAAAACGAAATTTGTTTGCAATTTTAATACAGTGTTTATGATTCTTTTTGCTATGTTTTCCCTAAATAAAATGAAACCACTTTACCTAGGGTTTCCTTTTGGAAGATCTACTGATCTTGGGAAATGAAATTGGCTGCACAAACTCTACTGTTAGTTTGACTATGGAAAAGAGTTCTTCAAGAAAAGTGTATAATGGCAAATGCAATTATCAATTTATGCAAAGGTGTATCCATAAGCTTTTCTTCAATTATTGAAAATAGTCTTTTTAGAGGATTCACAATTTACTTAGGACAAGTAAATGGTACAATCAATTTGCATATAGCTACTTAACTTGACTTTCCTTTTAGCAAATAAAGTTGTCTTTCCCAAAGACCAACAATTTTGCTTAGTACTTGGTCAAAAATCAATCTAAATATGCAAAGATAAACACATTCAACCTTCCATTCAACAAATCAAGGAATCTTTTTCCAAAAGACCTATACTAAACTTATGAAGATCATAAGCGACCATTCATTTACACAAAGATAAACATTCACACCTCTTAAAAGGTAAATGTAAGCCTTCTTTTCCCAAAAGACAAGCTTATTACCTACTTTTCCAAGTTCACATGATAGATATTAGAGTAGTACCTTTCCCAAATGTGTTTGTTTACCATCAACAATGGAAGATCCAGCAAGGTCCAATACTTCTATGGAAGCTTTGATTGCTTCCCCCGCAACAGCGCTAAAAAGATGTTTGTTATTCTTTGGAGTTGTCCTCTCAGCATAAAAGATTAACTTCACATCTTGAATTTTTCAATCCAAGAAGTATACTAAGACCACAACCCCTTCTAGTTAATGGAATCCAAGAAAATGTAAAAGCAATTCTGATTTCTGAGAAGAATTTGAAGAAGGAGTAGGAAAACTAGGGTTTCATATAACTAGAACTATTCAATAGCTTTTTCAGTGATTCTTGTGCCTAAAGTGTGACATTTTTCTTGTAGAATACAAATATGAACTCAAAAATAATTTCCAGTACTTGTATCACCCAGATGAGACAATTGTGATTCTGATAAAACTGAGAATTTCCATTTCGAGCAATGATCTTGTGCTTCTAAACACTCAATCTACTGATAATCACCTCTCCTTACAAACTCCCTCAGTAATACACAAGTTAAGACAACAAATTCCATGGATAAGACATAAGAAATACTCGTGAATCACATGTTGTGGTCCTTTCTTCTTCCCTTTCCACTTTCTCTTGCTTACAAAGTTGGCTTGGGAAGTTTCTTCTTCATCTTCTTCATTCTTCTTGCCTTTGAGCTTCTTATTCTTCTTATCTACATATAGAGCACTCATTGAATTACCATGATAGGATTTAACTTCCTTTATGCTATTGTTGGCCTCTTGATTGAAGAGTTGTCCAAGAAAGATGTTGAAGTATGGAGTTTGCACATCCATGATGAGATCATAAGCCATGGTGAAGGATTGCCATCGCGTATCACTTCGAATCCCAATGAGAATTTGCCTCATGATAGCCTCTTCTTCAATCAATTGTACAATGGATGCTAATTGATATGCAATCTCCTTGACCTTGGTAACAAACTCTATGATGGTTTGTTTAGGTGTCTTCTTCATTTGGTTGAACTCATTCCAAATATTATTCTTTCTTGATTTGGTACTAGTAGAAAAGAGAGTCTCTAGGGCATCCCAAGTCTCTTGATATGTCTTGCATCCTCTAATACGTGGTAATAGAAAGTCAGAGATAGAGTTTAGTATGTATGACCTTGCTTGAGCATCCCGTGCACACCAAAGTGTGAGCTTATCTGTCTGCTCTTGTGTAAGTCCTCCTTTGGATCTTGGAATAGGCATAGCTTCATCACTTGCTACAATTCTATAAAGATTTCTACCTTGCAAATAGGCCTCCATTCTCATTTCCAAGCCGCATAGTTGTGTCAATCAAGCTTCTCAATCATTGAGAGAAATTCGTTACCCATCTTGATCTAGCTTGATACCACTTAAAGAACTTGGAGAAGCTTGCGAGAGGTAGAAAAGTGAGCTGGGAAGCGATGAAGTTCGGTCCAGCCAACCGGCACAAGACCAACCCTTGAGCTTATGGAGACTCAAATAGACCTCATAGGCATGGGATGACTGCAATAAAATGCAGTATGTACTTTGGAGCATCAAGGAGAAACAATGGATACAAAACGGATAGGTTTGCACATTGACTAACACATTAAACTTACTATCTTGGGATGAGACAATCAACTTCAAATGCTCATAGCGACCAACATGATTACAATTAGAAACAGTCATTTAGGAGGAGTGATACACATAGGATTGAGTGTATAGAATGCACAAAAGTACAAGGAATAAGCAAAATATGTTTTTGGAATGAACCAGACACTCAACACTGGTACCTCCTATTTTCCAAGAATGCACAGATAGACCCCGAGACATGAAAACTAAGGTTTCTCCCAATCTAATGAGCTAAATATTTTGAAACTTTTTACACATAAACTAGACACTAATAACTTTCCAATGAGTCCTCTCACATCCTATTTTGGGCTCTATAGAAAGAGCAACAAGCTCTACAAGCTTACTCTTGTTGAAGAAGATGATGCAAAAAAATGAAGGAGCAAGACAATGATGGTCACAAGTGTGTGTATATTGCTTCCATGTAATATACAAGTGATTTGAAGTCTTTATATAGACTTTTCAAGTGCTCCACAACTTCTACAAGTGGATTTTGAATTCAAATGAAGGCAATAAAGGTTTTTGGAGGGAATCAATTCACTTTCTTATAATCTAGGAAAAGTGAAGATATAGTTTGATCTACTTTTAGGTGATTGATTGATTTATTTATTTATTGCAACCCACCACAAATTCGTGGAAGATTAGATCTCTTTTTCTAATTTTACATGTTTACAGCTCTAGGCTTTTACAATGGTAAAAGATCCACAAAAAATCTTTTAAAAAAATACAATAAATGAGCATAAGTAGAAGAACTCTCCATCAGATATTCTTTTGATGTAATCCAAGCAATAAATTTTGATGTAGGTCAAATATATCTCAAGCATAGTGTAAGCTTGATGTTCCAACAAAGATATGTTCATATACCCAAGAATTGTAGACAAAAGCTGAACCATAAGTCAAAGAAATGCATTTTTCTTGGATATGGTTGAAAAGGATAATTTAGATATCGCTTATGGGATCCTCAAACATGATCAATGATTAGAAACATGATCAGTGATGTCATTTTCAATCATTCTAAGATGCATAAACTGTTGATATATTTAGGTAGTGATGTGTGTGAACACTCTAGGACCGCCGGGGCACTTTTTTCCCTCTTTAGGAGGTTTTTTTCCCCCGGCTTGTATATACACCTATTGCCCTAATGGGCTACTGATCTTTGTACATTCTCTAGTAATACATTCAGTATTGTGTGTTTGTGCTCCAAGCTTCTTCTTCTTCCTTGTGCTGTTCGCGTGCTTCCACAGACGTCTATCTCCAACAATTGGTATCAGAGCAGGTCGTCGCTTCTTCTAGGGTGCCGTCGACACTCCTCCGTTTGCACTCTCAGATTCGCACGAAGTTTGGTGAGCATACTCAAGGTGTTTCCGAGATCAAAACAGCTTTGCTATGTGGTGCCGAAATCGCGATCTGAGCTCGTTTCGACCTCCGAACGCACTATCACAACGCTTGTGCAGGCTATTTCATCCTTTTGTGCCAAAGGTATATACCAGTTTCTGTTCGCCAGTTTAAGCGTCTCGAAGTCTGCTACAGGTCTAGCAGAACTCGTCTGGGCAGTTTCGTTCAACTTTTTGAGATACACTCAATTTTTTGCATCAAGGTATTCTAGTCACTGGCCATGGCTGAAAGCAGTGATGTATTCCGTATGTTTGCTGTTGAGGATAAGTTGGATGGTACCAACTACCCATTATGGGCTTATATGATGCGACATGTACTGGTTGCAAAAGGATTGTGGAACATTGTGCAGGGTGTTGAAAGACGTCCTGTTACACCTGTAACGACAGGTACTGCAAATACAGGTGTTGGAGCTGATGAAGATGGTGTCGAAGATGATATTCCGTAGATTCCTGTTCGTGCTGCTGTTTCTGTTGCACCTACTGCAGAGCAGATTCGTTGGGATGGCAGAGATGCCCAGGCACATGCATTGATAGCTTTGTCTGTCAAACGTGCCATTATTCCTCACATTCGCTTTTGCAAAATAGCAAAGGATGCTTGGGATACACTTACCACTTTGTACCAGGCTAGGAATGAGGCTCGTGTTGCTTACCTCGGAAAACAGTTGGAGAGTGAGCACATGAATGAAGGTGATTCTATGGACAGTTTTCTTACAAAGATCAAAGACTTGAAGGAACAATTGATTTCTACTGATGAGGTTATACCAAATAGCTCACTTGTGCAGACCATTATGAATAGTCTTCCTGATTCATATCAGAGTTTTGCCTCTACTCTTCGGTTGATGATGAAACGCAATCCGAATGCCTTGTCATTTGAGGAATTAGTCTCTGTTCTGTTGCAGGAAGATCAGTCCAGGCAGAACAGGTCCATTATGTGTGTTGCAGATCAAGCTTTCCTGGCTAGTCAGAAGGGCAAAGGAAAATGGAGCTCTTATACTAGTAAGCAGAAATCTGCAAATGCTGCACAATCGAAGAACCAGGATAAAGATGAGAAGAAATCAGAAAAGCAGAAATTGTTTTGCAACTACTGTAAAGGAAATGATCATATTAGAAAGAACTGTCCAAAACTGGCTGCTAAAGAGGCAAAGAAGAAAGAGGCTGGAATGGTTGTTGCAGAGGCCTCTACACCAAAAACAGAGTCTGCAAATCTTGTGCAGGAAGAAGAATGGGTGTTTACTACTGTCTGTAGTTTTGACCCATCTTCTCATGATCAGTGCATGTCTGTAGTAGACTCAAATGTTTGGTACTTTGACAGTGGGGCGACCAAACATATTACCTCGCAGCGCAGTTTCTTCTCTTCACTCGAGCCTGCCCCTACAGGGAATACTGTCACATGCGCCAATAACTCCTCTTATCCTGTTATGGGAGTTGGTAAGATCATTCTAACTACTGCTGATGGTAGTTCTTTCAATTTGTCAGATGCTTTATTTGTGCCAGGGATCAAAAAGAACCTGTTATCAGTTTCTCCATTAGCCAAGATTGGCTTGGTTGTGAAATTCGTTGATGACAGGTGTACAGTCCATGATCTCTCAAATGGCGATGTGATTATTGCTTCTAGCATTTTATGTCGTGGGTTGTATAAGCTCATAGACTATGAAAGATCTGTGAATGATTCGGCATGTGCAGTTCATGATTCTCAGGCTATGTCAGATGCAAAGCTTTGGCATGCACACTTTGGTCATCTAAATTTTGCTAGTTTGTTACGCCTGTAGAAATCTGAAATGGTGTCCTCTTTGCCCAAACTTGAGGCACTTGGAAAACATGTTTGTGAAGGCTGTATTTTGGGCAAAATGCAGCGTTCTTCCTTTCCAAAAGATGGTTCAGTTCGGGCTACGCAGAAATTGCAGCTTGTACATAGTGATGTCTGTGGTCCTATGCAGACACCCTCTTTTGGAAATTACCTTTACTTCGTGACTTTCATTGATGATTTTTCCAGGCATGCATGGGTATATCCACTCAAAGCAAAGTCTGAAGTGTTCATGTGCTTCAAACAATTTTTGGTTTTGGCTGAAAATCTGTCAGCATGTAAAATGGGCACCCTCCGTTCTGATCGAGGGGGGGAATATATGTCTTCAGATTTTAATGCATTTCTGGCTGAACGTGGGATAAAACACCAGTGTACAGTGCCGTATACACCTCAATAGAATGGAGTTGCTGAACGAAAGAATAGGTCACTCATGGAGATGGCGAGGTGCATGGTCAAAAGTCAGGCTTTACCACATAGTTTCTGGCTTGAGGCTGTCATGTGTGCAGCATATGTACTGAACAGGTGTCCCACTAAAGCGTTGCAGTCTATCACTCCATATGAGGCTTGGCATGATCGCAAGCCATCTGTTGCTTATCTGCGTGTTTTTGGTTGTTTGGCATATGCATTAGTGCCTAAACAACATCGCAAAAAATTGGATGATAAGGCAGTAAAATGTATTTTTGTTGGGTACAGTTCTGAAAGTAAAGGCTATCGTCTGTATCATCCACAGACTAAACACATTCTGGTTAGCCGTGATGTTGTCTTTGTGGAAGATGCTATTCAGCCATTGCTTTCATGTACTAAGGAGACATCTGTTAGCTCCAAAGACATGTATGATACTTTGATGCCTCTATTTACAGGTGGACAGGCTAGTGCTGGTCCTAATGAGGCAACTTCTCAGCCTTTGCAGGTTTCATATGATGATGCAGATCATTCCATTTCTGATGCAGATTTACATGATGCACTTGTTGATGAGAGAGCTGATATTGAGCAGACAAAAACTATGCCAAAATGGCTGGTGCAGACTTTGCGTGACAGCAAATTAGATGCACCTTTGTCATATCGTACTCATTCAGGCTCTCATAGTGCCTCCTTTGCATCAGATTGCTATGCTATGGCTGCATCTAGTCTCTGTGATGAGAATGAGCTTGTTTCTTTTGATGAAGCACAAAATTCAGATAATTGGATGGCTGCTATGCAATCTGAATATGATGCTATAATGAAGAATGGTACATGGCCATTGGCACTAAGTGGGTATACAAGCTGAAGCGTAAACCTGATGGTACAGTTGACAGGTATAAGGCTAGGCTTGTTGCAAAGGGTTATGCACAGGAAAGAGGCATTGATTTTGATGAGACCTTTGCACCTACATGTCGTATGACTACTGTTCGGAGCATTTGTGCACTTGCAGCCCATCATGGTTGGAATGTACATCAATGGACATTAAAACAGCATTTCTAAATGGTGACTTGCATGAAGAAGTGTATGTTTTTCAGCCCCGTGGCTTTGTGCAAAAAGGGCATGAAAACCAGGTTTGCAGGTTAAAGAAGGCATTATATGGTTTAAAGCAAGCACCACGTGCTTGGTATGAGAAGATACATGCCTATCTGATTGCACATGGTTTTGAGAACAGTCCAATTGAAAGCACCTTATATGTTAAACGTGCTAATGATGTGCTTCTGATCATTGTTGTCTATGTTGATGACGTGTTGCTCACTGGTCCTATTGAGACACATATTGCTGATTTTAAGGCTGATTTGCATGCCTCATTTGAGATGTCTGATTTGGGGCATTTGCATCACTATTTGGGCATTCAGTTTATGCACGTTGATGGTGGAATGGCTTTGTGTCAAATGAAATATAGTGACACATTATTGCAGCGTTTTGGCCTTGAAGACTGTAAGCCTATTGCCACTCCTATGGAGACAGGTTTACGATTGAGTCTTCATGATGCTGGAGATGCATTTGATGCTGTTCTCTATCAGCAGGCTGTTGGATGCTTGATTTACTTATGCATTACTCGGCCAGATATTCAGTTTGCTGTCTCACAGATGAGCAGGTTTATGCATTGCCGAGGAGTCACGCATTGGAAAGCGGTTAAGCACATCTTTCGCTACTTGAGTGGTACTCGGCTACTTGGGTTGGTTTATCCCAAGGGGGGATCACTACCGCCAGATTTGCATGCTTTTTCTGACTCAGATTGGGCTGGTTGCTATGACACTCGTGTGTCCACCAGTGGTTTTTGCTTCATGCTTGGTAGCTCATGTATATCTTGGTTGAGCAAGAAGCAGCCTACTGTGGCCACTTCCAGTTGTGAGGCTGAGTATAGGGCAGCTTTCACAGCGACTGTTGAGTGTGTGTGGCTCAGACGCCTTATGGCTGATTTGGGTGTTGGCCAGTCTTCTGCCACCACCATCTTCACTGACAGTCAGAGCGCATTGGCAGTTGCGAGGAACCCTGTGTTCCATGCTCGCACTAAGCACATTGAGGTGCATTATCACTATGTCAGGGAGAGGTTCTCTGCTGGGGAGATCAGCTTGGCATATGTGCCCACGCAGGAAAACATTGCAGACCTTTTCACAAAGGCTCTGCCTAGGGAGAAGTTTGAAGCTTTCCGCAAAGCTTTGGGCTTACTTCCTTTTGTGGAGTGATTTCCACATAGCTTGGCACTTCCTTATACATGAGTGCCAGCTCCTTGTTCACTGCATCACTCCCAGGGGGGATTTGTTGATATATTTAGGTAGTGATGTGTGTGAACACTCTAGGACCGCCGGGGCACTTTTTTCCCTCTTTAGGAGGTTTTTTTCCCCCGGCTTGTATATACGCCTATTGTCCTAATGGGCTACTGATCTTTGTACATTCTCTAGTAATACATTCAGTATTGTGTGTTTGTGCTCCAAGCTTCTTCTTCTTCCTTGTGCTGTTCGCGTGCTTCAGCAGACGTCTATCTCCAACATAAACAACCCATTAAGGAGGTTGAAGTGAGATGAGTGGTGTTGGAGGATACTAGTCCTCCATTTAGCATGCATAAAAATGATGCACATAGAGATGTGTGAGAGAATGTCCGATTACATGAGTTTGTAAATGTTCTTGTTCAACAACCATTGTGACACTCTACATGTGTCTCACATCCACCTGATAGATATGTTCCATGTTTGGATTTTGTCATGCTAATAGATGTTGGTGAGCCTTCTTGCTACAAAGAGGCTATGTAGATAATGGATCATGCCTAGTGGGAGTGTGCCATGAAGAGTGAGTTGGATTCTATTCACAAGAATGGTAGTTGGGATTTAGTACCTTTGCCAAAGGGCAAGAAAGATTTACCATGTAAATGGGTATATAAGCTGAAATTCACATTAGATAGTGCTTCTCCAAAGTTTAAAGCATGACTTGTTGCAAAGGGTTTTAAGCAATAACATGGTGTTGATTTCAAGGAAATCTTCTCTCC
Source organism: Ceratopteris richardii (assembly GCA_020310875.1). NCBI lineage: Eukaryota > Viridiplantae > Streptophyta > Polypodiopsida > Polypodiales > Pteridaceae > Ceratopteris > Ceratopteris richardii. Next base: position 99,911,977 of record CM035412.1, read on the forward strand.
GGTGGTCAAGATAACTACTCGACACATGTTGCTTGGATTCATTGCAATGGAGGACTTAGAGCTAGTCCAAATAAATGTGAAAATTGCTTGCTTGCATGGAGATCTTACAGATGATATCTATATGGAACAACCAGAGGGTTATGTAGTTCCAGGCAAAGAAATTCTAATTTCTAAGCTTAAGAAGAGCTTATATGGACTTAAACAGTCCCCTAGACAGTGGTACCAAAAGTTTGATGCGTTTATGAAGTCTCAAGGCTATTCTTGAAGCAATGATGATCATTGTCTCTACACAAAGAGATGCTCAGATTGCAGCTTGATATGCTTGATACTTTATGTCGATGATATGTTGATTGTTGGGAAGTCCTCTTATGACTTGTCAATTCTCAAAAAGAAGTTGAGTCAGACATTTGATATGAAGGATTTGGGGGATGCCAAATATATTCTTGGCATGTGCATTACTCGTGATGGAACTAAAAGATGCATATACTTGTCTCAAAGTCCAAAGTACTTCACAAATTCAATCCATAGGGTAGAAAGGCATTGAGTACAGCTTTACCCACAAATGTGAAAATGAGCAAGGATGATTGACCCAAATCAAATGAGGAAAAGAAATTCATGAACAAAATTCCTTATCAGTCTACTGTTGGTAGTCTCATGTATGTTATGGTAATTATGAGACTAGATTGCATTTGCAGTGGGAGTTGTGAGCAGATATATGTCCAATCGTGGCAAGAAACATTGGGAAGTGGTCAAGATGATTTTGAGATATTTGAGTGGCACTAAGGACAAGTGTCTATGCTTAGGTAGTGTCATTGCTTTGGCTAAGAATCTAGTCTATTATGCAAAGACCAAGAACATTGAGGTAAGGTATCACTTCATTTAGAGATTTCTTAGCCACTAAGTGCATTATTCTTGAGAAGGAACATACTCAAGATAATGTTCCAGATGTTTTGACTAAAGCTCTACCATAGGATAGATTTCGACACTACTGTCACTTGATGGGGGTTACTTGATTCATGATCCTACACACTCACTTGTATATTGTGTAACATGCCCATTAGGTGGGAGGTATAGTTTTTATACTTACACTCGAGTATTCTTTATCATTCTTCATTTTTCTCCCATAGTTACTTTGACCATATTGGCCTTTAGTGGGAGGGGCTTTGGTGTGCAGAACAAGAGGAGCAAGGAGGAGATGTAGGGAGAGAGAGGAGAGGAGAGCCATGCACACATCGATGGGAGCCTCAAAACTCACATAATGATCTCCATGAGGCAATGCTCTATAAATGATGTATATATATGAACATAGGGGTAAGGTCACATGACCCTTACATCCCAAACCATTTCCCACTTAAGGGTCAACGTGATCATAAGTGGTAACATATACAAAGAATGATGTAGGACTATACAATAAAGTAAAAGAAGAGTCTAGATCTCTACCCATAGCAATCAGACTACACCGACTACCTCAAACAACGTGTATCCATGCACATCAAACTGCTCTAGACTCATATCGATAAGAGTCGAGCTCACATCTGACTGATGCAAGAACTAATGAAGTTCTTGCAATGCTCCCACTCACTCTATGCTTATGTCAATCATTGAATGACTGACAACTCCAAGAGCAAATGTGGCAATAGCAACTGCAACATCTGGTCTTGAACATAACAACTCGTATATCAGACTTTCAAATGCTGACAAAAAATATGCTATCTTGGCTAACCTAGGCATGTCAATCATGTCTATATCCAAGACATCCAAAGCACCATCATCAAAACCAACATGTCTTGACATATCTATGTCAACATCTAGCATCCGTGAATCCAAGAATGACTGCATAACTACTGACTTCTCAACATCCAAATGAGACATCCTATCAACCAAGAATGTATCCAGTTGTGCATCCTTAGAGCTAAACTTCTTTATCACACACTATGTAACATGAGAGAAATCTTGCCCTACCACACCAAGTGTATGATCATGGTCCACATGAGCTAGTCACACAACATTAACACCAAGGTCAAAGTGATGATCACATTTGTATGCTTGTCAGAGGTGCAAGGGTTGGGTGTAGGTATCAACTATAGGCACTTCATGTGAGAGATAGTCTCGTCTCAGTGGGAGTTCAACCTTATGTGAAATGTGAGACTCTTCATGTCTCATTTTCTCTACCTACACATAGGTCTATTGACAATATTTCATGTATGGCATGATTCAGATGCTCAGATGGATGCAGATGTAGAGCATACTTTGGATGCTCATGATGCTGATGGAGACCATGATTATTTTAATCATATGGATGCTCTTATGGAGCACACTTTCATGATCAGTTGGATGCTTTAGAGCATGATGTGGATGCTCAGGTAGAGCATTATGATGATACTCAATTAGAGTTTGATCATCAGTGTGATCTTGATGTGTAGAATAAGAGGAGCAAGGAGGAGATGGAGGGAGACAGAGGAGATGAGAGATGCAAATTCATGCATGGGAGCCTTGAAACCCACATAATGATCTCCATTAAGGCAATGCTCTATAAATGATGTATATATATGAATATGGGGGTAAGGTCACATGACCCTTACATCCCCAACAATTTCCCACTTAAGGATCAATGTGAACATAAGCGGAAAATATACAAAGAATGATGTAGGACTATATAATAATGTATAGGAAGAGTCCAGATCTCAACCCATACCGATCAGCCTACACCAACTACCTCAAGCAAGGTGTATCTATGCACCTCAAACTGCTCTAGACTCATATCGATGAGAGTCGAGCTCACATCTAACTAATGCAAGAACTGATGAAGTTCTTGCAAAGCTCCCACTCACTCTATGTCTATGTCAATCACCAAATGACTGACAACTCCAAGTGCAAATGCTCCAATAGTAACTGCAATATCTGGTCTCGAGCATAACAACTCGTACATCAGAGTCCCGAACGCTGAAGAAACCTATGCTATCCTGGCTAACCTAAGCATGTTAGCCATGCCTATATCCAAGGCATCCAAAGCACCATTGTCAAGACCAACATGTCTTGACATATCTATATCAACATCTAGGATGAGTGAATCCAAGAATGATTGCATGATCGCTGACTCATCAACATCTAAATCAATCATTGTCTCAACCATGGATGTGTCCAGCTATGCACTGTTGCTCTAGCACAATGGTGAGCCACGTTAAGAAGCTTCACCTCCTTAATGTCAATCCGTGGAAGAGGTAGGAGTGATATGAAGATCGTGAATGAGAGATGATGTGAGAGTGAAGGTGAGAAGCACGAAGATGCACACACACATACACACACACAATGAAGAGACAAGCAAGACACAATGGAAGGTGGGAAATTAGCTCTATTACTCAAGAATGTTATTACAAGCTCAAACTAGCTCTAAGCTCACACTAGCCAACATGAACCAACCTCCAAAATGAGCTCTCTAGCTCTTTTTATAGTTTCTAGACTAGTTTTGACCGGTTTCACATCTAGTGACCGGCCTAGTTAAAAAATAGGTCCTAGAAGCTATTTGGTAGGGTAAACGATGTCTAAAAATAACGAAAATTGGTACGCATATTCTACCTAAGCTCCTCAAGCTCGAGGACTCCTCGGCTTGCACAAAATGGAGCTATGAATTACAAAATGGGGTTTTGTCTATATTACATATGTTACAAGAGTGATGAAAATCACTGTTGGATGTTTGAAGAGGTAATAAAAACATAATTGTTTGAAAAAATGATCCGTCTGGCTCCCTGCTCCGTCTTTACATGCTTCCATGTCGTCTGTGCCTCTGACTGTTTCCAACACCCCCTCCCTCTCGCTTCTGTCGTCCTCGACAGAACCTTGTTGTGCGGTCTGTCGGATGTAGTTTTGTAGGAGGTCGTGAGCGAGGGTGTGCTCAGATACTCGAATGCCTCGGGCCAGATCGGCCTCGAGCTTCTCCCAGTCTATCGGTTGCGGTTCGTCGGGTGGTGGGAGTTGATAATGCGTGGAATAAACCATTCGCTCACAGGCAAAAAGTTGCAATAAATGTGTGGGCCTGCTGATGAATACCTCGGAATGGTATTCCCAAAACCCGGTGGTGAACATCTCTTCAAAGGTTTGTTTGTAGCATGCCGGGAGGTATTTTATCCTACAGTGCCAGGCATAACACACCCGGAGCGATGGCGTTGTGCTCATGTCATATACTAGATCAAAGTTACCATGCTCAAATCCCGGGGTGTTTACATGCGGTGCTTTGATGCGTCGGAAGACTTTAAATATCATTTGCATCATGTCAAAAATTTTGACAGTCATATGCGCTGCGATATCATCCATATGCTTCAGGCGAGGGAGCCAGTGACGGATTGTGGCCATCATATAGCCAACAGTGGGCAACTCGGTAGGTGGCTTGAAGTAGGGGTAATTCAGCCAATCCTGACACTGCCTATTGTTTTGTACTTTGATAGCGAATGCAGTCCAGGAGCGGCGTCGAGGTACTGGTCCCCAGCAAGGATTATACTTTAAATGTAGAGGCGCTTTCACCCATGTGCTCATCATTTCTGGGTACTTCTGGAGTAGGTCTTTGCGCCAATCAGGTTGATGGATCTCTCCTCTTTGCGCATTTGGTGGCAAGTCCGCCGGCTCGAATTGTGTAGCATGCGTGGGTTTCATGCCGGTTTCTTTCTCTATAGCTAGTTGATATTCAACCATTAACATGAAGTACGGTTTATACTGCAGCTCATGCCCAGATATATAGCGTCGGGGGGCCAAATGAGCAAAGAAGGGGGATTGTAAGATTCTCTCTTCAATCATGGCCATGGCATGTAACTGTGCCTCTACTCTGGCCGAATGTGTCGTTCCCAGTTCTTCGATCGTTTTCATCCACGCGGGGGTAGGAAGTTCATAGGTCATCTGGCCTTCAGCCGTGACTTGTCCGCCTGGGATGGGTATGGGCTCGTATGCTTCTTCAAACGTTTCCTCCACCGGAATGGTTATGTTCTCGTCGTCAGCTGGGATCTCCGGTGGGGAATCAGGCCGTGGTGGTGCTTCATATACATCTATGCGTGATTGGAGAGTGGCTACCTCGGCCCGTAGTGCGTTGAGTTCCTCTATGAGTTCAGGAGAGGGGTCCACAGGTTCTGGTACTTCTGCTGCCACTGGTAGTTGTTGTGGTGCCGGTTCTCTGAGTTGTAGTAACTTGTGATCTTCTTTTAGCTTCTGATGCTCTTCGTTCATTCGATCGTAGTCCTCTAGCAGTCGAACGTGGTCATCTAGCAACATCCGCATCGATTCAGATGGGATTGCCTTGAATCTGCTCGGACTTAATGGTTGTTCAGGATGGTCCAATGCCGCTTCCAAATTTTCTCTATTCTGCGCTTGGAGTCTCACGTTCTCCTCCTGGGCTGCGGCTAGGTGCCTCCTGAGTAGGCCCATGTTCCTGGTCAGCGTTGCGTTCCTAATTGTTTGGGCTCGAAGCAGGTTGTCCAGATCAGCAGTGGCTTCTTTTGTCTTCTCTTCACTTTCTAGCTCTAGCTTATGATATGCCTCTCTTAGTTCTTGGTGTCGCGTATTTAACGAGGCATTCTCAATCGATAATGAATTAAGCTGCGACTGTAATTCATTTGTCGTCCTCTGCAGCTGTTGATAGTTGTTGCCAAGAGATGCAAACTCATCTCGTACTTGTGTCATGCATGTGAACATTTGTTGAAGTGCAGTGTCTATGGTGGTCGATAATAGTAATGAAGTGCTAAGTGAGGGTGCAGTGGAAGTAGATACAGCGGGGATGGGAAATGGGGTTGGGAAGGTGGATGCAGTGGTGATTGTGGAAAATTGTGACGTACCTAAATATGATGGTGCTGTGAGTGGAGTGGGTGCTGGTGAGGTGGATGGTGATATGTCCATGTCATTGGACGTGTCAAGTGCGGTGACTGTGAAAAGCGGTGTGTAAGTGGGTGGTTGTGTAGGTGTGAAGACGGGATTTACAAATGTAGAGTAATTTACAGGGGGAATGGCTGGAGCAGCTTGGTGAAAAGGGGAAATAGGGGTTATGGTGGGTTGAGGAGGTGAAACTGGTGAGAAGGTTAGTGCGGTTAGAAAGGTGAAAGGGTGTCTTAAAGGTGGGGGAAAGGATGGGAAGGATGAAGGGGTGAAGGGGTTAACATGTAGACGCGGAGGATTGGGTGGGGGCATGGTGGCATGAATGGGCAGGGCAAAGGGTGTGGCTATGTTGCCGTGGACTGGTGTGGATGTGGGAGGAGCAGGTGGGTGTGCGGGGGATACAGGATGGATTGGTGAAACTTGAGGTGAGAGAGGAGTAGATGGTGTGGATGTTATTTCAAGGATAGTGGTAGTATGTACAACGGTAGTATGTGGTGGGGAGTCGACTAGGATGGCTTCTTCGGTGAAGGATCTTTCCGGCCGTAGGCGTGCATCTTGTGCCTGGTGGGATGATTGAGCACCTACCGGAACTCGAATATATTCACCGGGCTTCGATAGCAGGCGAACTCTGCGAGGGTCATATTGGGGGAGTGGCTTCCTTTGTAAATATCTCAGTGCTTCGACCGGGCCGATGGATTGGACCAGTTCTCTGAACCCTCTGATGTAGACTTCTTCAAATCCTCCGGAGACTAGTTCTTGTTCGATTAGGGCCTGGCTCTCTTCTTCAGTCAATTTCTTCTGTGCCCAGACTTTCTCCATCGTACGATATAATTTCTTGATTGCCAGCGTGTAAGCTGCTGCTTCGAAAGTCTCCTCTTCGTGCGTGCTGGTGTCACCGTGTGCATCGGTTTGTTGGCCTTGGCCGTCTGTCTGTCCTTGTTCTTGGGAATCATGCGTGCCCTGGCTGGCTTCGTCATCACCTTCGTCATCGTCGGTGGTTGTTCGTTCATCATCAGAGCTCGACACAACTTGTCCCTGTGGCAGATCCCGCGGTGTGGTAGGGTAACTGGGGCGTTCATATTCTTGGGAGAACATCTGTGCCTCTGAAAACTGGAATTCATTTGAGAATGCATCAAGCATTTCAAAATCGAATGTTGTGTTTATTGGTTCTGCCTCCATGTGTGGTATTGGGAAAGAAAAGGCTTCCGCACCAATAGTGGTGGGAGCTTCTGCTGTCGTGGTGGTGGGTTCTGTGGTTGTAGCTGCCTGAGGTGCAACTGTACTAGTAGTGCCCTCCGTGACAACTGGTCTAGACAACCTTATGCGAATAGGTTGCACTGTGGGAGCGGCTTCTGTCGGTGATTGCTCTGGAGAGGGTTGTGGTGATGGTGACTCCGGCACTTGAAGGCAAGGAATAGTGCCTCTCATGCGCTTACCTGCCCGTGTTCTACTGGGCTTCCTGGCTTTCTTCGTCGTTCCTTTGAATGCTTTCAGCTCTTCTCCAGTTAATGCGCGTTCAATTGGCAAATCATAGGCTAAGCACATATAAACAATTCTTGTGAGCGCACAACATCCATTAAGCACTTTCTTTCGTTCCCATCTGTGTTGTGCCAAATACATTTGATCAATGATCCAGCTCGCCAGATCAACCGTCTGAGGTCCCGTACATGCCAAATACAATCCAAACCATATTCTTTTATGTGGCATGGTAAATCTGTCCTGAACGGGGAATGCGAAGTGTTGCATGCATATCCGTAGCGGCTTTGACAGCTCAGGTGTAATTGCTGAGATCTCCTCCCACTTAGTGACATCCCCACGTTTCATAGGGTCTGGAATTAATCTTTCTCGATCTGTGGGCGTGTGGGTGCCATGAATTTTGATGGCAGCTCTGATTAAATCCTTTGAGAGGTAAAACCTTTTGTAAGGTGGATCATCCACTAAAGAGGGCAAAATAAAAGTTCCTGGGATATCCTTATTCTCTGAGGCCAGCAAAGTAGTGATTAAATAATAACACCTGTAAAAGTCAGGTTTGGGCAGAGGATCACTGAAATACTCCGTGAAGCCTGCTCTGGCCCAAACGTGAGTTAAATCCTGGGTGTTCTGTAGGGCTTCGAACTCTCTAGAGAAGAATTGGTATTTTCCCCAAGTGCGGTCATCAAATGTCAAATTAGATTCAAATATGAAATCCGCGTCCACTAAGGGTCTTGCAAGTCCCTGAAACCAGTGAGAGTTACGGTGTATCTTTTCTGTGTAGCCCATAGGTGGGTTGTCGATCGGCATGGGCCATGGACATCCTTGGAATTCTGGCGGTGGAGCAGTCGGGTGGGATTCTGCTCGTAACACGTTGAGGGGCACTGCAGCTACACTGGGGCCTGCTCCTGATGGTCCTTCGTCGGTTTGCATGATGACTGGTGGGTTAATGAGAAAGATCTGCTACAAAAGATTAACACATTAGCATGGAAATTAATTATGATCCCATTAAAGTGAGACCGCAATCCCTTTCCATAACTGATGCGTAACCCGTGTAGCCAAGTGCTGTGATGTGATGGATGCAATGCTTCTTGCAGCACTAGTGCAGGTCTCTAGACACCTACACGTTTCAGATGATGCATACGTTCCTTGATGAGATGAGATTATGAGTGACGTGTGATGATGGTGGGTGAATTTATACAAGGTTTAAAGGTTAGTGATTTATTACAAGGTTGTATGTTAGTCGGGGGGGTAGTTTTGTCAGACATGGGGTTAGGGGAAGACGATTGGACACGCTTCGGTATCCATTTCCTAAGAGTCTTTGAGTGGGTGGTGGGTTTCTGTTGAGGGGCAAAAGGTAGTATCGGGTGTGGTGGTATTGAGGGATGGAAAGATTTGTGAGGGGTATATATTACATGGCTTAAGGGTTGAGCTACGATACATGGTTTGGGTACCCAAATCTGCGTGGGTGTGGGTCTATGGATAAGGTATTTCTTGGCGATCCAAATTTGTCGAATGCTCGAACCTGTAGAAGAAGGTCGAGGGGATGGTGGATACCGATTCTGTTTCTGTTCTGCCTTTTTCTTGTCGATCTCTGCTTGGTTGGAGTTCTTCGGTGCTTTTTGTCCTTTTCGCACCCATATTTGTCTGGTGCCGCTTCCTTTGGGTGGCCTAGACTGTTGTCCTTGTTGTGTCTTCTGATACTGCAGTCGGTCTGGGTTCCTTCGTCGTGGTTGACTCTGTCGTGGTTGAGGTAGAGAGGTCGAATGGACGCTCTGCTTTGGAAAAGAAGGGAGATCCAACACTTGCGTGACCTGCCCATTAGGAAGTGATGCATTCTTTAACTTTAATCTAGGCCAGTCCGCAACAAGTTTGGAAGGATGAGCACCGCAGGGTGTCGTGCTCATTTGGCCACTGATGCAACCCACCTGACCGCTGATCGTGTCCATCTGCCCTAGCGGATGGGTAGCTGCCTCTTCTAGTTTGCAGGAAGTCCCAGGGAAGATCTCCTGTCGTCCTTCTGATTGACAACTGTCCATAGCCAAGCCCGAGTGGGTTGGTGTAGACGTAACGTGACTGGTCTGATTAAAGATCTTCCGGTCTTCCGTCGCATGTATTTCATAGGGTCTAGGGTTACAAACCTCAGTCGGAATGCCGTTAGGGAAGTCAAGCGGTATCAGTCGCTTCTGTTCTAAGGTTCCAATCTGTAAGGAGCCTTGTCTAAGATTTAGGTCCACAGAGTGATCGTATAGCCAATCTTGGCCAAGGATTAGGGGTTCTATTAGGTCGTCATCATGGCACACTAGTAGCTTCGCTGTCATGGTCACATCCTTAATGAGGATAGGAAGGTCCACCTCGCCCATGCAAGGGGTTTCCATGCCTCCTAGGCCTATGAGGTATGCCTCAATTGGCCGCATTTCTATTCCTGAATCCTTATAGTGGGACCATCTAATCGCACTAGTCGCAGCACCTGAGTCAATTAAAGCCCTGAGTTCTTGGCAAAGGTTGCCGTGCTCTAGCCTAACTGTAATGAATGGTCTTCTGTCCACTATGCTAGGATGAGTGGTTGACTTTACTTGACACATGGCCATGGGATATCTGGGTGATGTTTCCAGATGGTTATAATGTTCTCTCCCTAGTCCTTGTCTTCTTAGCTTCATGCGCTTAATGCGTTCTATGGCTTCTGCCTGAGCTTCAGCTCGTATTCTGTTTTCTTCCTCCTTACGCTTCTTTGCCAATGTGATTCGTCTAAGCATATCCTCAGTAAGAGGTTCCTGATATAGCCTGACTCTACAGCCACTAATGTAATTAGGCATTATACCTCCTTCTAAGGTGGCTAACTGTACTGCTCCACTTGTCGAAAGTCTGTTAATGATCATAGGTCCATAACCTCGCTTTTCTAACTTCCGTGCGTGCTATTTCAGCGTATACACTAGAACTAAATCTCCTTCTTTTAGGCCTTTATCTTTCACATGTGCATCAAAATATGCTTTCTGTCGCTTCTTCGCTGCGTATATTCCTGCTGTTGCTTTCAGCCTGGTTTCTCCTAATCGTTCCAAGTCCATTATTCTCGCTGATAATTCATGGCCAGTCCACTGATGTTCTTGTGCAGCCTTAAGGGTCGGTATCAAGAAGTCCAATGGAAGCACTGCATTCTAGCCAAAAACCATCTGAAAGGGAGTTGCATTGAGTACGGTCTTGTAGGCCACTCGATATGCCCAAACAGCGTGGTGTAACTGTTTGTCCCAATCTGAACGTTTGTTGTTCACGAGTTTCGTCAGTACGTTACAGAGTATCTTGTTAGTGCTTTCAGCCTGACCATTGGCCTGAGGATGATATGGGGCAGATTTCTTGTGAATCACCATAAAATATTGTAACAAATATTCAATGACTTGGTTTAGAAAGTGAGTGCCTCGATCGCTCACTAACTCTATAGGCAATCCATATCTTGTAAAGACATTTTCAAATAAGAATTTTGCAGTTGTGTGAGCATCATTCTTTTTTGTGGCTTTTGCCTCTACCCATTTTGTAAGATAATCTGTGGCAACAATAATGTATTCAGCATGTGTACCTTTTGCAGGGGGGTTGATGGGTCCTACAAAGTCTATACCCCACTTAGAAAATGCACGTCCGCCCATCATGGGTTTCAATGGCATTTCATCTCTGCGAGTAGGAAACTGAGTCCTTTGGCACACATCACATCTCTTTACATAGGTATGTGCATCCATGTGAAGAGTGGGCCACCATAATCCTGCAAAGAGGATGGCTTTGACTATCCTATCTGGTCCAAAATGACCTCCTGCAACACCTTGGTGTGCAGTCTCTAGTATGCTAAGATATTCGCTCTCATGAACACATTGTCTTAGATATCCATCTCGTCCTCTTCTGTATAGATTATCGCCAATAAGTGAATAGTCGAGAGCTTCCTGCTCTAGACTACGTTGTCGAGCTAAGGTCATGCCTTGAGGGAATGTGTTCGTCCTCAAGTATGTCACTAAAGGTTCACTCCAGTCTGGTGTGAGAGACACGTGATATAGTGTAGCATGCTCTACTGGTGGTCTTTCACAACACACCTGGCATTCTTTACACAACTTGTAGACATCTGCTTCCATTGTAGGCCAATATACTCCCAATCTCTGCAGAGTCTGTAATGTTCGATGTTTTGAATGATGTTGCTTTAGTGCACCTATGTGTGCTAATTGCAACCAATTCGCATGTTCTGATTCATCTACACAACAAGCAAGAATCTTTTGATTATCCTGTTTATATATGCTTCCTGCCATTATTTGGTACCTCTGAGACTTGGTAATCTCTCCTTCTTTGATCTTTATCCTAGGATTCTTGGGTCCGTATGTCAGAATAGGGACTATAGGTTTAGCCCATTCTGGTGCTATCTCAAGGTTAAACAAGTATGCATCTGGTAATTCATCCGCTACTCCTTGAGGAGCTTCTCCTGAGGTTAATCTTGAAAGGTGGTCGGCTCTAAGATGCGTCTTTCCTTTCCTGACTACTACTTCAAAATCATACTCCATGAGTAATAGAAACCAACGTATCAATCGTCCTGTGTTACATGGTTTGTTGACTAAGTACAATAGGGCTTGATGATCTGTAAAGAACTTGAATTTGTTGGCCAACAAGTAGTGCCTAAACTTCTTTACAGCGTAGATCATCCCTAATCCTTCTCGTTCCGTTGTGGTGTAATTTCTTTCTGCTGCGTTCAATTGTCTGCTAGCGTAGGCTATGGGGAGATCTATGTTACCTTCATTCGTGGGTTGTGCTAACACACATCCTATGGCGTAATTGGATGCATCCACATGTACATGGAATGGCTTACTCCAATCTGGGGTAGTCAATATAGGTGCTGAGCACAAGCGTCGTTGAAGTTCATTGAATGAATTTTCACATTCTTCTGTCCATTCAAAATTGGTTAAAAGAGAGTACAGAGGCTTGGCTATGATTGCATACATGTGTATGAATCTCCTATAATAACCACAATGGCCCATAAATGCCTGTACCTCTTTCACATTAGTTGTTCTAGGTAATTCTGCAATTACCTTCACCTTTTCCTCATCCGTGGAGATTCCATTTTTTGACACAATGTGTCCTAGAATTTTGCCTTGTCTGACCATGAAAATGCATTTTTCTGGGTTCAAACAAACCTGATACTCTCGACATTTGTCAAATATTTGTCTTAACTCTGGGATATGTTTCTGTCTTACATTTGAATGAGCACATAAGTCATCGACGTAAACTTCCAAGCTCTTGCGTAAGAATTCCTTGAAAACATGACACATGAGTCGCTGGAAAGTAGCGGGTGCATTTGTTAAGCCAAATGGCATCACACGAAATGCAAATATGCCCCATTCAGTGGCAAAAGCCGTCTTGTGTTGGTCTTCTGGAGCAATGGCTACTTGGTTATAGCCTGAAAATCCATCAAGAAAGCTGTAAACTTCCTTGCCCGCAACTCTTTCCAATAGATGTTCCGTGATAGGAAGAGGATAACTATCTCTAATCGTAGCGGCATTAACTTTTTTAAGGTTAATACACACACGCAATTTTCCATTCTTCTTGGGCACAACCACAATGGGGGATACCCATTCGGTATGCTCAATTTCGTAAATGAATCCTGCTTCTACCAAGCGATCTATCTCCTCTTTAATCTTCGCAGCGTAATTATCATTGTACGTGTAAGGTTTTTGTTTTGTCGGTTTTGCATCTGGAGTCATAGGGATTCTATGAGAACATATATCTGGATCTACTCCCTTCAAATCTTTGTAACTCCAAGCAAAAACATCTCTATATTCGCGCAATAGGGCGATTAACTCTTCTTCTTCTTCAGTCGTCAAATCATGCCCTATGTATGTGCATTTTTCTTCTTCTCCTTCTATGGCAACTATTACTTTTTTGGTTTTCTCTCGGTTATCATATACTTGTCCGTCATTCTCCTTTCTATTGGGCATTCGTACCATGATTCTTCTATCTTCGATTTCATATTTCTTGAAGTTCTCGGGTACTTCAAACAAAGATTCTTCTTTTTCTGTCATGGTTTCTTTCTTCTTCCTTTTCTTGCCTTCACTCTTAGTAGTCACTTCTGTGGCTAACCTTACCTCGTTCGTAATTTCCTCGTGTCTCTGAGTGTGAGTCTCTACTTCGTAGAAATATTCTTCCTCTGATGCAAAGGGTGGGTCCATGATAATTGATTCTAAATCAAAATCGCTTGCATCCTCAAATGCATCAGTGTCTGGTTCACACTCTTCTAAAATTGCATCGGCCATGATTGGCTCTATCGTAAAAACTGAAATGTCATAGCCATCCTCGTCACAGTGGGGTGTCCATTGTTCTTCATTGATGGCTACATCCATGGTTGCTAGGATTTCCGCCCAACCATGGGGTTCAAACTCTTCGTCTGGGAATACTACAGGTGCATATGCTGGATCTTGAAGGGTTCGTGGATGATGTTCTGCACCTAAGGTCCTTGCTTCTAATCGTTCTTCCTCTTGTTTGGCTACTTTACACATCCATAAATGGGTATCCTCATGCAACCAAGAAGGATCTGACTCTAATGAGTGCACGGATTCCGTCTCTACTGGTGTCTTATGGATAGTATTCCATTGTATTGGGGGTACATCTCTGTGTGAATAGTCTTTAAGATTGACTTTGGTAGTCGCTCCTAAGTGTTGCAAGTACAACGAATTAGTTCCCCAATCTTGTACAATTTGCAACTGACGCATGAATGGTCGTCCCAATATCATCTCATAAGCACGATTTTTCGCAAAGTCACAAATGGCGAATGTATGCTCAAATTCTACACCACAAGTGGTGAGAGATATGCCTTCTAGTAAGCCTAATGGTTTTTCTATGTGTCCATCAGCCATTTGCAGCTTCATCCTGGTGGGTCTGAGTGCTGGCTTACCCCAACGTTTCCACAAAGCGGTGGTAGCGATGGCTACTCCGGCTCCCGAATCTAAGATGGCTTTCGTGGTGTAGCCCTGATGGGTTATTGGAAGATATGTGTTACCTTCCTCTCCTTCACTTACATCTCCAATCTTTTCCATAGGTACCTCTGGTACCTTCTTATGTGATCCTATCTGAGAGGGTGTGGTAGCTAGCTCAGGGAATTGATTTGCTACATGCTTCCACAATTTTGGTTTTACCTTTAACAATTCCTCCAGAGTGAGATTACACTGTACTTTCGTATTCTTGATCACTTCCATGTTCCTAGGGATCACTGATTCTTCATTCCTCACTATTATCGTGGGTTCTCTCATACTAATAGACTTTGCTTCCCAAGGTCCTGTGAACTGAGGTAATTCTTGTAAAGAATTAGATTCAAATCCTGTGGGTTCACTCAGTTGTTCCACCTCTACATCATCGTAAATAGAGGGAATGTCTTGGGGAAATTGTTCCTGCAAGTCGTCTATTTCTTGAATAGGAGGATGAGTTCCTTGTTCTTTTCTCCATTTCTCTTCTTGTATTTCTCTTAAAAATTCATGTGAGTACCTATGTATGGAGGATAGGTTATCTTGACTTTCTGTATTGGGTACTTGAGACAGGGATGGTGCACTCCTTTCCTGTGTCTCTGGGACAATAGGGTTCCTAGGCTGATCCTTTTTCTCTTTGCTTTCTATCAAATATTCTAGCCTCTACATTAGTCCTTGAAAGTGTAGTTCCGGTTTTGCCATGTTATTCCAATTAAGATATCTAGAGGCTTCAAACAAAGCTTGTGCTAACTCTACCATCTTCATGCAAAGTTTAGTTCTCTCAATTTCTAGATCAGCTCGAGGGTAGTTTTTACTCATTTCCGTGACTTGAGGTCCCTCTTTTAATCTAGCCTGATATGCACGAAACATCATGTCTAGATCTTCTGGTATGGGTTCCGCCAAAACTGATCCTGATTTTTGAGCTGGGTTTTCTTGGTTTAATTCTTGTGAAGTCAATTCTTGTATTTTGGCTCTCGACTCTTTTAGACTTCCTTCCAACTCAGTTATCTTTTTACTCCACTTTCTCTTGATTCTTTCTCTAGAATCTTTCCAAGATTTTGTCTTTTTACTGCTAGATTCTGCTACTTCACTACTTCCTGCTACTTTCTCTTGATTAAGCTGTTGGTTTTGTAAGAGCGCCTGGGCTCTGGTTATAGCTTGGATAGGCACGTATGTAGGATTGGATCCATCTGCATTGTTTACAATACCTATCACGTTGATCGGTGTCACATTCGAAGCGTTAACTGGGTTCTTAGGACAATCTTTGATTATGTGCTCTTTGCCACAGTCGGCACAAAAGCCTTGTATGTTATAGTACTGTAATTGCCTTGCTATTGGGGGATGTGGACAATCCTTTATGAAGTGATCTCCTTGGCACCTAAAGCATGGTCCTCTAGGGCCCTGTGGTCTCTGTTGTCTCAATTGGGGCCGTGGATTTGGATTTGTGTACATCACATTAGTATAGTCTGGCTCCCAACTAGGTTCCATTGGAGGACTATCATAATGATATGTCTCCACATGTTCTGGTGACTCCGTGTAATAAGCGGGTGGACTAGTTACATGAGTAGAGTCAAAGCTGTTTGAGTTCGGGTCACTTTCTGTGATCAAGGGTGAAGAAGGCACTAAGGCCCTACTTAGGTTCTCTTCTACAGCAGCGTATTTGACTGAGATGACATTCGCTGGTGGGGGTGGCTGCTGAGCTAAGACGGGTTGAGGTCTCTGTTGAGCCTGGTATGGGTAGTTCTGGGGAGGCCTATAGTAATAAGGCTGAGCATTGTGTTGGCCTTGATACCTACCTGGCTGCTGGTATGTTTGCGGGTAGTTCTGTCTCACGGTTTGTTTGTTGTATGGGCAGTCCTGAGCCGTATGATTTGTATATCTCCTCTCAATTGTACAGTATTGGCCACTAGGGTTGGCTTGAGGTTGAGGTGCATTGGGACACACGTTTGCCAAATGATTTCCACCACAAGTGTAACAACGTACGTTTGTTGGTAGCTTGGGCACCTGTTTACTAGAAACTCCTAGTTTCTCGGCCACTTTTTCTGCTAGGTCCTCTATCGAGTTAGACAATTTTGTGGATGCTAGAGAAGAGCAATCTGAGTCCTTATAGACCTTTGAGAGTTCTAATTCATCTCCTAGGTTGTCCTCGATGTCTATACATATTCTTACACACTCCTCTAGCGTTCTGGGTTCTTTTAGGTACACATAGGAGCGTAGTTTAGTGCTCAACAAGCCATCTAGGAACAGTGATACTTGTTTGGCTTGTGAGGGTAGCTCTTGCATTGGACATCGTTCAACATATTGTCTGAATCTACGTCCTGCCAGTCTAACTGTTTCCTGAGGGGTTTGTTTAAAGCTATGAATCAACGAAGACGTGTCATGCCTAATCCCACTTTTAGAGAATTCAGTGATGAATGACTCTAAAAAGTGATGGATGTCTCTAAATTGCCTTTGTTGCAATGGTTGGAACCAAGTTAAAGCGGTATTCTTTAACGTTAGCCCAAATGCGTTGTATTGCGTGAACATGTCCTCGACTTGTTCTGCTCTTAGTACTTGCTTGAATTCTGCAACATGGTCATAGGGATCTCCTGTCCCATCAAAGTAATTCTTCATTGATTTTACTAACTGTGTGGGTCTCAATACTCTTGCGTGTTCGCGTGGTCTAGGTAGAGGGAAATCATCTCTACCACCTAGTATTCCATGATCTCTTTGTCTCTCCGCTCTATTAGTGTTCGTGGTTGCTCTATCTCTCCTTATGGGGTGAGTGAAGCTTACTTCCGGTCTCTCGTTATTTCCTTCTCTTTGATTTCCATGGGCTGAGGATGTTCCTGCCCCTTGTTGACTTGTATTTATGTTCGTTCTAGATGGAGGGAATATCAATTCACCTCTCCATGTGTATGTGTTTTTAGCGCGCTCAGGCACCACGAAGACTCTTTCTGAAGTCTCATCCAGGTATACAACCTTTCCAGGTGTATCTGGGTCCTTGAATTCATAGATTGTAATGATGCCTATCTCACCAGGGTGTTCCTTTCTGTACCTCCAAAAGGCTTCATCTGTCTCTTTATTTACAAACAACTCGGTGCTCCTGTTATCTTGAGGGATCCATTCTGGGATGAGTACTCTTGTTAATACGGATTTCCCTTTAGGTGTTCTAGGTTCTTCTAATGGTTCCTTTCCTTGAAATTTTGCTTCCGTCTCTAATTGAATTGTGCCAAACTCATTAGTATCGTTTGGTTGCGTACTTAGGATGTACATGGTTCCTTCTTTGTCTATGTAAGCGTCTCTCTCAAATTTCACCACTGGTCTTTCCAATCCAATGGGTTGATCAGGGTTGTGCAGTTGCACCACTTGCCTTTGCAAACCATCCTCATAGATGCGAGCACCTAATCGGTTGGTTCGGAGAAACTCTAGTTGCGTTCTATAGGGTCCTTCTGGTTTTTCTAGGTATGCTACATGAGACCCTCCTTCTGGTCTGTCTGCGCTAAATGCCATTTCTGATTCACTTGATTCTGAGCTCAACTCGTAGGGATCACTACTATTCAATTGCTGAGCCCAAGATCGTGCAGTAGTCCTTACACTTGCCTCTGATGATCTAAGGCTTCGTCGATCCGACTTACCTATGTGTCTCCCTGATCTAAGGTTCATTAATTTTCTTCCTTGCACGCTCAATTACACACTTAGATCGTCAATGGTTCTTTGTTATTACTTTCTTGATTCTTTTTAATTTTCTTTGGATTCTTGTCTTAATGTATGCGTCAGGAATTCGACTTTCCGTTATAATTTTGAGTTCTCGTTCCGTCAGACTTATGTTCTTTCCTTTAGGTTTTCGCGTCACACACACCTTTACTTGTAGTCTTAAACTTGAAAGAATTAAGTATCTTGAACTTGAGGCGTTCCTATCGTCTTGAATTCACAATGCTAACGTTTAGCCTAAGCTAAGAATTGACTGAGGGGGTTGAGTAATCTTCCAACCTCGAGTCGGCTTTTCTGTTGCTCTGATGCCCTGTTGCCCAAGAAGCCGCGCTTCCCAAGCTTTACTGTCTTCACTGCCTTACTTGCTTGCCTTTGATTGCCCTTGCTAGACCTGGGAAAAATTCCAATATTAGACCAATTCACAATTGAATGATCCAGCACTTGAGTATATACACCTTTTAGTCCCTTCCCTTTTTGCCCAAATTTTCAATGTGTGCCCCCTGGCTTCCTAGTCCCAAACTAGGTGAACCTCAAAATAGTTTATCTAAAAATAGATGTATCCTTTAAGAAAAAAACAGTTGAGGTCACGTAGTACTCGTGGATAGCTTTCTAACGAGCTATTAAGCTCAAAAAACGGACTTCGGATGAGAAAGTTATACGCGTTCAAGCCCTGGGGGGTAAAAACTGACAATCAGGTTTTCCTTCAGATATGAGCTAAGGGGTCTCCTATGAGTCTAATGGTCCAAAAATTTCTCAAAAATACCCTCAAATTTGGTCAAAAATTGGAGCCCAAAATTTGCGATGGGGGTGCACAATCGCGATGGTCTGGGACCGTCGCGATGGTCCGAGCGAACCGTCGCGATGGCGTGGAATTTGGACAATCGCGATGGCCCGAAAAAGTGGACCGTCGCGATGGCTCAAGTGAACCGTCGCGATGGTTCGAGACCGTCGCGATGGTCCGGCCGAGCCGTCGCGATGGCTTGAGCCTATCGCGATGGTGCGACACAATCGCGATGGTCTGAGCCAATCGCGATGGTCCACCAAACTGATGATTTTTGAGATGCGCCTGTGGATTCGTGCAAGCGCAAGGGTCGCCTACCTCGTGGTGTGGTCGCCTACCAAAAATTCCGAAGGTTGCAGACCATCGCGATGGTCCGCCACACTCGGCAGATCTTTGACAGAGAGTGAAATTTTACCTTTTCCAAACTTTCCTGATGCACCGGAGCTCTGTACCTGCAAGAAAACTCAAGAAAACACAAGCACACACAAGCACAAAAGTTCTCTCTCGCTCTCTCGCATGCACAAATGAGGGGAAATGAGGCGAATGGGTGGATATGGTGAATTTTCTGATTTTTTTGGAGATGAAGATGATGATGCGATGATGAAGATGGAGTATGGGGAAGGTGAAAAACACTAAAAACTAAGTAAAAACAACAACAAAAACTGAAATTTTTACCTTCCAACGCCACTTCTTGCTATACTCTTACCATCACACATTCGTCCTAGACTCGATCCCCGGCAACGGCGCCAAATTTGGTGTTGCTCTAGCACAATGGTGAGAACCACGTTAAGAAGCTTCACCTCCTTAATGTCAATCCGCGGAAGAGGTAGGAGTGATATGAAGATCGTGAATGAGAGATGATGTGAGAGTGAAGGTGAGAAGAACGAAGATGCACACACACATACACACACACAATGAAGAGACAAGCAAGACACAATGGAAGGTGGGAAATTAGCTCTATTACTCAAGAATGTTATTACAAGCTCAAACTAGCTCTAAGCTCACACTAGCCAACATGAACCAACCTCCAAAATGAGCTCTCTAGCTCTTTTTATAGTTTCTAGACTAGTTTTGACCGGTTTCACATCTAGTGACCGGCCTAGTTAAAAAATAGGTCCTAGAAGCTATTTGGTAGGGTAAACGATGTCTAAAAATAACGAAAATTGGTACGCATATTCTACCTAAGCTCCTCAAGCTCGAGGACTCCTTGGCTTGCACAAAATGGAGCTATGAATTACAAAATGGGGTTTTGTCTATATTACATATGTTACAAGAGTGATGAAAATCACTGTTGGATGTTTGAAGAGGTAATAAAAACATAATTGTTTGAAAAAATGATCCGTCTGGCTCCCTGCTCCGTTTTTACATGCTTCCATGTCGTCTGTGCCTCTGACTGTTTCCAACATGCACCTTGAGAGCTAGTATGCTCTGGCATACACTATGTATCATAAGAGCCATCTTGCTCTACCACATCATGTGTATCATCATGCTCCACATGATCTAACTACACAACATCAATACCAAGATCAAACTGACGATCAAACTCTAATTGAGTATCATCTTAATGCTCTACTTGAGCATCCACATCATGCTCTAAAGCATCCAACTAATCATCCAAAGTGTGCTCCATAAGAGCATCCATATGATCAAAATAATTATGCTCTCCATAAGAATCATGAGCATCCAAAGTATGCTCTACATGTGCATCCATCTGAGCATCTGAATCATGCCATACATGTGCATCAAGAATGTCAATAGACCTATATGTAGGAAGAAAAAATGAGACATGAGGAGTCTCACATCGCTTATAAGGCTGAACTCCCACTGAGACGAGACTTTCTCTCACATGAGTTACCTATAGTGGATACCTGTGCCCAACCTTGACACCTTTGACAAGCATAAGCTATCCCAACTGCAATTGAAAATGATGCTAACCAAGGGATGCATAACATTTGCTCTTCTGTAATTGGCTAACTGAAATCAAGCTCGTAGAGAATGAAGGCACATAGCATACATGTCTAAGTATAAGTGATGCTCCACTAGGTAGCATAAGGCATACATCTCTTGCACCCTCAATGTCATATATCGTATCATCAGACATGTGCACACATCCATGACTCTCATTTCATAATTGATAGAACCACCGATGTGGAGTAACATGAAAACTAGCTAATGCCTCAAGCAACCAAGCCATATGTGTGCTATCCAATGAACAAGAGGAATCGTGAGATGAACCATAGGAAAAAATGATATCACCATCATTGGCATAATCAACTGCCATAGACTCTCCTGAAACCACTACTTGACTTGAATCACATGCATATCTCTGATGTCATCGTCACATCTGCCTGAAGCAACATGGTCAAATATGGCCCTCACGACCACAGTGCCAACATCAAAGCTATGGATGTGATCTATGTCTCACATGAGTCAATGGATTCTCTTACATATCATGTGGTCTCTTAATCCATAATGCACTACTCATCTCCTCATACATCATAGGCTCATATTTAGAATCCAGATGTTGTAATCAGATAGTGGAGTTGATCAACACATCCATATCCATCCACACATGGTTGGGCATGTCACTAGGACTCTATGAATCTCTATGCACATACATGTGTAACCCTACACAAACCAATGTATGCCACATCTGATCTTTCCATCTCAAAAATTCAATGCCATCAAATTGAGAAGACACCATGCTAGCAATCCAACAAACTATAAATATAACAATGGACTAGAAACAATACTCTATCCTTAATAGGATCACACCTGCATATCCATATGCATAACTCACATCATAAATATCTCGCGGGAGAAGAAACCATATGAACCACATGTCACATAACCATGCATCTAGCATGCACATAAAACCATGAGCATAAGCGTGCTCACAAAGTCTCCAAACTAACCAAGTAGATGTGAAAGAATCCTAGAAAAAAATTGATAGAGTATCCCTTGTATACTGCACAATCAAATAAGATGACCAATAGTGAAAGAACAATGAGTAACCTATCACCACCTATCACTGATCCAATCAAAGATAATGGCAAATACAGATGACAAAAAATTGATACCAATACTAAATGGAGATAAACAATGATCCAAAGCTATCACACAAGCATAAAGGAACTGCTAAAGCACTCTTCTAGCAGAAAAGCCAACAAAATTTTGGCACCATCTCCTTTGTAAAATGGACTCTGAACCAAAATAACCATGTGGGAATCACCATCCACATATGCCAAGAATCACACTAGCAAATAAGATATCAAATCAATGACCATATGCTAAAATAATAGCCAATCAAGGTGACAAATGCATGTGCAATTGGGGCTCCAATCTGGATCATGTACCTACATAAAAACAAAGATACAAGTACCAACCAAGATCCAAAATCAACTCTCATAAAATTATGTGCAACCGACAAGTAAATCCATAACCAAGTGGCACAAGTAAGATATGGACCACAATGCCACTATACATCCACTGAAAATGCTTTGATCAAACTCATGATTACATAAACCTCAAAAAAAGGTACACCACAATGTCATCTCACATGCCAAAAACGTGATAGGATCATGCTCTACTCTCATATGGAGGAGCTACCACAGTGATCATACATGGACAATGTCTTCAAGCTCTAAAAATAAGAGCTCGCACACCAAAAAATCTCTCTCAAAGAAGTTCCACAACAAAATGAACCTCCAAAAGCAATTAGGGTTCTTGTGGTGAAAATATGTTACTCTCTGTTTTACTATTTCAAAGATGATAACATCTAAATTTGAACTTTTGATCTCCATCAATCTTCAAAAACTATTTCTTGCCTTTGTAAGGATATTTAGAACACCTCAATCGAAGGTGTGTAGCTCAAGATATACATAAAACAAGCATCTACTATCAATTTCACCTTCACCTACAGTACTATTGCTTTGTATTCTAAATTTTTGGCAACCTAGTAATCAAAGTTTGGACCTATGCTCTTCTAAAAATTTGTAGTTCCTTTTTCAAGCTATGCAAAACAAGTTGAACTGCTTGAATCGGACTTGTAGAACTCAAGTTATAGCCCAAAAATTGACCTATTGTCCAAGTGATTGTAGATTTATCTTGCACATCACTCTGTATGTTTTGAATTTTTGCTAATTTAGAATCTCAGAATTAGGTTGTACACCCTTCTGTGAAGTTGTAATGCTCTATCTCAGCTACATATAGAACTTTAAAATGTACCAATTTGAGCTTCATAGCTTGAGTTATGATAAAAAATTGAGCAACTATCAAGAGGTGCCAACCTGCACATTCAACTCTTATGACCTAAGCTTCCATTGAAGCTTCTTGCACACCAGCCTTCAACAAGCTTTGATACCAATGAAGGGCTTTGGTGTGTAAAACAAGCAGAGCAAGGAGGAGATGGAGGGAGAGAGAGGAGATGAGAGACACGCACTCATGTGTGGGAGCCTCGAAACCCACATAATGATCTCCATTGAGGCAATGCTCTATAAATTATGTATATATGTGAATATGGGGTAAGGTCACATGATCCTTACATCCCCAACATGTCATGTTGGCATGTTTGCCTGCTTGAACCCCGAGAACCCTGAACATACATAGCTTTCTTATCTGAAACCTGTTTTTAGTGATCTTGCGTTTGTTGGAAAGCTCATTTTAGATATAGTATTTTGAAGTTGACCTTCCAAAGGGGTGGGGAAGCTAAGGGGTCTTTAAGGAAGTCTTTCATAAAGACAAGGGAAAATTTGGTCTTTGACTTACATGAATTAGATGGTTGTTAATTCAATTAAATTTAACTCTTGATCTAACTTTGGAACTTTAACAGGGTTATTGTGAGCATCAAAGGGCGTCCAGAGCAAGAGCATGTTGCAAGCTTGAGAACGAGTGTCTTGATCACTCAAGTGTGATCCGAGGGATAAACAATCTAAGGTTGGAACATTCTCAAGTACAAGAACCCTAACTATTCAAGTGCAAGCTTAAATAGGTTAGTTTTGCGACAAAATCTAAAGTGAAAGGACATAAATCAAGCGATCAACTTCAAGTGCAATTAAATTCAAATATTCTTCATGATAAAAATTATCGGACAAGAAGTGATACCTGAGTGAAATAAAAAGAACAAGTGACTAATTCAAAAGAACTTTGCAATGAGGTTGTACTTGGGGAAATTGGGATAACAATCAAGGCATGTGAACCTTAGGTCAGAAAGACACCTATGCTGTGATAGACAAAGCATCAGATCTTCTGAAGCTAGTGTCAGTTATATAGCTAGGTCTTGGGTCCAACAATTGAGTGATTACCCATACTTTGTAAGTTCAAAAACGAGTGACTCTGAGATGTCATATAGCATGGAGAGATCAGTAAGTAGCTCAGTAGTTGCATACCTAGAAAAATCAGAAGGTCCATCCAAGAATCAATTGGAATATATCAAGACCAACTGATTAGGTGCTCACTTCTATGAGGATGGTTTGATAAGATCTATTGTCCAAATTAGAAACCTTGATCAACTTATTTGACTAGAACACCCGATAGTCGAATTTGAAAATGGTTCATACATTTATAAAGAAGGGACCATGTATGTAGTCACCAACCAACCAGATAGAATAGACAAATCTGGCAATGTAATCCCTGAGACTGAAATAGGTGACATAGAGCAAGGGAATTTAGAAGGAGAGCCGAGAACTCCTAATAAGCAAGTGGTTAGAAAAACTATGCACAACCATATCCACAACAGAGGAGATACAAGAATCAATACCCACCATAGCAATGTGGTAGGCCCTAACAACCCTACCAACCACCCTATCAAGCTCAACAAAGACCTCAACCAGCGTTACTTCAACAACCCCCACCTCTAGCCAATGTGATCCTATTGAAGTATGCAGCCACCGAAGAAACTTTGAATAGAGCCTTAGTGCCAGCATCACCATTGATATCAAAAAGTGACCCAAATAATCACAGTTTTGATTTGGCTCATATGGATAGTCCACGGGCTTACTATATGGAGTCACCAGAACACAATGAGTTTTGCCCCTACAAAAATCCTAGCGAACCTAGTTGGGAGCCAGAATACGCTAATGTAATGTATGCAAATCCTAACTCTACGCACCAACCTAGATAGATTAGACCCCCAACACCTAGAGGACCATGCTACAGATGCTAGGGAGATCACTTCATTTGTGATTTCCCTATACCTGCACCAATGCAACCCCAATCAGCGACCATTCAAGGTTTTTATCAAGATTATGGGAAGGAACACCTTTATGAGATTGGCTTAAGAACCCAAACAATGGGTCGAAGATCAATCCCATTAACATTATTGGGTTAATAGTAGATTCTACCCAAAGTGTGACTTCCACTACCCTAGTGCAAGTAGTCACTAGAGCTCAAGCATTACAGCAAAGCCAAGGCTTAGGTCAAGACAAGAATTTTGAGGGTAGTGAGATTGAGAGTCAAACTAAGAAAAGGACAGGAGCATGTAAAGATAGTTGTGAGAGAACAAAAAGGCAATGGTCAAAGAATATGACCAAACTTGAGGAAAGCCTAAGAGAAACAAAAGCTGAGTTAACCAAAATTGCATCTCAAACACACCCACAAAACCCACCCACCCCATCCACACCAAACCATTCCATATACCCACCACTCATTGTGAATAGATCACAACCAAGGT
This sequence comes from Ceratopteris richardii, assembly GCA_020310875.1. NCBI lineage: Eukaryota > Viridiplantae > Streptophyta > Polypodiopsida > Polypodiales > Pteridaceae > Ceratopteris > Ceratopteris richardii. The sequence continues at coordinate 99,937,424 of CM035412.1, forward strand.
CTATTCTCGCAAACCCAACCCCAGAAGGTTTAGACATGATGTTCAAGGCCTATCAGGCTCGACTTCAAGAAGGGCCAATAGTTGCAAACCTAGACAAGAGTTATCCTAAAGTAGATTTAGAGATTGAATGGACAAAATTTTGCATGGAAATGGTGGAACTAGCTCAGGCTATGATTGAGGCCAACCAATTGCTCAATCAGACAAATTCTATCAAATTGGGTTTGCATTTCTAGGGCTTATTAGAAAGATAAGAGTTGGTAAACAAGCTGTAGGTTTCTTTACCTCCATAGGCTTAACCAGTGGTTGAAAGAGAAAGCTCACCACCAACGAAAGTTTATGTTCCTTATTCCATGAATGGTGGAGCACCTCTTTCAATTGCATAGTACTCTCAAGAGTTCTTGCAAGAAATAGAAGAAGAGAAATGGCCCAAGGAGAAGGATGATCTCTCTCCTATTCTTGAGATGGATGATCTTCATGCTCAATTTCCCCAAGACATTCCATCTATTTATGGATACCAAGCAGAGCAATAAGAAGATGAAAGATTAGATGCCACAATTCATAGACCAATGGGAATCTAAATCTCATCAGATTAGAGCTCCTACACTATTGATAAGAAATGAAGACTTAGTGGTTCCAAGAAACACTGAAGTCGTGAAGAACACTATGGTTCAGTTTCATCTAGCCTTAGAAGAGCTGCTCAAAGTAAAACCTGAGTTGTGGAAACATGTGGTGAATCAGGTTCCAAAACTTAGCTCCAATGTGTCAAAAGTAGGCTCTAAGCTTAAAGTACTAGAGATACCTTTAGACAAAATAGGAGACATGAGTGAAGGTGAAGAATATAATACTTATCTTCCAATCACCTACCAAGGTTACCCAACCAAAGCTATCTTAGATTCAGGTGTTGGTGTTGTGATTGTGACCACCTTCTTGTGGAAGCAATCAAGAAAACCCCATTAAGACCAAATAGAATGAAGCTTCAAATGGCTGATGGCCATGTTCAATGACCCCTAGGATTTCTAGAAGGGATAACATTAACCACTTGTGGTGTAGAGTTTGAACACACCTTTGTTATATGTGACTTTGGCAAAAATAATATCTCTGAAATGATCCTAGGAAGACCCTTCCTACGACAACTACAAATAATGCAAGATTGGGGAACCAACTCCTTGTACTTGCAGCACTTAGGGGTCACAACAAAGGTCAATTGAAGGATTATACCTTTACAGATGTACCACACCTATAGTGGAATCCTATCCACAAGGCACACGCAGATTCAATCTCTTCGCATTGTGTAAGTTCTTTTGATCCATTTTGGATGCATGAAGATACTCGCTTGTGGATGTCCAAGGTCGTAGAGGAAGAGGAAAGACATCTTAAAGTGAGAGAAGAAGGAACCTCTCAAGGATCCAGACAAGTTAGAGACCTAGCCTACACACCAATGATCTTTCCAAATGAGGAATTTGAGCCTCATGGTTGGGTAGAAATCTTAGCCACCCTGGATGTTGTTCTCAATGAAGAACAATGGATGCCTCATCGTGATGAGAAGGGTTATGATATCTCTTTGTTCATGTATGAACACTTGCTAGAAGAGTGTGACTCTAATTGACAAATTGATAAAGAACACTTGCTAATTGACAAATTGATAAAGAAGTTGGATTTATCTATGCGATTGAGCATACTAAATGGGTGTCCCCCATTGTAGTGGTGCCCAAGAAGAATGGAAAGTTTTGGGTGTGTATTAACCTTAAAAAAGTTAATGTCCCTATGATAAGAGATAGTTATCCTCTTCCAATCACCAAACATTTTAGGTTACAACCCAATAGCCATTGCCCCAGAAGATCAATGCAAAATGGCCTTCACCATAGAGTGGGGAATCTTTGCATTTTATGTGATGCCATTTGGGCTCACCAATGCATCTACAACATTCCAAAGGCTCATGTGTCATGTCTTCAAAGAGTTCTTGAAAAAATGCTTAGAAGTATATGTGGATGATTTACGTGCTCATTCCCAAGAAAGAAGACACCACATCCATGAGCTGAGACATATCTTCAACAAGTGTAGAGAATATCGAGCTTGTCTTAACCTAAAAAAGTGTGTGTTCATGGTATGTCAAGGTAAGATCTTAAGTCATATTGTCTCTAAGAACGGAATATCAACAAATGAGGACAAAGTAAGGGCCATAATAGAGTTGCAAAGACCAAGGAATGTTAAAGAGGTACAAGCCTTTATGGGTCATTGTGGATATTACCGTAGGTTTATCCACATGTATGTGATCATAGCTAAACCTCTTTATGCTCTGTTGACAAATTTTGAGTGGAACGACGAATGTGAAAATTCCTTCAATGATCTGAAGATATGTTTGTGCACAACACCAATATTGACCAACCCTAATTGAAATAAACCATTACATGCCCATGTAGATGCATCTAATTATGCAATAGGATGTGTGCTAGGACAACCAAAGGTGAAGGAAATCTCAATTTGCCTATAGCATATGCTAGTAGACAGCTAAACACAGCTAAACAAAACTATACAACAACTAAAAGAGAAGTTTTAGGAATGGTATATGCCATGAAGAAGTTTAGAAACTATCTATTTGCCAATAAGTTCAAGTTTCTTACTAATCATCAAGCTTTATTATATCTAGTCAATAAACCTTGCAATATAGGATGCTTACTAGTGGCACGGTTCAATTGGCCACTATAGAAAACGACATATTGCCAACCATAGTAGTGGATGTTGAGTCAATCTATATCAAGAACCTCTTATACAGGATACGTTCATGAGACTCAACACTGCTAATAAGTGAGAAGAAGAAGAGTTAAGGGTTAGAGAAGAAGCACAGGCAAAGGCTAGAGAGCACATTAGGCACAATAAGTTAAGGCTTCAAGGCCTATATGTCAGTCCCAATGCCCCAAGATATCATATGGCCATATGCCAAACATCGAGCGTAATTGCTTCTTGAATAATTCACCAACATCCCTTTGTGACCATAGAGGTAGGACAAGGAAAGAGTGTAAGGATTGTGAGAGCCTTGATTGACTCAGATGCAGCAACTAGTGGACTAAGACTCTCATACAACCAAGATCTACAATTGAACATCAATTCCATAGCAACCTATCTCATAGGATTGGGAGGTGTGGAAACCCATTGTTTGGGCGAGGTGGACCTTCCCATCTACCTTCAAGATTTCCCAATGATAGTCAAAATGCTAGTGTCAAGATGCAAACCTCACAAAACCACTTGTCTTGGGTCAAGATTGGATCTATGACCATGCAATCAACTTGAACCTAAGAAGTCAACTTCTTCAAGTTTGGGTACATGAACACACATTCTCTTAGTTCTTCTAAGACTAATCTTACAAAAAAAAATGTTGTATGTGTCAAAACTCTATGATGTAGAATGACTCAATCACAGAAGAAGGGTCTCGAAGGTGAGCGGATCTATCTTCTTTTTCAACGACTAATGCAACCACAGTAGTTCCACCACAGAGGCAAGAAAAACAATACAAGACAACCACTCTGGGCATGAAGCAGATTTGGGTACGAAAGGGAGAGCATTCAATCACACCATTGCAGTCGAACTCATTATCAAAGAAGCAAGAGAGATATCAAAAGCAACAAGTAGTAGAACAACAAAGATCTCTATCCTAAAGCATACTCCAAATTTGGGTACCAAAGCGGTCGATGAAGGCCGACCACAATAATGTACAATTTTGGGTGCCTAAGGAATTAGTTGCAACTCAACAAGGGCAATTACACTTGTGGGTAACCAAGGAACTCTTACATGCACAAAACCCTATGATCTCCCTCATGAGAAAAGTCTCAACAAAGAAGTCGAGGAGAGGCAAAGATCAAAACCAAGAAGAGAGATCAAAAGAACAACTCACATTTTCGGCAATAGTAAGAAGATAAGCAAAAAGGGTATGGGTTTGGAAGCCAAAAGCACCAATAGCCCCCATAGAACCAAAGAGCCAACCAAGAGGGATACAAAAGTTAAGAAACCATCCAAAGATGAAGAAGTCAAAAGTGATCTCTACGTGGCCGAACACTATTCTACAATGGATCTCTATAAGGAGGAATGATCAACATCATTTTGAGATCGAATGGATATCCACAAACAAAGATTGCATCAACATCTACAAGTAACATCCAAAACCTCGATGAGCGACAACCATGTGCCCTTGGCATAACCCCATTTTTTGCACCATTTAGGTCATGCATCCCATAGTATGCATTAATATAGGGCCACATTACAAGGCTATGCATAGACACAATTGAGAATCTCAGGCACATGAGACACATTTGAGATATGTAAACTATTTTACTGATACTAACTTCTTTCTTCTTGTTTCATGACATTGTTCCAAAAAAAAAAGATACAAAAAGAAAGAAAAAAATTAAAGAAAGAAGAGATAGAGCCATGCGCAAAGAATCTCATCAGCAAACCATCAACAAGGAGATCCATCAACAACGAATGACAATCCAATGGTCAATCACCATGATGGGCGCAAAAGAGGTGATTATTGACCGACCTTTCACTATGGTAAGAACCCCCTACTTTGGCAACACTATAACAATGATAGACTAGAAAATGTCTTCGCTAGCATACCCTTGAGCAATTAGCTCAAGACCCAATTTTTTGCACCATACTTCTTCCAATGCATTCCCCAAGTATGCATGCATAGGGCCACATTACAAGGCCATGCACAAAGAACATGTTTTCTTCAACCCATGCACTAACACAATCACCCATCATTCATCATGGGTTACAAGTACATGGCATGAAATCTATGAAACATATGTTTGAAAGATCTAGAGGACATCAAGGTTACAAAATTAGTACCTATGAAGCAATTCAAAGCTGACAACTGCTCAAAATCAACATGGAAAACCCCTTTTGAGCAGCTTGGAATTTGTGAAAGCTCAAAAATACACTACCATGCGGGAATCCAAGAAAGAAGTACATACAATGGGACTAAAACTTGCAAAGGCTAGGAGTGAAAAAATGACGAACAAGAGAACCTAGCTAGGTGCATTTGGAAGGCAAACTGCTCTTGCTGATACATGATGAACACTACCTCTCAAAGTACTACATGGAACACCCACTCTGACAAAGGTCTATCACAGACAACAAACTCAAGAGGGGGGGAGTCTTGGCACTCAAGCTCAAGCACAAGGCACGAGAACACATCAAAGAAGTGGACATACAAGAAGAGGGACCATGTAGGGAGCTCCAAGAAGTATATGTCAAAGTTTTAGAAGAAACCCCTATAAAAACAGTGATTTTGATCACTAAAAAACATTGTGAATATCATTTCATATTTTTGCAACTCCATTTTTGCAAGCCAAGGAGTCCTTGAGCTTGAGGAGTATTAGATCTAAGTACGTACCACTTTTCATACTTTTTAGAGTTCGTTTGAGCCTCCGAAGTAGCCTAGGAACCTATTTTTTAACTAGGTTGGACACTAGGTCTAGATAGAGCAAAAACCTAGTCAAAAACTTTAAAAGGAGCTAGAGAGCTCATTTTTGGGCTAGCATATTGGGAATTGAAGTGAAAAAAAGAGCTTGTAACCTCATTTTTGGATAATTAAAGATTCCATTGTTGCATCTCTTTATCTTACCGTGTGTGCACGTGTGTGTGTGTGTATGTGTGTGCATGCTTGTGTGCTTCTCACTCACTCACTTGTGCACTTCACTTGCTCACAATCATCATACCAATTCTCATGTCTTCCTAGATTGATAATTATGAGGTGGATCTCCTCACATTGGTACTTACCATTGTGCTAGAGTGACAGCATAGATATCCTAGATGAAGAGCAAACAATGATAGAAGTTATCAATGTAATAAAAAAAAATGAAAAATGGGTAGCTTCATAATTGCAATGGAATTATACATGAATAAGCAAGTATCATATGTCAAATCTTTGTTGGTGTTTTATGTGTCCCTTTTTTATCATAAAAACATCTACATAGTTCATGATTATTGTCAGAGAAAGTTCAATTAGTAGACCTATAGTGTTACACATTATCATTGTATCAAACAATGATATCAAGGATTCAATTATGATTCATTCCCTTTGACTTCAAGTTCTAGAACATACTCAATGGATCCATCATCATCATCATATCTAAGTCAACCAAAGAAATCTTTTCAAATCTTACCTTAGGATGCTTCATAAGCAGCGAGCACTAGAGCACCATGCTCTAAATCCATTTCCATCCTTGTACCAGTGAGTTCTTTCTCCAATCCGTAGAATATCATCCTCAATCTTTTTGATGTTCTCTGATCATTTGATATGATCATGAATTCCATTTTGGAATTCCTTGGCATTATGAGAGCAATGACTAAGATTTCTAAATCTCATGCCAATTAATATTATAACTCAAAGATTGCTTTGGTCAACCTTTACACTTACCTTGGCTTGATTTATCAGACCATTAAAGGTTTGATCCCTTTGTCTAGTTTAAGTCATTTAGTTTTCCCAAAATTCCTCTAGCCAAGATAAGCTGAGATAAGACTAAGTATTTCTCCTATAGATCCCTTCTTCAATGATATTTATCCATGGGATTTTCTTGGGATCTTCAACTCATATGTTCATGCGTTTACATCTTTGCTTAAGTCTTTAACATCCCATGGATGTTCTCATAACTTCTAACTAATCTTCTTCTAGGGATAAACAACTATATATCCTCCCTTTGACTTAAGCAAGTTATCATGCTTACTGATCCAAACTTTGGATCCATCTTTATCCATTTTCAAATATCCCAAGTTGGAATTCTTCAATTAATTCCCCTCTTGCATATCTCATTCTTACTTTATTTGAGATTTAATTCAAACATACTTAGGTACCTGATAACAAATGTACTCCTTAACGTTTTTAAGGAATGCATGTTTTTCTTAGAAGTATCATATTAATGATACCTTTCTTCCCCCCTTTAAAGAGTTTTCGTCCTCGAAAACTATAGGAAATTGATGTTTATTTAATTTCCTATCCAAATTGGAGGTTCATATATGTTGAATCCTTGATTAAACAACTCATCAAATATCCTTGAGCTTAAGCTTCCATTATCCTTAAGTTCAGTATCCCATACCACTGAACCCACATAAGTAATATTGTAAACCTAGACGTCCCATACCATCCAATTTACATCCTCACCTTAGTGCAGACAATTTTAGCTATTACTCATGGATTACTTACTAAGAAGGCTTTGTCCATCTTAGTCTTATCATGGAAACTTTGTTCCTAAAAGTATCATAAAAAACTGTGTAATTTTGTGCCCTTACTAAGTATTCATTTATTTTTTATAAGTCTTTGAAGATTGAGGCTTCATATAACTATTTCTTTAATCTGATGCAACTGAAAGTATCTTTGTCTATGTCATATGATAATAGAGCTAGCATTTACATACTAGATATTATCATTTGACATAGTTGTGCATCTATCTTAAAGGAAATAGTAATAGGCCGATCATTGATTTTAGAAAGATGGTCATATTTTTAACCATATTGGAAATTTGTCGTTTGTTCATAGGATATACTTTGGAGTAGTGGCTTTTTAGGGTATCTTACAACCCTTTAGCTTTCCTTTTCTCCAAAAGTATACTTTGAAAGCAACTCTTTTTAAAGTTCGAAGTGGATTATACCTCTTGTCAATAAAGGGAGAAACTTATTGGGGAAGAAATGAATGCTTTAAAAGGGTGAAATGGTTCAACCATTTTTTTCCTAACATGTCATTTTGGGACATTCTCTTCCCCCTTTTAGTGTGATCATTGTCCTCAATGATTAGATGTTGAAGTTCTTAGGGTCTATGAACTTCTTAACATCTTTCATGATTATCAAAGGTTAACCCATATGTCTAGATTCTTTTTTGGATATCTTTCAATCCAAATTCTTATTATTACCATTTGTGGTTTAATAAGAAAAGAAACTTATTTGTCTTAAATCTTAAGTCTTTTGCCTTGTTGATGAGACATGCCATGGGTTTTATGAAACCTGAGGATCCATAAAGAGGACTATTTAAGCTTAAGATTTGGTATTTGTACTAAAATTTGTTGGCTTTTGGACTAAGCCAACATATAAAAAGCATAAAGGTTGATGGTTATTGAGTCACATAATCTCAACATACCATTAAACTTTTATGCTTTTGACTTCATATGAAGAATCATTTTCCTATCTTAAACCTGAAGCTTACTGAACTTTTTTTCTCTCTCATCCCATAAACCCATGCATTCATGATTCAATCTATTTGCATGTATGAAAATGTTGAGCATGCATAAGGTTCAAAAATTAAACCCCTCGTTAAAGCATGCACGGAGTTTACTTTTGGAACTCCATTAAATACTAGAATCTATGGTCAAAATTTCAATTCATGCCATGCTTGTGATGAAATTGTTATAGTCAATAACTCATCATCTATCAAAGGTGAGTCCATTTGATGCTAATGGAAGACCGTTTTCTATTCAATCATGCCTCTACTGCATCATTTCAAATGAACCATTCCATGCAGCATTTAATGTGCATTAGGACTTCACCAACTTCATTTGAAATGCATTGTTCTAGCATGGCAAAACAAATATAAAGGAGTATCGCATTACAAACACGTGAGTAGCTATGACATGTACATGTGCAACGAGCTCAGAAACTAAGGTCAATAAAGGTCCCACAAATTCGAATGATAAAGCTCTAAGTACTAATGTTGTATAATCAACACAACTACAAAATAACTACTTAAGAATTCAACTAGGAAAACCACTTCAAGTAAGAGAGAGCACGTATCCACCCATCCAAGTCCACCCATATATATACCTCTAGGCCAAGGGGGTGCATGTCCTTGGGTTTGGCCAAGTGTCCAGCCAAGTGGCCCTCATGTAGACACTTTCCGAGGGTAATCACATGCCTTCTAATTTCCCAAGATGGCTCCTAGAGAAGCTTCTCCCAAGACTAAGGTTAAGGTTCCCACACATTAGGATAAATCAAGGCTAAACTTCCAACCATTCATTTGGGAGCTCATATGAATAAAAACCCCAAGGGCTAAAACCACAGGTTTCACCCAAAGGTTCAAGGCATGTTCCAAAGGTAATTCAAGGGCTAGAACAAGGCAAAGATACATCATATTCTAACCTTTAAAATCCATATCTTTAACCTTCTGAACCCATGAATTATATAACAATGACCTTTGAGAGAGGGCTCAACGGGGCACCATATTTTAACCAAATTGGCATCACAATTTGTTAGAAATTTATCTAGAGATGATGTAAGCATGGTCCACTGTACCATTACATATCATGTAGAATCCATGTTATGGACTAGATCCCAAAAGAAAACCATGACTAACCTTTGCAATCAAGGTATGGAACAATCTTGGGTGTTCAGATTGGTTGAATTATCCTTACTTTGCTCCAGCTTGTGGACCTCCTACAATGGTCTATATGGTGCCCGATGTAGCTCCTAAGATGTGTATGAAGATCTTTGAATTAATGATTGTGGTTTTCAAAACGTTCAAGAGAGCTCCATATATCTCACCACCAAGGTTTAACAAAGGAAGTCTAGATTTGGTTTATGATATGAGAGGCACACCCTTAGTAAGTATTGTATATGCTTGAGATGCTCATGTTGGAGTTTGAGGGCTGCAAAAGCACGGGAACAACACAAGGAAGTAGAAGAATATTGGAGCACAACACACAATACTGAATGTATTACCACAAGAATGTACAAAGATAAGTTACCTATTGCGGTTATAGGTTTATATACAAGTCGGGGGGAAAAAATGCCCCGATGATCCTAGTGTGTTCACACAGATCACCACCAAAATATATCAATAAATCCCCCCTTGGGGTGATGCGGTGAAGAACTCATGCATAAGGAAGTGCCAAGCTATGTGGAATCAATCCACAAAAGGAAGTAAGCCCAAAGCTTTGTGGAAAGCTTCAAATTTCTCCCTAGGTAGAGCCTTTGTGAAAAAATCTACAATGTTCTCTTGTGTGGGCACATATGCCAAACTAATCTCTCTAGTAGAGAACCTCTCCCTGACATAGTGATAGTGCACCCCAATATGCATAGTGTGAGCGTGGAACACAAGGTTCCTCGTGACTTCTAATGTGCTCTAACTGTTAGTGAAGATGGTGGTGGCAGAAGACTGACCAACACCCAAATCATCCCTAAGGCGTCTAAGCCACACACACTCAACAATTGCTATGAAAGCTACCCTATACTCAGCCTCATAAAAAACCACTAGTGGACACATGAGTGTCATAGCAACGAGATTTAGAAAAAGCATGAAAATCTAGTAGTAGTGATCCCCCCTTGGGATAAAACAATTCAAGTAGCCAAGTACCACTCAAGTAGCGAAAGATGTGCTAAACCACTTGCCAATGCTTGACACTTGGGTAGTGCATAAACCTGCTCATCTATGAGACATCAATTGAATATCTAGCTGAGTAATGCATAAGTAAATCAAGCATCCAATAGCCCGCTGATAGAGAACAATATCAAATGCATCTCCAGCATCATGAAGACTCAACCGTAAACCTATTTCCATAGGAGTGGCAATAGGTTTGCACTCTTCAAGGCCAAAATGTAGCAATAATGTGTCAATATACTTTGTTTGACACAAAGCTATTCTGCCATCAACTTGCATAAATTGAATGCCCAAATAATGATGCAAATGCCCCAAATCTGACATCTCGAATTAGGCATGCAAATCAGCCTTAAAATCAACATTATGCTTCTAATTAGGAGTAGTGAGCAACATTCGTGTCATCAACATAGACAACAATGATTAGAAGCACATCATTTGCACGCTTAACATAAACGGTGCTCTCAATTGGATTGTTCTCAAAACCATGTGCAATCAAGGCATGTATCCTTTCATACCAAGCACGTGTGAACAAGCTGCTATGAGTAGCACAAGTTGAACCATCTTTTGGGAAGGAGGAACAAAGAATTTTGCCCAAAACACCATCTTTAGAGACATGTTTACAAGGTCCTGAGGTTTGGACAGAGAGGACATCAAACGTACCAAACTAGCATAATTGGATGACCAAAGCATGCATGGCAAAGATTTACATAGATAGCCAGAGAATCCTGAATTGCACATGAATCATTCACAAATTTTGCATATTCTATGAGCTTATACAAGCCACAACATAAAATGTAATAATAACATTGCTATCAAATAGATAATGAATTGTACATCTATCATCAACAAATTGACAACGAATCCAATCTTGCCTAATGTTGAAACTGACAACAGATTTTTCTTGATCCCTGGTACAAAAATAGCATCTGACAATGTGAAAGAACTACCATTAGCGGTAATGAGAATGACTTAACAACTCCCATTATAGGATAAGAGGAGTTGTTAGAGCATGTGATAGTATTAACTATAGGTGTAGGCTCAAGTGGATTGAAGAAGCTACATTGCAAGGTAATACGTTTGGTTGCCCCACTATCAAAGTACCAAACATCCAAGTCTATTGCATGCAAATAGTAGTGAACACCCATTCTTCATTTTGCACAAGATTAGCAGACTGTGTTTTAGGTGTAGAGGACTCTGCAACAACCATTCGAACCTCTTTCTTCTTTGCCTCTTTTGTAGCGAGTTTTGGACAACTCTTTATGATATGATCATTTCCTTTATAGTATTTATAAAATTGTTTTTGGTTTTCTCTTTTCTTCTCATCTTTGTCTTCGTTCTTAGACTATGCAACATTAGTGGGTTTTTGCTTACTAGTAGATGAGCTTCATTTACATTTGCCCTTCTGATTAGCTAAGAAAGATTGATCTACAACAAGCATAATGGACTTGTTCTATCTAGATTGATCTTCTTGCAACAAAAAAAATACTAAATCCTCAAATGTTAAGGCATTTGGATTTCCTTTCATCATCAATCAAAGAGTAGAAGCAAAACCACGGTAAAAAATAAGACCACCCACTTGACTTGAAAGTATATAAATGTGGGAAAATTTCTTGAAGTATATCTTATTATAATTTTAAATATTTTGGCTAATTTTGATGAGAAATTTCATTTGAAATATAAAAAAATTGGCGAATTTTTTATCGATAATTTCTATTTTTATAAAAATTTAGACAAATTTTTGTGATAACCTCCCTTAAAACTATATATTTTTGTGATCGTTTTTTCTATGTATATACAAACTATAAATTGTGACATGCATATAAACCATTATATACTAATATAGTATGCTATAGATTTACGTGCTATAAATTCACCATGAAAAAGCATAGTTGATAGGGTGTACATTGTACACACCTATCAAGCGATTGCAACTCAAAAAAAGAGTCCACAAGTGAAAAGTGCAGGTCCGTGAAGACAACAATCATGTATATGATGATAAATTCAAGCAAACCCCAAATTCACCATAAAAAAGAATCTCCATTGTGAGCTCATGGCGATCAACCACAAGACTAAATAGCCATCCACAAACTAGAAACAGAAGACCAAAACATTTCCAAGTTGCCACTCGAACAAAAAATCCACAAGTGATGTCGATTAATACAACAATCATATGTTCGAGGATGAATTCAAGCAAACCAAGATGTATATAGTATATATTGTTGTGTGGGTGTGTGGGTATGTGGGTGTATATATATATGTGTGTGTGTGTGTATTGTTGTGTATATATATACATACTGTTGTGTAAATATTGTTATGTATATACTATTGTGTATGTACTGGTGTACATACTGAATACAGGTATATATATATATATTGTTCTGTATAGGTAACAATATGTACTGTTGTATGTATATATAAAAACATAACAATATACAATATTGTGTATATACTATTGTGGAAGTATAGACTGTTGTGTATATACTGTTATGGAAGTAAAGACTATTGTGTGTGTATATTGTTATGTATTCCGTGTTGTATCTTGAACAGTCCTATAGCCCAATGCAGAATTTATGCTTGGTATATACTTTTTCAGCAAAAAACATACAAACAACAACAAGACACCTTTGTTGAATCAAATGAAGGTGTATAGATGTATTCTCGAGAGTAGATTCTAATTTCAAACCAGCACAAAATAGCTGGTCAATCATTCAACTTGATTGGAGATATGATATTGGAAACTAGCTTGGCCATGGCTAGATTTTCAACTCCCAATATAAGAACTACCTGGCCAATGTTTAACAAACAATCTTTTGCTCATAAGTTACAAAAACTCTTGCTAATATGCTATTCAGTCACATTTGGAACAATCTTTAAACCATGAAGTTTGGAGCCTTCTTTGCTTGCCTGCACATGAGACCCTCCTAGAAATTTGGCTCTTCACATCATAAATACATTTTACAGAAAGAGTAAATGATTCCAACATGGATTATTCAAATGAGTTGCTTTGGGGAACTAGTTTCTTCACAATACCACAGAACACTTTCTACAACTAACATGAAGAATCAAAACAGCCTGGCGCATCAACATCATCATATGAACTTCTTGAGTGCCCATCTACCAGCAGTTCCACAGATTGATCATATGTAAGGGTTGGTCTGGTATACCTCATACACAACTTGTCTTGAATAATCAAATGCAGCTAATGAAATGAATCATTTCAGCATGGATTATTTAAACTCTAACACCTGTATATGAAAGCCATTTTCTTCATAGCAGAACTGGTCATTTTCATGTCCTCTCCATCCTGTTGGATGCAAATTCTGCAAAGCTTGAAGCATATAGCAGGTAGTTGGATCAGCATCCTCTAAGTGTGAACCTTAACGGTTCAGGAGCACCTCCACAACCTGCTTGGCATCTTGTCCAAACTTCTCTTTTCCAACTGCCATTTCCACTAAGCTTAGATATTGAATGGCCTTTGCTCTCAACATTCTGTTGGATTCATCATTAGCATTGATCAAAATAACCTTTAGAAAAGGCATGAAAATATCCTAATAGACTTGAAAGTCCTCCTTTGATGCATCAACCATAGATGCTAGAGCAATCAGGGCTCCTTGCATTGATCACTTGCCACTTTGCAAAAGTGTGAGCAATTTGGCTACAACCCCATCAAGATATGGATTGAGCAGCCTGGCCCACAACTCTCTTGACATTCAAGATTGCTGCTGGCACATGAGCCTGTACTCAAGCATTCTAGAAATCATCCATGGCTTCAACCAATGCAGGAATACTCTTCGATGGAACTGGTTTTGCAAACTAGGCCAAGGTCTGTGGAAATCTGCCCCAATAACATAACTGGCTGCCCAATGCACCCTAGTTTGAGAATCTAGGAAACAGTTCAAAACCATATTTACTACAGGCTCCAATGTCTTTGACATGATCTTAGCTCATCTTCTACAATATGAGCCAAAGGAATGAGAGAAGCATGACATCTTTTCCAGTCCAGTTCTGCAAGGTGTACTGAAGATGCAGGTAGCATCGAACTGCCTGCATGGTCCTTGCATCACCAAGCTTCTCAAGCACGATGTTACCCAGATCATAGATTGCATGCACAGGCTCTACAAGCCATGGTTCCGGGACATCCAAATTCATTGTCAAAGTTTGAGTGGATGGCATGTTATAGAATATAGCCACAGGACTAGATTGGAAGCTAATCAGAGTTTAAAGGATACCTGTTGAGCTCAAGGGATCAATGATAGCATCTACATGTACAGTTGTTCTCATGCTCGTACACAATCGCACTATGCTCTGCTTGTAGTAAATCAAAGCGAGCTGCATGAGATCCTCATTTTTGTAATGCTATTTCAGATGATATACAGATGATGACACAACTTAGGAACTCACTGGTCAAAGTGATCAGGATCAATACCCTCCCGTTCTACAGTTTCAATGATATCATTCATTGGCTTCACTCTTCGATCAAACTCTACTTCTTCCAAAAGTATGCAATCATCTGCAACAAACCCTTTATCGTTAACCTGAATGAAAAGCTTACCATTGGTGACCACTGCATTTGTGTCTGGCTGCAAACCAAGATGTGTAAACATGAACTGTGTTTCAGCTGCCAGTTCTTTCCACCCTACCCTTTTTAGATCCAGCCATCATACATTTGATCGATTACAGAAGTAGTTCAAAGCCCTGCTTGTTCTTCACTCAAAAATACCTTCCTCAATCGTAAGAAGAGACACATTGAATGTACCACCATCTAAGTCAAACATGAACACATTTTTCTCCCTAACACTGGTGGACTTTTTATCAAAACCATATGCAATAGCAGTTGCAGTAGGCTCATTGAGGATACACATCACATTCAATCAAGATATCGCTCCATCATCTTTGGTGGTCTGCCATTGAGAATCATTGAAGTATGTTAAAACAGTTACGACCGCATTCTTCAGAGTACTACCAAGAAAAGCCTCTGCAATTTCCTTCATTTTGATGAGAACCATAGAGGAAATCTCTTCAGCAGCAAAGGACTTCTCCTCGTCGACTTCTCCTCGCCCTTGTGCTGAACAACAATTGTGGGCATAAATTTATTATAAAGTTAGTCATAAACAAAAAAAGGCTTAGAGCCAACCTATTTGAGAGAGGAGAAGGACATGAAGGTGTGGTATGATAGGATGAAGGATTGACAAAGAAAGAATGGAACAAAGTATGATAGCTATAGGACGACTTTTTAGGAAAGGTATATTCTCATTTAGTGCAGCATGTACATACTCAAGGAAGGAAGACAACATAGTTGTCCATGCTTGAATATCATGGTTACATATTTCATTGAAGACAATCTCTGCCTCTAAAATAGCTCCACACTTGCCATACATGCTCACAAGGGATTTTCAACATGACTTGTAGTAAAACCTCTGTTCTTGGCATCAAATTGTAAGGCCATGCCTATGTCTAAAGAGATTGCTTTGATTGGGTACCCATTCAACGTACATCCTCTATGTCTGCTAAGGTTCCACATACTTGGAAAGCAAACAAAAAATTTACCCTGTTCGCTCTTATAGATTCTTCATGCATTTATGCATACAACTATAAAACCTCTTCAATGTGATCATGCTCTACATATGCAACTAGTATTGTTTGACGTCTAGTCTAATACCGTAGTCCACATGCATTGGCATAAAGTGATATTTGAGTTCATCAATGAGTCCAGCATGACAACACGATGAGAGGACATTAACAAATGTTACATCATTAGTCCAGCATGACAACATGATGTGAGGACAATAAATGTTACATCATGTAGTTTGATGACATGTCTTTGGATCTTATCAAACTATCCGATACAAGAAATCCATCCACATGCTCTGCATATCCTTCACTCAATACACCCCATGCACCTGGAATATGAAATCTTTACGACAACATACAACCACATGCTCATGTACAAACTTGATCTTCATACACACACAACACTCATGCAAGTACATTCACGTCTACAAGGTGCATACTCCTGTACATAGAGAAACAAACATTTACCTTAGAAACCAATGTTAATGTTAGTCATGTATACAAGGATCATTCAAAGTAGAAGTCAATTGAAACTGCTTGTATTACAATTACTCAAATGAACCCATACTATTGATAATCAACCCAATGATCATCACTACTCTGTCTCTATCTATCTCACACACAAATGTCTTTTTGTTCTCTCTCTCTCTAGCTATATGACTCTCTCTCTCTTTCTGTATTAATTATCTTGCACAACCAAAAGCACATCTCTCTCTTTCTCTCTCATGCAATCAATTTTTAGTATTGCACAATATTACACTACAACAAACATTTGTTTCAGCATAATTCCTCTCTCTCTATTTCTCTCACACACAACATCTATCTGTTTCTCATAATATCTCTCTCTGTTTCTCTTGCATACACACAATGACACAGCTAATACTCTTATTCTCTACTTCACTCGTGTAGTTCTCTCTCTCTCTCATGTGGAGGTGGAGGAGGTGGAGGACGAGGAGCACTACACATGTAGATGCCAGGCATATGAGGACATGAGAGACCGCTACCCATAGCTCTTCAGGGGGCCCAGAGAGATCAGGGCTTTATTGGAGACAGATGACTAGCGCCCTCTAGGTCATTTCCTAGTAGAGCTACAGCGCTGCCGTGCATCACTTCTCGAGCAGCAGATGGAGATACACTGGCCCCCACCCCTCAGACTTATATTACAGATTTTTTCAGACCCACTGCCACTAGAGGGCCCAGCTCGACGCGGGGTGTCACATCACAGATGGCAGAGGAGCTTAGACAACAGCATCGATGATCGAGACCCCCACTCCGGAGAGCCCGTCCCCACCAAAGAGAGATTCAGGCGATTCATGCACGCCATGACATGGAGATACGAAGACGTCACCAGTGCACCCCTGTCAATTTCGATGTATAGAGCATTTTGAGGATCACCACGATGCCTTACCCACCGATGCATTATATCCTACACCCACTCCAGGCATTTAGAGGGTTGTGATACCACCGAGCCTCCCCTCTCTATGCATATCATATTTGTATCTCACCTATTGAGCATATAGAGTGCATACCCACAACACCCCACACCCTTGATGCCAGCCATTATCCACTCCTTTTATACCCTGTTTTGTACTCACACTTTATTTTCCTTTTGGGATCACAATGGATTGGATCATAGTGATGTATGTGTTTTGTCTCATAGGCCGATTTTGGCCTCTAGTAGACGTTAAAAAGTCTTTCTTTTTCTCTCTCTCTCTAGCTATATGATGAGCAAGGTCACAAATAGGCTAAAGGAAAAGGTAAAGTCTTGGCATGCAAAGAGAATATTCACGAAAAAATCTCAACGCACAAGAATCATGTCATCAAACCCAGGACCAGCTAAAACTTGGACAATGATAATTTACACAATGCCCTCAATAATGAAGGAGTTGAGAGTACATCTATCAATTTAAATATGGAAGCAATTGAAGATAAAACATTCATGGCTCCAAAATCACAATAGAATAAAAAAATAGCATTTCCATGGAACATAAGATCTTGAAAAAGAATTAGTTCTTAAAACGTGATGCCATGGATGCTGGGGAAGCAGCTTTCAAATAAAGCTTCATATTGCTATGGTGAGTTAGACCTTTTATCAAGCTTTGAAACATATATGTCATCATCATCTCTTTTTGTAAAGCTTCATATTGCTATGGTGAGTTAGACCTTTTATCAAGCTTTGAAACATATATGTCATCATCATCTCTTTTTGTCGCCTGTGATCTACTTCTCCAACTTTATCTGCTATTGACCACCATGCCTTCATTGTCAATATTTTTACAAACATAAACATGTGCACATAAATAAAATGCAAACACACACATATGTAATAGCACATAGACATATGTCCTTTTTACATGCATAAACCTATTCTCTGAAACAAGATGACTATCCATTAAATCAAGCTGTGAGATGTATGTTCACTTCCATTGTATACAACAAAAGGTTGGTTTACATTAGAAATTTGAGGATTTCTGCTTTGATTGTCATCAACTGCATCCAAAGAGAGACATCGTAATCATGGATACCATCATAAACAACTGGATCATGCCCTACACTATTATGCACTCTCTAAGAACCCACTTCATGGTGCAAACTTTATTTCTCTCCGTGTGGGATGGTACTAGAAGTTTTAAGAATGGATAGATACCTGCACTTGCATTAGCTTGTAGGCCAACTCAAATTAGCTATGCATGGTTGTTCATTTCCAATAAAAAAAAGGACCCCCAACTAAGATAATATACCTAAAAAACAAAATAGCATAGGTACAGTGCATCAGGTCACAGGCCAGGCTCAAATCAGCTATGGATGGTTGTTCGTTTCCAATCAAAAAAGGACCCCCGACTTATAAGATAATATACCTAAAAGTCAAAATAGTATAGGTACAGCAGTAATACTTCCTTGTATTTGCTAAAAACATGAGAGAGTAACAATACTTTCAAAGGCTATATGCTAACTAGTGCGTGAAACACACATTGAACCATACAAACTTATTTCATTCTTTCCAGATCCTCTCAATAATTTGGTTATTCTCAATATCTCATTCACAACATACTATCATCGAGTTCAGGCTTTCGGACAACACAACCAGATGAATTCCACAACAAATGTAATGAATACAAAAAGTTTAAAGGTTCTAAACACTTTTGTTATGAATGTGTACCACCTTTCTCTCACGATTTTTTATGTATAGTCGGACTTCCTTTATGTCTATTCCCTTTGCCTCTTGTCATTGGAATACATCAATACATGTGTAGAA
This sequence comes from Ceratopteris richardii, assembly GCA_020310875.1. NCBI lineage: Eukaryota > Viridiplantae > Streptophyta > Polypodiopsida > Polypodiales > Pteridaceae > Ceratopteris > Ceratopteris richardii. Next base: position 99,956,611 of record CM035412.1, read on the forward strand.
GTTAATACACACAACTGCAATGCAAGCTGACATGCATACATATAAAAATTTATTTACATATATGCACACATGAATTCATATGATTTCACATGAGCACTTGAAATTGCGCTTGCAAGTGCACATAAGTACATAATCTACCACTTATGTAATCATCTGAAAAAGAAAGGAAAAGTAGCTGAAAGTCTTTGCAGATGGGTTCCAGAGAGTTCACCAACGAAAAATGATAGATAGAAAGAAAAATACTTCAAAATATATCGCTACAGATTTAAGCTCCTAATTTAATATTTGCATAGGATTCATATTATGTGAAAGGTTCTTGATGAAGCGCATGAATTCCAGAATTTGGAACTTCACACATTTGCATCTTTGGATCGGATGAATGCAAGCTCGAGGTGAACTCCAACCTTGATTTCCTCTTGATAGGTTATCTACACCTATTCACAAATATCAAGTACCAACTATTTACACAACATGTAAAAGCGCATGCTTTTAATCCATGAAAACACAAACAAATGGTGCATTTGTACATATCATCTAATTCATTCAAAAGATACCACATATTTTTGCTCAGTTGAGATTTCAATACAACAAGTCAAAGAGAAAGAAAATTATTAAATATATTAAATTTGAAAACTTGTTCGACTATTTTGTTTGCATTGCATCCAAAGACGATGTCTCTCTCTCTCTTTACTGCAATCGAATTGCCTTAAACAAGAACCAGTCGATCATCCTATTCACGCTTAGTTCTCTGCATACATTTTGAACTCCATCCTGCATATACCTTCCAACATTTGTAGATAATGAGGTATGAGTTGCATCGTGTGATACGAACACCTTCCAACACATGTGCACAGGATAATAAAGTACGAACACCTTCCGACATGTGCAAATAATGAGGTATGAGCTACATCATGCGATATGAAACCTTCCAGCATGTGCGGATTAAGGTAAAACGTACCAATGATGTGCAATGTATGGGTATGCAGAAGTACCTCAAGATCGCGTGACTCAGAAATTATGTACCTCAAGATCACATGACTTAGAAGGGAGGGAAGATAAAAAGAATACACATGCTAGTCGTAATGCTCATAAGAAAAATTCATTCTTGTACTATCAAAAAGAAACTGTACCTGTGCTTAATCTTGTTGATGTCAATACAGCAAAAGTCTATGCAAGGCGCACGCTATGCTGTGGGCGAAGATCCATCTACGATATCCAAATCCCGCTACACATTGGGCGAAGCTCTATGTATGGCTTGAAATTCTACATCAAATTAGGGCGGAGAAGAGATGAGATGCACGCCTATAGTTTAAATTAAATGGCTATTTTTAAAATCTGAATGTAAAAATAAATAGCCAAAATTTTCCGAATTTCCTACAAATTCGCCATTGGGCTAAAATTCGCCCATGTTTTTTTCCCTGAGCAAAACTCTAATATGAATCTAGAAGACCATTAAGAACAATCTGCCCAAGTGGCCTATCTAGCAAGACTTCATCAGCAAAAATCAATTGCCCCTTTGAATCTTTAATCTTTGTGAAAAAACTATCCATAGAATCTCCTTCATTCATATGCTCACTCTCCAACTATGTTAGAACATAAGCAACATGAGCCTCATTTCTTGCTTGGTATAAAGTGGCAAGTGTATCCCAAGTATCCTTTGTTGTTTTGCAAGAGCAAATGTTAAGGATAATGGCATGTTTGACAGACAAAGATATCAATTCATGTGCCTGAGCATCTCTACCATCCCACTGAAGTTGCTCTACAATAGGTACATCAGGAATCGTGATGCGAATGGGAATCTGAAGTTCATCATCTTCAACAGCATCTGCATCACCGACAATAACTGTATTCACTGATGTAATGGAGCACTTTTCAATAGCTTGCACAATATTCCACAACTCTCTTGCTACCAATACATGAGGCATCATATATGCCCACAACATGTAATTAGTACCATCCAACTTGTCTTCAACAACCAACATATGGAATAGATAATTGCTTCCAACCATGGTTAATGAGTAAATACCTTAATGCAAAAAAATAATTGTATCTCAAAAAGTTGAGCTCTGTTAGACTTGTAGCAAATATCGAGACACTTGTATTGGAAAACCAAAACGTGTATATATGTTTGGCATAAAAAGAGGAAATTGCATGCATAGTATAGTGCCTACGGAGGCCTCCAAATGCAATAGGGCATTCGGAGGCCAAAATGAGCTAATAGGTAGGAGCCTTCTTGAAGTTAGAACTCACCAGTGTTACACATTAGGAATTCCCACACTCCATACATAAAAGACTCAATTTTCTCCACTTCATAAAAGATTCTATTCCTTAATATAAAAAAGAATTCTATTCCTCCCACAAAAAACGTTTGAATCCTCCAATACATAAAATCTCCCATTCCTCCACATGTAATTGTTTTCCATCTAATGGGATAGAGGAATTAAGGAGCATATAGTACGTGAGCAAATAGATACATGAATAGTGAGAAAGCAAGATGCACTAGGAATTCTAAGCTTCTAAGCTCTATTGAACCTGGAAAGCGAAATAGAAACCATGAATGGCTATGCAGAATTAGCATATTTATGCTCACTAGTAGATGAGCTCCATTTACCTTTGCCCTTTTGACTAGCTAAGAAAGCTTGATTTCCAACAAGCATAATGGACATGTTCTTCCTAGATTGATCTTCCTACAATAAAAAGAGAGACTAACTCCTCAAATGTTAAGGAATTTGGATTTCCTTTCGTCATCAACTGAAGAGTAGAAGCAAAATGCTTATATGAATTTTGAAGACCATTAAGAACGGTATGCACAAAGTGAACTATCTAGCAAGACTTCATCTACAAAAATCAACTGCTCTTTCAAATCTCTGATCTTTGTCAAAAAAGTTTCCATAGAGTCTCCTTCATTCATATGCTCACTCTCCAATTGTTTTTGGAGGTAAGCAACAGGAGCCTCATTTCTTGCCTGGTATAAAGTGGTAAGTGTATCTCAAGCATCCATTACTATTTTGCAAGAGTGAATATAAGGGATAATGGCACATTTGATAAACAAAGCTATCAATGCATGTGCTTGATCAACTCTACCATCCCATCAAATTTGCTCTGCAGTAGGTACTGTAAGAAAAATAACAGCACAGCGGAATAGACCTCTAGACAGAGTTGAGAGAAAAACGAAGACAAAGATAGATGGAGACTGAGAGATAGAGAAATCAAATTCTTAGATCGCCGAGTGTAATGCAGATGGTGCTGTCCACCCGTGCGCTCCCACTGTGGAGCTTAGATGGCGATCTAGACAGACTTGTTGGAGTTAGACGTCTGCGGAAGCACGCGAACAGCACAAGGAAGAAGAAGAAGCTTGGAGCACAACACACAAGACTGAATATATTACTAGAGAATGTACAAAGATAAGTAGCCCATTAGGGCAATAGGCGTATATACAAGCCGGGGGGAAAAACCTCCTAAAGAGGGAAAAAAGTGCCCCGGCGGTCCTAGAGTGTTCACACACATCACTACCTAAATATATCAACAAATCCCCCCTGGGAGTGATGCGGTGAACAAGGAGCTGGCACTCATGTATAAGGAAGTGCCGAGCTATGTGGAAATCACTCCACAAAAGGAAGTAAGCCCAAAGCTTTGCGGAAAGCTTCAAACTTCTCCCTAAGCAGAGCCTTCGTGAAAAGGTCTGCAATGTTCTCCTGCGTGGGCACATATGCCAAGCTGATCTCCCCAGCAGAGAACCTCTCCCTGACATAGTGATAATGCACCTCAATGTGCTTAGTGCGAGCATGGAACACAGGGTTCCTCGCAACTGCCAATGCGCTCTGACTGTCAGTGAAGATGGTGGTGGCAGAAGACTGGCCAACACCCAAATCAGCCATAAGGCGTCTGAGCCACACACACTCAACAGTCGCTGTGAAAGCTGCCCTATACTCAGCCTCACAACTGGAAGTGGCCACAGTAGGCTGCTTCTTGCTCAACCAAGATATACATGAGCTACCAAGCATGAAGCAAAAACCACTGGTGGACACACGAGTGTCATAGCAACCAGCCCAATCTGAGTCAGAAAAAGCATGCAAATCTGGCGGTAGTGATCCCCCCTTGGGATAAAACAACCCAAGTAGCCGAGTACCACTCAAGTAGCGAAAGATGCGCTTAACCGCTTTCCAATGCGTGACTCCTGGGCAATGCATAAACCTGCTCATCTGTGAGACAGCAAACTGAATATCTGACCGAGTAATGCATAAGTAAATCAAGCATCCAACAGCCTGCTGATAGAGAACAGCATCAAATGCATCTCCAGCCTCATGAAGACTCAATCGTAAACATGTCTCCATAGGAGTGGCAATAGGCTTACAGTCTTCAAGGCCAAAACGCTGCAATAATGTGTCAATATATTTCGTTTGACACAAAGCCATTCCACCATCAACTTGCATAAACTGAATGCCCAAATAGTGATGCAAATGCCCCAAATCAGACATCTCAAATGAGGCATGCAAATCAGCCTTGAAATCAGCAATATGCTTCTCAAGAGGACCAGTGAGCAGCATGTCGTCTACATAGACAACAATGATCAAAAGCACATCATTAGCACGCTTAACATATAAGGTGCTTTCAGTTGGACTGTTCTCAAAACCATGTGCAATCAGATAGGCATGTATTTTCTCATACCAAGCACGTGGTGCTTGCTTTAAACCATATAACGCCTTCTTTAACCTGCATACCTGGTTTTCATGCCCTTTCTGCACAAAGCCACGGGGCTGAAAAACATACACTTCTTCATGCAAGTCACCATTCAGAAATGCTGTTTTAATGTCCAACTGATGTACATTCCAACCATGATGGGCTGCAAGTGCACAAATGCTCCGAACAGTAGTCATACGGCATGTAGGTGCAAAGGTCTCATCAAAATCAATGCCTCTTTCCTGCGCATAACCCTTTGCAACAAGCCTAGCCTTATACCTGTCAACTGTACCATCAGGTTTACGCTTCAGCTTGTATACCCACTTAGTGCCAATGGCCTTCTTGCCAGGAGGCAAGTCACATAAAGACCATGTACCATTCTTCATTATAGCATCATATTCAGATTGCATAGCAGCCATCCAATTTTCTGAATTTTGTGCTTCATCAAAAGAAACAGGCTCATGCTCATCAAAGAGACTAGATGCAGCCATAGCATAGCAATCTGATGCAAAGGAGGTACTATGAGAGCCTGAACGAGTACGATATGACAAAGGTGCATCTAATTTGCTGTCACGCAAAGTCTGCACCAACCATTTTGGCATAGTTTTTGCCTGTTCAATATCAGCTCTCTCATCAACAAGTGCATCATGTAAATCTGCATCAGAAATGGAATGATCTGCATCATCATATGAAACCTGCAAAGGCTGAGAAGTTGCCTCATTAGGACCAGCGCTAGCCTGTCCACCTGTAAAAAGAGGCATCAAAGTATCATACATGTCTTTGGAGCTAACAGATGTCTCCTTAGTACATGAAAGCAATGGCTAAATAGCATCTTCCACAAAGACAACATCACGGCTAACCAGAATGCGTCTAGTGTGTGGATGATACAGACGATAGCCTTTACTTTCAGAACTGTACCCAACAAAAATACATTTTACTGCCTTATCATCCAATTTTCTGCGATGTTGTTCAGGCAGTAATGCATATGCCAAACAACCAAAAACACGCAGATGAGCAACAGATGGCTTGCGGTCATGCCAAGCCTCATATGGAGTGATAGACTGCAACGCTTTGGTGGGACACCTGTTCAGTACATATGCTGCACACATGACAGCCTCAAGCCAGAAACTATGTGGTAAAGCCTGACTTTTGACCATGCACCTCGCCATCTCCATGAGTGACCTGTTCTTTCGTTCAGCAACTCCATTCTGTTGAGGTGTATACGGCACTGTACACTGGTGTTTTATCCCACGTTCAGCCAGAAATGCATTAAAATCTGAAGACATATATTCCCCCCCTCGATCAGAACGGAGGGTGCCCATTTTACATGCTGACAGATTTTCAACCAAAACCAAAAACTGTTTGAAGCACATGAACACTTCGGACTTTGCTTTGAGTGGATATACCCATGCATGCCTGGAAAAATCATTAATTTCCAAAAGAGGGTGTCTGCATAGGACCACAGACATCACTATGTACAAGCTGCAATTTCTGCATAGCCCGAACTGAACCATCTTTTGGAAAGGAAGAACGCTGCATTTTGCCCAAAATACAGCCTTCACAAACATGTTTTCTAGGTGCCTCAAGTTTGGGCAAAGAGGACACCATTTCAGATTTCTGCAGGCGTAACAAACTAGCAAAATTCAGATGACCAAAGCGTGCATGCCAAAGCTTTGCATCTGACATAGCCTGAGAATCATGAACTGCACATGCCGAATCATTCACAGATCTTTCATAGTCTATGAGCTTATACAGCCCACGAGATAAAATGCCAGAAGCAATAATCACATCGCCATTTGAGAGATCATGGACCGTACACCTGTCATCAACGAATTTCACAACCAAGCCAATCTTGGCTAATGCAGAAACTGATAACAGGTTCTTTTTTATCCCTGGCACAAATAAAGCATCTGACAAAGTGAAAGAACTACCATCAGCAGTAGTCAGAATGATCTTACCAACTCCCATAACAGGATAAGAGGAGTTATTGGCGCATGTGGCAGTATTCCCTGTAGGGGCAGGCTCGAGTGAAGAGAAGAAACTGCGCTGCGAGGTAATATGTTTGGTCGCCCCACTGTCAAAGTACCAAACATCTGAGTCTACTGCAGACATGCACTGATCATGAGAAGATGGGTCAAAACTGCAGACAGTAGTAAACGCCCATTCTTCTTCCTGCACAAGATTTGCAGACTCTATTTTTGGTGTAGAGGCCTCTGCAACAACCATTCCAGCCTCTTTCTTCTTTGCCTCTTTAGCAGCCAGTTTTGGACAGTTCTTTATAATATGATCATTTCCTTTACAGTACTTGCAGAACAATTTTTGCTTTTCTGATTTCTTCTCATCTTTATCCTGGTTCTTCGATTGTGCAGCATTTGCAGATTTCTGCTTACTAGTAGAAGAGCTCCATTTTCCTTTGCCCTTCTGACTAGCCAGGAAAGCTTGATCTGCAACACGCATAATGGACCTGTTCTACCTGGACTGATCTTCCTGCAACAGAATAGAGACTAATTCCTCAAATGACAAGGCATTCGGATTGCCTTTCATCATCAATCGAAGAGTAGAGGCAAAACTCTGATATGAATCAGGAAGGCCATTCAGAACGGTCTGCACAAGTGAGCTATCTGGTATAACCTCATCAGCAGAAATCAATTGTTCCGTCAGGTCTTTGATCTTTGTAAGAAAACTGTCCATCGAATCACCTTCATTCATGTGCTCACTCTCCAACTGTTTTCGGAGGTAAGCAACACAAGCCTCATTCCTAGCCTGGTACTAAGTGGTAAGTGTATCCCAAGCATCCTTTGCTGTTCTGCAAGAGCGAATGTGAGGAATAATGGCACGTTTGACAGACAAAGCTATCAATGCATGTGCCTGGGCATCTCTGCCATCCCAACGAATCTGCTCTGTAGTAGGTGCAACAGAAACAGCAGCACGAATAGGAATCTGCGGAATATCATCTTCGACACCATCTTCATCAGCTCCAACACCTGTATTTGCAGTACCTGTCGTTACAGGTGTAACAGGACGTCTTTCAACACCCTGCACAATGTTCCACAATCCTTTTGCAACCAGTACATGTCGCATCATATAAGCCCATAATGGGTAGTTGGTACCATCCAACTTATCCTCAACAGCCAACATACGGAATACATCACTGCTTTCAGCCATGGCCGGTGACTAAAATACCTTGATGTAGAAAATTGACTGTATCTCAAAAAGTTGAACAGAATTGCCCAGACGAGTTCTGCTAGACCTGTAGCAGACTTCGAGACGCTTAAACTGGCGAACAGAAACTGGTATATACCTTTGACACAAAAGGACGAAATAGCCTGCACAAGCACTGCGATAGTGCGTTCGGAGGCCGAAACGAGCTCAGATCGCGATTTCGGCACCACAAAGCAAAGCAGTTTTGATCTCGGAAACACCCTGAGTATGCTCACCAAATTTTGTGTGAATCTGAGACTACAAACGGAGGAGTGTCGACGGCGCCCTAGAAGAAGCAACGACCTGCTCTGATACCAATTGTTGGAGTTAGACGTCTGCGGAAGCACGCGAACAGCACAAGGAAGAAGAAGAAGCTTGGAGCACAACACACAAGACTGAATATATTACTAGAGAATGTACAAAGATAAGTAGCCCATTAGGGCAATAGGCGTATATACAAGCCGGGGGAAAAAAACCTCCTAAAGAGGGAAAAAAGTGCCCCGGCGGTCCTAGAGTGTTCACACACATCACTACCTAAATATATCAACAAGACTCTAGATGAAGGGCTTACTAGTGTGCAATGCTATGTAAAGCTCAACCTGGGCCGTGCTTATATAGCTTTTATAAGGCGGTTCGGTATAGATAAATGTAGTCGAGAGATACAAAATAGTCGGTAAAATATATGATCCGACAATATCTCCACGACCAGAAGTCCTATCGTCTCGGCTCTACGGGCCGAGGGGATAGGCCCTCCGGACCATGCAGAAGGGGGCAAGCCCCCCTCTACACTCCCCCCATTAAGGTTCTATGGGGAAACCGCCCGACGCCATAGGGCCTTTATTTTCACCTTAAATGGCAACCCAATGGCCTGGAAGTTTATGCCCTACCTAACCTAACGACTAGGCTCACAAAGATCATCTACAACCATCAATGGTCACATATAGACCTCATCTAACTTGGAAGTTAGGGTTCCACAAATGTCCGGGCTCTCATAATGGCTTCTCCTCATAATGGGGGCCTTACAACTTAGAGCACCATGGATCATTTGTGGTCACATGAGGGTGGAGTATTGAGCATATCTACACCCCCCCTCAATGTCCACCCAATGGTGAACTACCTCCTTGGTCCAATCCCAAGCTTTGGAAAATGTCGAAGAAGTTGCTCTCTCCCAAGAGTCTTGGTGAAGATGTCTGCTCCATTTTCTTCAATAGGGCAATAGGTTATCTCCACGACCCCGTCCTCAATCAACTCATGCACATAGTGATACTGGATTTCTATGTGCTTGGTACATGCATGGAAAACATGTTGGCGATGGCCATGCAACTTTGGTTGTCACACTTCAACTCTGTAGCCTCATGTCCTTGTATTCCTATGTGCCATAGGATCCTCCTCAACCATACTGCTTCACATGCTGCAATGCATGCAGCTTTGTACTCAGCTTCAGTAGAAGATAATGCCACAGTCGGTTGCTTCTTATTGATCCAAGAGAAAATCCCTGATCCTAAAGAAAAGCAATATCTAGAAACTGATTTTTTGGTATCAATATCTCCTGCCCAATCTGAGTCACAGTATCCGACTAGAGATGATCCTTCTTCACAAAGAATACCATAATCAGTGGTTCCTTTCACATACCTGAGTATCCGCATGCTTGCCTTCCAATGAGTTTGGCAAGGCTTATTAGAGAACCTGCTTACTACTCCAACAACATAAGAGATGTTTGGTCTGCTATTGCACAAGTAGATGAGACTTCCAACTAATTTCCTGTATCTTCCAATATCCACTGGAGGTGAAGTATCTTCAATATATAATTTTGTGTTGAGCTCCATAGGTGTAGAAATTTCCTTGCAATCCTCCATGTCAAATGCCTTCAATATCTGCCTTGCATACTTTTGTTGAGAGATGAAAATCTTCCCTGGTTCCTGCCAAACTTCAAGACCTAAGCAATAATGCATTAAGCCCAAGTCTGTCATTTCAAATTATGAACTCAGGGCATCTTTTGTTTGTTGAAGAAGAGCATCATCATTTCCTGTAATCACAAGGTCATCTACATAGAGTACAAGCACAATTGTCTTCCCTCCTTTCTTTAGAACATACAAGTTGGCATCAGAAGCACATCTTTTGAACCCTAGATCCAAGAGATACTTATCTATCCGTTGGTACCATGCTCTATGGGCTTGTTTTAGCCCATATAATGCCTTCTTTAGCTTACACACCTTGTTCTTTGAATGGGGAGCCTCAAACCCTGGTGGCTGAGACACATATACCTCCTCCTTGAGGTCTCCATTCAGGAACGCTGATTTAACATCCATGTGATAGACTGGCCAACACTTATGTGCAGCCACAGCTAGTACTACTCGGATAGTAGTCATTCTTGCAGTCGGGGCAAATGATTCACAAAATTCAATGCCTTCAACTTGTGAGTAGCCCTGTGCAACAAGTCTTGCTTTATATTTTTCTAGAGTACCATCAGCCTTGTACTTTAGCTTCCAAACCCACTTGGTGCCAATGACTTTATGCTTAGGGGGTCGATCCACTAGCTCCCAAGTTCTATTCTTTATGATATTGTTGTATTCTGTTTGAATGGCAGCCCTCCAATTCGGATCATGGAGTGCTGCTTCCACATTGGTTGGTTCCTTTGCTTCTTCTTGAATGAGATCAGCCATCAAGGCTGTGTTTACAATATGGGCGCTTGCCCGTCTCTGTTCCTCTATTCTTTGTGATCGCCTCGGTCCATCTGCAACCTGTTCTAGTGACTCTGGGATGGGGTTTGCAGAATCATAGAGCTGCCTCACCCAACGTGGCAATGGCTTTTCCACTTGGGTGTCGACAGGTTGGTGACTTTCAGACTCATCATCTGAAGATGATGCTTCCTTCTCTTGTGTAGAAGGGATAGCTCTTGGGCCAGGTTCATAGTGGATTGCCCCTTCGCCTGATGATGAAGTGGAAGCTCTCTTTTCCTCCTCCACTGCATGTGGCTGCTCCTCCTTAAACACCATATCACGACTCGCCATGATCTTCTTAGCCTCAGGGTCATAAAGCTTATAAGCCTTCTTATCTTCACTGTACCCTAGGAAGATACATTTGATGCTTTTTGGTTGAAGCTTGTTTCTTTCTGTATCTGGAACATGTACATAACATTCACTTCCAAATACTTTGAAATGGGAAACAGAAGGCTTTTTACCAGTATAGGCTTCTTGTGGAGTCTTTCCATCAAGTGCCTTGGTGTAGCTTTGATTCAAGATGTAGACAGCAGTGTTGACAGCCTCTTCCCAAAACTGATTAGGCAGACCCTTTCCTTTCAACATGCACCTTGCCATCTCCATGATGGTTCGATTCCGACGTTCTGCAACATTGCCCTGTTCTTGCTTTCTTGTGGAAACGCCTTCCTCTGTTGCTTGCCCATCATGCAAGCTTCACATGGTTCCTTCATTTCTGCAATCGATGGTAGGTGTGCAACCATACCTCTGCGATGCATCTCCTTCAGTACAGGGTATCCAATGTGGCCAAATCTCTCATGCCATAGCTAACTTGTGCCCATGTTTGTAGTGGCTGTAAGAGCACACAACTCATACATGTTGTTCCTCCTTATGCCAGTCCCAACGATGTTGTTGTTATCGTCCATAATGTTAGCTCCTGTCTTACTGAAAGATACTTGGTGACCTTGATCACTTATAGAAGCTACTGAAAGTAGATTTCGTTTTATTTGTGGAACATACAACACATTTCAAAGCTTTTTGATATCACCATTAGAGTTAATGAAAGAAACCGTACCTTCGCCCTCTGTAGGACATCTTGCATTGTTCCCTACCTTTACTGTGATGGGTTCCTTTAGAGGCTGTAAGGAACTGTAAAGGTCTTTTCTACTCGTCATGTGACGAGATGCACCACTGTCCAACACCCATGAGTCATCTGTTCCTGAATCTTCAGCCGAGGAGCACACCTCCTCTATCGTAACAAATAACTCAAGCTCTGTTTCTGCTGTGTTGGCAGACTCCTTGCCCTTGCCACCTTTTGAAGAGCCACTCTTCTCTTCTGCCTTCTTGATACGACAATCTTGGATTCTGTGTCCCTTCTTCTTGCAGTGGAAACACTCTCCCTTGAACTTCTTTTTGTTGTTCTTCTTTTTGTCTCCATCTTTTGAAGAGTCTGTTTTGCCTCCTTTGGCATTTGCTGTGAATGCAACATCTCCTTTGCTACCACCACTCCTTGCCTTGAGCCGCAGCTCCTCCTCCATGAGTAAGGCACTGAATTCTTCAAAAGTTAGTGGTTGAGGTCTGATTTGAGTGTTAAGAGCAGTTACCAAACCATCAAACTTAGGTGGACAGATTCGAAGACAACGTCGAGCTAGCTCCTCACTTGACTTTTGAACACCTGCTCCCGCCATTTGATCTCGTAGATTCTTTATGCGAGTGATAAACACCTCTGCAGTCTCCCCATCAGCAAACCGTTCTGCTGCAAGCTGATTCTCCAAGTTCTGAATCCGTGTTTGATTACCAGTTTCATATTGATGTCTCAATATGTTCCATGCTTCACATGCCTTTGTAGTATGCTGAATGAGAGTCAGAACACTATTAGAAGTACTTGTACAGAGTGCATTTGCATTTCTACGTTTCCAAGCACGTAGAAGAGCAGCATCAGGAGGAATCATTCGACCAGGATTATTTGGATCAGGCCTTTCTTGGGGCTCATGATCAGTCCCAAGAACAGTCTCCAAAAGCTCATACGAATCAAGAATAGAAGTGATTTTGAACTTCCACAAGGTGTAGTTTGTACCATCAAGTTTACCTTCTGTGGAGGCTGGTGGCCGTATCCGCAACGTTGGGATGACCGACATCATTGCTGCTCCTGCTTGTGTGCCACCTACTCCTGTTGATGAACCACCTTGGCCCCCAGTCGTAGATGATGATGCACTGCTTGACATCTTCTCTCTTTTGTTCTTCAGACCTTTGCAACCTCTGCGTTTCTACTTCTGCACCACTCAGAGCCTCCTGAGCTCTGATACCATGTAAGAAAAATAATAGCACAACGGAATAGACCTGTAGACAGAGTTGAGAGAAAAATGCAGACAAAGATAGACGGAGACTGAGAGATAGAGAACTCAAATTCTCAGATCGCCGAGCGTAATGCAGTTACAATGATGGTGCTGTCCACCCGTGCGCTCCCACTGTGGAGCTTAGATGGCGATCTAGACAGACTCTAGATGAAGGGCTTACTAGTGTGCAATGCTATGTAAAGCTCAACCTGGGCCGTGCTTATATAGCTTTTACAAGGCGGTTCGGTATAGATAAACGTAGAAGGGAGATACAAAATAGTCGGTAAAATATATGATCCGACAATATCTCCACGACCAGAAGTCCTACCGTCTCGGCCCCACGGGCCGGGGGGATAGCCCCCCCAGACCCTGCAGAAGGGGGCAAGCCCCCCTCTGCACTCCCCCCATTAAGGTTCTATGGGGAAACCGCGCGACGCCACACGGCCTTTATTTTCACCTTAAATGGCAACCCAATGGCCTGGAAGTTTATGCCCTACCTAACCTAACGGCTAGGCTCACAAAGATCATCTACAACCATCAATGATCACATATAGACCTCATCTAACTTGGAAGTTAGGGTTCCACAAATCTCCGGGCTCTCATAGTGGCTTCTCCTCATAATGGAGGCCTTACAACTTAGAGCACCATGGATCATTTGTGGTCACATGAGGGTGGAGTTTTGAGCATATCTAACAGGTACAATAGGAACGACAATACAAATAGGAATTTGAAGATCATCATCTTCAACACCATTCACATCACCCTCAATAATTGTATTTACAAGCGTACTAGGTCATTTTTCAACACTCTACACAATATTCCACAATCCTAAATTTGCAACCAATACATGATGCATCATATATACCCATAATGGGTAATTGGTACCATCCAACTTGTCCTCAATAACCAACATACAAAATACATCATTGCATTTAGCCATGTCCATTGACTAAAATACCCTAATGTAAAAAAATGACTGTATCTCAAAAAGTTGAACAAAATCGCCCGATTGAGCTTTGCTAAATGTGTAGTAGACTTTGAGCTTCTCATATTAGTGAACCAAAACATGTATATATGTTTGGCACAAAAGGACGAAATTGCCTACACAAGCACTACAATAGTGCATTTGGAGATCACAATGAGCTAAGATCAAAATTTCGACACCACAAAGTGAAGCAGTTTTGAAATTCTAATCACCTTGAGTATGTTTACCAATTTTTGTGATTTTGAAGTAGTTTTGAAATTCTAATCACCTTGAGTATGTTCACCAATTTTCAAGTGGCGACCTGCTATGATACCAATTGTTGGAGTTTGAGGTCTGCAGAGACACACGAGGAAGAAGAAAAAGAAGCTTGGAGCACAACACACAATACTGAATGTATTTTTTCACACAATACTAAATGTATTACCAAGTGAACTTACAAAGATAAGTGACCCATTAGGTTTATAGGCATATATACAAGCCAATGAAAAAAAAACCTCCTAAAGAGGGAAAAAGTGCCTTGGCAGTCCTAGTGTGTTCACACATATCAATACCAAAATATATCAACAAGTATAGAAATTTTCTTTTGCCATTTGTTCACCAATCTATAAGGGAGTTTATTACCATCCTTGAAATTAAAGGATCCATTAAGAGTCGAATTCCATACTTAGATGAGCACATGTGAGAGTATTGAGTCTTAAAAGAGCTAAAGAAATCCTAATAATGTAACATGGGCATCAAATTTTCCCCTCGAACACCAAGATTTGGATCCTCTAGTCTTGTAGTGCATCAAAGCTTGCCAAATTTTTACCAATGCCTAGCACCTAATAAAGATGAAACCCATGAATCTTGCCCTAGTTTTAGAAACAAAAAAGGTAGAAGTATTTTCCCTCTTTATTAAGAAAAATGTGTGATAGAACACTACAATAGACTTTTTTATCCAGAGTATCATGTAGCAAAATTCAAAGAAATCCAAGACTAGAGACATTAGCTGATTATTTTATGTAGTACAAGTTCTTTGGATTAACTGAGAGAGTTTCTTTGTCTTAGTTCCAACCTCTCCACATAGAGCCCTTCAAAGGGCAAGAAGACATAAAGCTACCTTGTTGATCCAAAGTTTCAAACAATTTTCCACAGAGACTATAAGGATTTCCACTTAAAAGTTCAAGAAATACATGTATAAATTCCCAAAAAGGGAGTTACCACGAGAAGAAAGAATGGTTTCCTTATTCATAAATGGAATTCATAATGACACAATGAGATATTGTTCCATGTAGAAGACCTGAGATAGTGGATGAATGTGCACGTTGAACCTTGGATTAAAGGTCTAGGGTTCATACTTGGAGATGAGCTTTTTTTTTGAAATGGAGGTTTGGCAAGCGCCTATTCTCTCGAGTTTAAACTCTGAAAGAACAACTGTACAAGTGAATGGGCATAGTGCCTGTGAGACTCCCCATATTCCACAAAGCAGGGGTTAGACAAAATTACAACTGATTTCAACAGGTTTACACTAGACAAAGCCATTACATGTCCAGCCCAGAGATTGAACTCTGGACCTTTGCTTCAAGAGACCAAAGACTCAACCGCTAGAACAACAAGACTTACAACTAGATGTGGAGAGTTGGAGATGAGCTTGATGTGAGCCGGGAAAGTGAGAAATAATGAGCGTCCCTTGAGTGTGTAAGTTGTAGCTTTCAAATTTCAAAGGAACGGAAGTGTAGATAGAAGACCGAGCTTTAAAAAAAAGGGAGACCAAAGAAAATCCTTTGCGCCCAAAGTTTGAAGTTTAAAACTCAAATGCTGTCCGAATTCCGAATCTGGGCTTGAGAGATGACGGCTGACGGGCTGCCGGTGTCGTATGACGCCGGCCGGTCATCCGGGGCGCCAACGAACATACAACGGTAACTTCACAACGAAACGAAGAATGCCACCTCGCCCTTCCACGTGACGCCATTTCTTTGTTTTTCCGCCTGCTGAACAAGAGATCAAAGAAATACGCTCCCGCTTCATCTTCTTTCGTTCTCCATTCTGCCTGTGCCGGACGGAACATCTGCCGTTCTTCGTGACGTTACTGAATCTCTCTCTCTCTCTCTCTCTCTCTATGGGCCGCTCACTCTCGCGTTCACGCAGGCAGCCTTCCCTTTCTTGTAATGAACGATCTTCCTCGTCTACCAGGTCGTCCTCATCACTTCCATGGATTAGTTTGTGAGCTTTTTTATTCTGTGTCTATTAACAGAAACTCCGTGTGATCCGTTCTTACAGTGCGGCATCGATTTGATTCTTCATTTCCAAACCTTCCTGCGTGCACGTACATACGCGTGGGTGCAATCTGGAACTGGTATTGCTTACGGCATCTCTGGTCTGGTGATGGCAGCGTCTCCAAGCATGGGGCTATCGGGGTCGCAAGGAGGCGACATGCCGCCCAGTCCTGGAATAGCGTTCGAGGTTGAAATGTCAGACATAGCAATGTCGCCTCCCGCGTCCGTGCCAAAAAGAGTTCGGAGACGCTTGCTTGAGACTCCTGAAGGTAGATGCAGGTCCCCATCCAGCCTGCCAGAAATCCAAGCAAAGCTTAAAGAGGCCGAATCACGACGTCGGGTACCGACTACTTGTTCCAATGGTTAATATGTTTTTTGCGGTATTCCAAAGAAAAAATCGTGTAAGCACGCGTACAGAGGGTCTTAGTTATATACATCGGCTCACTCGCAACTCGTAAGTAGACTTTGAGAGGACTCATTTTCAACTCTGTGGCTGGTCTTCATCTCTTCTTGACATCTGTTCACCTTGATCTTCTTCCAAAAAGATTTTCTTTTTCTTTGCGAGCTTATTCTCTCGTAGTATGCTCTCCATAGACATGTCAGTGTACCTCTTTGTTCATGTGTCTATGGGCTCCCTCTTTGTTCATGTGTCTATGGGCTCTCTAAATTCCTTTGGGGAAGCTCTGAGTGTATCTATTCTTGTTGCGTTTTGACACATCTATCCGCGTACTTCTGTGGTGATTGTTTCTCTTTTAGGATAACTTCCTTTGGGAAAGCTCTGAGTGTAGATCTATTCTTGTTGCGTTTTGACGCATCTATCCGCGTACTTCTGTGGTGATTGTTTCACTTTTAGGATAACTTCGAAATAATTCGAAACAATTCTCTTTGATTTATGAAATTAAAAAGACCAGGATTGACGTTCATATCTTGTTTTACAGCAATTCCATGAATGGCTTGCCAGTAAAGCGAGGCCCATAATTAAGAAATTTTCTCATTCTCTTCAAAACGAAGAACTTGCTGAACGTTTGCAGACAAAACTTGCTGCTGCGGAACAGAAAAGGTGTTTTATATGGCCATTCTGTGATCATAAATATGATCCTGAGTAGAGAAATCCCAGAGGCAGTATTTAATTGGCTTGTCCATTGTTTTCAGATTGGAGCTAATATCACAGGAACAAACCCGCTTAGCGCGGTTAGAGGAATTAAGAGCAGCTGCAAGGACCGAGGTTCAACTTCGTGCAGAAAGAGAACGTGAAGAACTAGAGTCCAGGGTAGAGTCTCGAGTACAGCAAGCTGCGACAAATAGATTGGCTTTATTAGAGGCAGAGAAGCAGCGCAGGGCTCTTGCCCATGAGAAAGTAGCACAAACTTCATTGATACGTACTACCCTTGAAGGAAAAGACCGGGAAAGAGTTGAGGCCTTAAGAGCTTTGATATGTAAAAGGATTGCTGCTGCAGATGAGAAAAGAGAAAACCTTTTGAGAGCTGAAAAGTTCCGGGCGCAGGCTGCAGTGTTGCAGGCAAGAAGGGTCGCCAAAGCTGTAAGAAGGAAACGGGAGCTTGAGCTCCGCAACAAGAAGGAGCTGCTTGAAGCTCGTTTGCAGAGGGTATCTCTTGTTAGGGAATCCTACATTAGTCAGTTGCTTTCTTCCAGAAAAACACACCAAAACGTTTTTTTTCCATGACAATTTTGAAGACCTTCTGAAGTAGGAATTGGAGCTTTTGCAGGCTAAAAGGTTGCGTGCAGAATATCTGGGCCAGAGAGGTGGTTGTCACAAAATGAAGAAGTACGGGGAGCGTCTTTGCAGAAAGCTCACGAGGTGAATTTTCTTTAAACACTGAAACATTCTGATGCGTTGGATGATGGATCTTGGCGTGATTTATAGATTGAGTTCTTTTGTTTTTGCGTTAAGGTGTTGGAGGCAGTTTCGACGCTCTAGACGCACAACACTCATGCTCGCACAAGACTTCGCTGCATGTAATGTCAGCCGTCAATCTATCCTTTCTCTCCCATTCGAGGAATTGGCTGGTCGCATTACATCACCCACAACTCTGCGCAGTGTGAAAGCTCTCTTGGCTCGTATTGAGAGTAGATTCATGTTATCATCAGCAAGTCATCCTAATATTTCAAAAATCGATCATCTTTTGAATCGAATCTTTCCACCAAATAAAAGAGGTCCTAGTAGAAATGGGCATGGAACAATGAGAACTTCAGTGAATGGTAGCATCGATTCTCCAAGGGGTCGTAACTTATCTGGACGAAAAGCAACCTTTTGTCAGAGGCCTGTGATGAAGGAAAGGGAGAGGTATCCTGCACGTGTTTTTCTTTGTGCGTATATGATAATTGGTCACCCAGAGGCTGTGTTTAGCTCTCGAGGTGATCATGAATCGACGCTTTCAGAGGCAGCATCGAAACTTCTTCCCGAGTTTGAGAAGCTGATTACCATAATTCTGGATGGACCTCCATCAACTTACGTCACCGAACCTTCTTCACCAAGCTTCGGTGATCAGAGTAAGGCTTTGGATGCGGATGGCTCTGGCAATAAACCGTTTTCTGCTCAACTTGCAGAGTTTGATGCAGCATGGTGCTCATACTTGTACCACTTCGTGGCATGGAAGGTTCAGGATGCCCACGTTTTGGAAGAAGATCTCATACGAGTTGCTTACCAATTGGAGCTGTCCATGATACAGAAATGCGATGGGGCAGATGTCACCCATGATAATCAAGCAATCCAGAAGCAGGTAATAGATCATTGCTGTTTAAACATACCACAACTCTTAAGTCGAGTGGCGAGACAATCGTGTCCTGGATAAGAGTTTTGCCTATTTGAGGGAGATATCATAAATAGGAAGTGTCTGTTGCAGTGCTCCGAATACTTCCGTTGGACGTAGTTTTATGTGAGGTGCTAACGCGTATTGCCCGTGGAGCAGGTTCTTGAAGATCAGAAATTACTGCGAGAAAGGATACTGCATCTAACTGGGACAGAGGGAGTTTCTAGACTCGAAAGGGCATTGTTTGAGGCCCGTAATCAGTGCTCAGAAGCTAGGAAGAATGGACATCCTCTACCTTCACCATTCGGATCCCCGCAAAAGGCCAAGTCACCTGTACAATCTCCACGGGCCTTTCCCGATCGATCTAGTTTGGATCCCAAAGAACTGGTTAGAATGCTAAGCTCAAAAGTTTCTATACCTAAAATTTCAGACATTTAACTATAAGTCTGCTCTTGCAGCTTTCTCCTCAAGAGACCCCTGCAGTTGCCCAAGCCGCGAAGTATTTAGATAATGAGAAGCTGGTCAATGAAATGCTCCATGAGCCAGACTACAACTTTACCGATTCGAAATATTGTGAGAAGGAAAATAGTGATGGAATGGGCGAAATGCATGTAAGCCGTTGAAATCAAGAAATTTTCGAGAATATCTTATTATAAGTATTTGCAGCTCAACGATGTGAAGTTTTTCTGTCCTTACGCAGGCCCATATTAGAAGGATTATGGAGGATGCTTTCTGGGATGGTGTTTTGGAAGGACTAGAAAAAGTGCCTCCAGATTACAAAAGAATCATTGGACTCATGCAGGAGTTGAAGCAAGAGCTGACGAACCTTGTACCTGATGGTTGGAAACAGGAGCTCAATGAGTCTTTAGATGAGCAAATCTTCTTGCAGGCATAGTCAGTGCCATAGCTTTTTAATAAGGTTTTTGAGGTGATCGCTTCTCATCCTGGCTTTCTTGCAGGTTCTGGAATCTTCTAGTCAAGATTATGATTATTTCCGCAGACTCTTAGATTATGCACTTGACATTGTCTTAAAACTTGGCGCACCTGCCAGGGATGATGATGCGAAGACATCACACTGTTCTCTGGTGCAAGAATTATCGCAGATCTCTTCTGAAATGGGTGAAAAGAGTAGGAAATCTTTTGCATTGGCTTTGGTGAAAGGATTGCGATTTATTCTTGAACAAGTGCAGGTGAAGTTTGAAATAATGCATTGCTCATTATTCTAAGGTATTGCAAGGCAGACTGACCGCGCAATGGGCACTGTAATACATACATTTATACACACATATATATATATATATATATATATATATATATATATATATATATATATATATATATATATATATATATATATATATATATATATATATATATATATCTGTATCTGTCTATGTCTATCTCTGTCTTTATAGATAGACAGAGATAGAGATAGATAGAGAGAGACAGACAGACAGCGAGAGATATAAATATATATATATATATATATATAGAGAGAGAGAGAGACAGCGATATATATATATATATATATATATATATATATATATATATATATATATATATATATATATATATATATATATATAAAGAGAGAGAGAGAGCGTTTGTACTGTATTGTGCACGTTTAGTACCAATCTATATTAATATCTATACTTGGTATTATTCCATCTTCAGGCTATGCTAATGTCAATAAGTAGTCTGCACAAATCGGATTGATTTCCGTAATGTTAAACAGCAAATTCTGGACTTCTCGAACCCCTAATCAAGAGTTGCTTGTCTCCATATGATCCATCCAGATTGTTAAAGCTGACATAAGTGCTGCCCGGATTCAAGCACTTATACCCGTTATTCAGGGCTCTGCTGGGGTTGAGTATTTACAAAGAGCATTTTCAAAGCGTTTTTCAGTCCCCGCTGGTTCAATAGACGGAAGTTGTAACTCTCAACTTCCCAAGACTGCTCAGTGGTTGGCTGAAGTTGAGTTGAATGTGGAAGAGTCAAAGAAAGAAATAGAAGATTCCAGGTCTGCATTTCGAGCATCTATACCTGGGAATAATAGAACGTCTGCTGGCTTTCCTCTTTCGACAATGCGAACTGGTGGGGGAATGGCAATTGTAGGCGTACCGGCTACAACAACAGCGGAGGATACATCAAGGGGAGTAGGTGAACCCTGCGCATTAAAGTGGCATTCATATGAAGCTCGAGTGCAATTAGGTGTTCTGAATATCATAAGCAGAACACAAGCACTGACAGAAGATAATGTACCTGAAACGTTCCATATGAATCTACATAGACTGAGGAAGGCGCAGAATGAATATCAGCGCCTTCTTATCCTAACAACAGGGTAATTCTCTGCATACTTATGTAAGCTATGCTTCGCGGCATTACTAGTCACTGGAGGTGCTTATGTTCATAATATGTCTTGTTGCAGACTTTTGTTGTTAAGGCAGAATGCAGTAGCAGAAGGGATGAGCGGTACAAAGTTGGATGAATTTCTGAAAATGGGTAAAGATCGTTTGGATGATAAACTGAAGAATGAAATGATCTCCTTGCCAAAAGTTGGAGACATTTTAGCAGATATCTCCCTCAGCTTGAATTCAGCCGTGGCAACAAACAGTGAATTAATGATTAGGATGCTTGTTCGCAGTCTCTCTCCGGATGATGCGGTGTTTAAGCGTGTTTCCTCAGTGATCCATTCGGCATTAAAGGCCAGGATCCTGTTGGGTAAAGGTCGGGAAGGTGGAGCTCTTGTGAATGCTGCATTACAACGCGTTGGTGCATCATGTCTCGAAGGTGCAGTTGTAGATTTAGGAAGCAACTTAGCGAGGCTTGCATCCGTGAGCTGTCTCATACATGGGCCATGGTATACACTCTTGGTTAGCTCAAATCAGCATAGCATGGAGACAACCGACTGACACATGTTTCTATAGATACACATACAAACACACACAACTTCAAGGTAGAATAGCATTGATATAACCAAGCACTAACATATGTTTCTAAAGATACACATATATAGACGCAAACACAGCTCCAAATTGCAATAATATGGCGACAATCAAGGACTGAAACATGTTTCTGTCGACACACGCACGAAAATACACTTATCTGACCATTAGCACTCTTTCCTTGGATATGTCAGATAGCACTTGCATTCCACAAATAATATTACCCAGAATTGACTATGGAAATCACAAACATCATATACCATATCATGATAAATTAACTCTGATATGCATGACATATTCACGCTTGTAAATTATACATTTCCGATAGTTTCTTTTCATTGGGCCCTTGTTATTTGTATTGTGTCACACAAAGAGAGAGAGAGAGAGAGAGAGAGAGAGAGAGAGAGAGAGAGAGAGAGAGAGAGTTAAAACAAATCCAGGAGTTGCATGAAAATGCAGTACATTCTATGAAAAATAGAGATAGAGAGAGAGAGAGTTAAAACAAATCCAGGAGTTGCATGAAAATGCAGTACATTCTGTGAATATATATATATATATATATATATATATATATATATATATATATATATATATATATATATATATATATATATATATATATATATATATATATATATATATTCTCTCTCTCTCTCTCTCCATATATATATATATATATATATATATATATATATATATATATATATATATATATAGAGAGAGAGAGAGAGAGAGAGAGAGAGAGAGAGAGAGAGAGAGAGAGAGAGAGAGAGAGTTAAAACAAATCCAGGAGTTGCATGAAAATGCAGTACATTCTATGAATATATATATATATATATATATATATATATATATATATATATATATATATATATATATATATATATATATATATATATATATATATATATATATATATATATATATATATATATAGAGAGAGAGAGAGAGAGAGAGAGAGAGAGAGAGAGAGAGAGAGAGAGAGAGAGAGAGAGAGAGAGAGAGAGAGAGAGAGAGAGAGAGAGAGAGAGAGAGAGAGAGAGAGAGAGAGAGAGAGAGAGAGAGAGAGAGAGAGAGAGAGAGAGAGAGAGAGAGAGAGAGAGAGAGAGAGAGAGAGAGAGAGAGAGAGAGAGAGAGAGAGAGAGAGAGAGAGAGAGAGAGAGAGAGAGATAAAACAAATCCAGGAGTTGCATGAAAATGCAGTACATTTCAATCTACTACTGCCTTTGGTGAGAGATAACAAAAAAAAAGCAAGAGTAGTGCTAAGAGCCATGCATTTCCAAAGTGTTTTATTTGGTGTGGTAGAATTGAGAATTAGTGAAGAGATTGTGAATGTTTTAGAGATGCTTAGGGAAAGAATCTAGGAAAAGCCAAAGCAAAATTCTATTCATCAAGACTAAAAAAAACCGATTCCGCAAAGGAGGGTTTGAAAGGAAATGGTGTTGCTTATAGAAGGATTAACTATCGAGAATGTTAATCAACATTTCCCCTACTTCCAAAGCAAAGTTCAGGTAGAAGTTTAACAAAACGGGAACGGGAAGTTCTAATGGATGCTTTTTGTAGTGCACATCTATTTGGAAAAGGCCTCTATAGATGGTAGATGAGGAAAAATGTAAGAGGGACGAAAAGAAAACAAATGCGAGCATTAGGACAAATGTATGTGATTTTTTCAATCCTTCACATTCCACTCAAATGTTTGCATCGGATAAACAACATCAAGCTTAACCTTAATAGAGTTTTTGAAGGAATTTTTTTGACATTCACCATTCCAATTACTTGATTAAAGTAGTCCGCCAACTTTTTGGTAAAATGTGAATGACAACTAACTCCTATGATTGATTTTATAAATCACCACATGGTTTTTGGTTTACTCCTCATGCCATCGGGAGCTAGTTGTTTCAACTCTAGTGAGAAGTCTCCATGCTTAAACCAGCGTTTAAGCATGCTTGGTTTAGTCATTTTATCATAGGTGTATCTTTACAGAAAGTGCAAAGTATTGATATTCTTATTTGTGTGTTTGGATATAATTTTCTCTCTATAGCATTATCATCCATTTCCAATAATTCAAGCTCTAAGTGAAGTGAGAGTTGTGTATTTGAGCGAAATAGTGTTTGTGTAGATACTTCCTTTGAGGGTACATTAGCTAGTTGTTTCAACTCTAGTGAGAAGTCTCCATGCTTAAGCCAGCATTTAAGCATGCTTGGTTTAGTTATTTTATCATAGGTGTATCTTGATAGAAAGTCCAAAGTACTTAGATTCTTGTTTGTGTTTGGATATAATTTACTCTCTATAGCATACATACATTTCTAGTAATTCAAGCTCTAAGTGAAGTGAGAGTTGTGTCTTTGATTGAAATAGTGTTTGTGTAGATACTTCCTTTGAGGGTACATTATACCTTTGATGCATAATGGGGTTAAGGATTCCCAAAAATAGTTTTGGAGCATACTAACATGCATTGCAAGATAAAATCTTGGTCTGTTGAAAGTCTTAAAGTTATTAGAGTCGACAAGGAGGTTGTCACTCTAGCACAATGGTGAGAACCAATGTGAGGGGATCTACCTCGTAATTGTCAATCGACGGAGACGCGAGTGGGATGACGATCATGAAAAAGTGGAATGCACAAATGCATGAGTCTTGAGCCTGCCCCTATAGGGAATACTATCACATGTGCCAACAACTCCTCTTATCTTGTTATGGGAGTTAGAAAGATCATTCTGGCTACTGATGAGGGTAAGTTCCTTTACATCGTCAGATGCTTTATTTGTGCGAGGGATCAAGAAAAATTTATTATCAATTTTAGCACTAGCCAATGTTGGATTGGTTGTGAAATTTATTGATGATAGATGTACAATTCATGATGTATCAAATGGCTATGTCATTATTTCTTCTGGCATTTTATGCCGTGGACTGGAAAAGCTCATAGATTATGCAAAATCTATGAATGATTTAGCATGTGCAGTCTAAGACTCTCAAGCTATGTTAGATGCAAATCTTTGACATGCACACTTTGATCATCTAAATTTTGCTAGTTTGCTACATCCGCAGAAATATGAAATGGTGTCCTTTATGCCCAAATTTGAGGCACCTAGTAAACATGTCTATGAAGCCTACATTTTGGGCAAAATGTAGCATTCCTCTTTTCCAAAAAGATGGTTTATTGCGAGCTACTCAGAAATTGCAGCTTGTTTAGAGTGATGTTTGTGGTCCGATTCAGACACCTTCTTTTGGAAATATCTTTACTTCATGACTTCCATTGATGATTTTTCTAGGCATACATGGGTATATCCATTGAAAGAAAAGTTCAAAATGCTTATGTGCTTCAATCAGTTTTTGGTTTTCGCTAAAAATCTATCAGTATGTAAAATGGGGACCCTCCATTCTGATTGAGAGGGCTGAAGGTGGGATAAAACATCAGTGTACAGTGTTGCACACATCTCAATTGAAT
This sequence comes from Ceratopteris richardii, assembly GCA_020310875.1. NCBI lineage: Eukaryota > Viridiplantae > Streptophyta > Polypodiopsida > Polypodiales > Pteridaceae > Ceratopteris > Ceratopteris richardii. The sequence goes on from CM035412.1 coordinate 99,981,925, forward strand.
GGAGTTGCTAAAAGGAAGAACGGGTCACTCATGGAGATGGGCAGGTGTATGGTCAATAGTCAAACTTTACCACATAGTTTCTGGCTTGAGGTTGTTATGTGTGCAATATATGTACTTAACATGTAAAATGGGGACCTCCATTCTGATCGAGGGGTGGAATGTATGTCTTCTAATTTCAATGCATTTTTTATTGAACGTGGGATGAAACATCAGTGTACAGTGCTGCATTCATGTCAATTGAATGGCATTGTTGAAAGGAAGAACGGGTCACTCATGGAGATGGCGAGGTGTATGGTCAAGAGTCAGACTTTACCACATAGTTTTTGGCTTGAGGATGTTATGTGTGCAATATATGTACTTAACATGTGTCCCACTAAAGCATTGCACTCTATCACTCCATATGCATATCTTTAGTTGTCTGGCATATGCATTAATGCTTGAATAACAATGTAAGAAATTGGATGATAAAGCAGTGAAATGTATTTTTGTTGGGTACAGTTTTGAAAGACAAGTACCTTCTATATCATCCACATACTAAACACATTTTGGTTAGTCGTGATGTTGGTTTTATGAAAGATGCAATTCAGCCATTACTTTTATGAATGAAGGAGATATTATTTAGCTCCAAAGATGTGTATGACAGGTTGCTACCTCTTTTTATAGGTGGATAGTCTAGTGCTAGTCTAAATGAGGCAATTTGCTAGCCTTTGCAAGTTCCACATGATGATGCCAATCATTCCATTTTTGATATAGATTTACATGATGCACTTGTTGATGAGAGGTTTGATATACAGGAGGCTAAAACTGTGCCTAGATAGCTGGTGCAGACTTTGTGAGATAGCAAATTAGATGCCCCTTTGTCATGTTGTACTCGTTCAGGCTCTCATAGTGCTTATTTTGCATCAAATTGCTATGCTATGGTTGTCTCTAATCTTTGTGATGAGAATGATCCGATTTCATTTGATGAAGCGGAAAACTCAAAAACTCGGATGGTTGCTATGTAATCTGAATATGATGCTATTATGAAGAATGGTACCTAGCCTTTATGTGACTTGCCTCTTGGCAAGAAGGCCATTGGCATTTAGTGGGTATACAAGCTCGAGCGTAATCCTGATGAAACAATTGACATGTATAAGGCTAGGCTTGTTGAAAAAGTTTATGCTCAAGAAAGAGGCATTGAATTTGATGAGACCTTTGCTCCTACATGCCAAATGACTATTATTCGTAGCATCTGTGCACTTCCAGCTCATCACAGTTGGAATGTACATTAGTTGGACATTAAAACAACATTTTTGAATGGTGACTTGCATGAAGAAGTGTATGTTTTCAGCCTCGTGCTTTTGTACAAAAAGGGCATGAAAACAAATTGTGCAGGTTGAAAAAGGCATTATATGGTTTGAAGCAAGCACCACGTGCTTGGTATGAAAGGATACATGCCTTGATTGCACATGGTTTTGAGAACAATCCAATTGAGAGCACCGTTTATGTTAAGCGTGCAAATGATGTGCTTCTAATCATTGTTGTCTATGTTGATGACAAGAATGTTGCTCACTAGTCCTAATTAGAAGCATAATGTTGATTTTAAGGCTGATTTGCATGCCTAATTTTAGATGTCCGATTTGGGGCATTTGCATCATTATTTGGGCATTCAATTTATGCAAGTTGATGGCAGAATAGCTTTGTGTCAAACAAAGTATATTGACACATTATTGCTACATTTTGGCCTTGAAGACTGCAAACCTATTGCCACTCCTATGGAAATAGGTTTACGGTTGAGTCTTCATGATGTTGGAGATGCATTTGATATTGTTCTCTATCAGCGGGCTATTGGATGCTTGATTTACTTATGCATTACTCAGCTAGATATTCAGTTTGATGTCTCATAGATGAGCAGGTTTATGCACTACCCAAGTGTCAAGCATTGGCAAGTGGTTTAACACATCTTTCGCTACTTGAGTGGTACTTGGCTACTTGAATTGTTTTATCCCAAGGGGGATTACTACTACTAGATTTTCATGCTTTTTCTAAATCTTGTTGCTGTCCACTAGTGGTTTTTTATGAGGCTGAGTATAGGGTAGCTTTCATAGCAATTGTTGAGTGTGTGTGGCTTAGACGCCTTAGGGATGATTTGGGTGTTGGTCAGTCTTCTGCCACCACCATCTTCACTAACAGTTAGAGCACATTAGAAGTCATGAGGAACCTTGTGTTCCACGCTCACACTATGCACATTGGGGTGCACTATCACTATGTCAGGGAGCTTCTCTACTAGAGAGATCAGTTTGGCATATGTGCCCACACAAGAGAACATTGCAGATCTTTTCACAAAGGCTCTACCTAGGGAGAAATTTGAAGCTTTCCACAAAGCTTTGGGCTTAGTTCCTTTTGTGGATTGATTCCACATAGCTTGGCACTTCCTTATGCATGAGTGCCAGCTGCTTCTTCAGCACATCACCCCAAGGGGGGATTTATTGATATATTTTGGTGGTGATCTGTGTGAACACACTAGGATCATCGGGGCATTTTTTCCCCCCGACTTGTATATACACCTATAACCGTAATAGGTAACTTATCTTTGTACATTCTTGTGGTAATACATTCAGTATTGTGTGTTGTGCTCCAATATTCTTCTACTTCCTTGTGTTGTTCCCGTGCTTTTGCAGCCCTCAAACTCCAACATGAGCATCTCAAGCATATACAATACTTACTAAGGGTGTGCCTCTCATATCATAAATCAAATCTAGACTTCCTTTGTTAAACCTTGGTGGTGAGATGTATGGAGCTTTGACTCTCTTGAACGTTTTGAAAACCACAATCATCAATTCAAAGATCTTCATACACATCTTAGGAGCTACATCGGGCACCATATAGACCATTGTAGGAGGGCCACAAGCTGGAGCAAAGTAAGGATAATTCAACCAATCCGAAACCCAAGATTGTTCCATACCTTGATTGCAAAGGTTAGCCATGGTTTTCGTTTGGGATCTAGTCCATAAGATGGATTCTACATGATATGTAATGGTACAGTGGACCACGCTTACATCATCTCTAGATAAATTTCTAACAAATTGTGATGCCAATTTGGTTAAAATATGGTGCCCCGTTGAGCCCTCTCTCAAAGGTCATTGTTGTATAATTCATGGGTTTAGAAGGTTAAAGATATGGATTCTAAAGGTTAGAATATGATGTATCTTTGCCTTGTTCTAGCCCTTGAATTACCTTTGGAACATGCCTTGAACCTTTCGGTGAAACCCGTGGTTTTAGCCCTTAGGGTTTTTATTCATATGAGCTCCCAAATGAATGGTTGGAAGTTTAGCCTTGATTTATCCTAATGTGTGGGAACCTTAACCTTAGTCTTGGGAGAAGCTTCTCTAGGAGCCACCTTGGGAAATTAGAAGGCATGTGATTACCCTTGGAAAAGTGTCCACATGAGGGCCACTTGGCCTAGAGGTATATATATGGGTGGACTTAGATGGGTGGATACGTGCTCTCTCTTACTTGAAGTGGTTTTCCTAGTTGAATTCTTAGGTAGTTATTTTGTAGTTGTGTTGATTATACAACATTGGTACTTAGAGCTTTATCATTCGAATTTGTGGGACCTTTATTGACCTTAGTTTCTGAGCTCGTTGCACATGTACATGTCATAGCTACTCACGTTGTTTGTAATGCGATACTCCTTTACATTTGTTTTGCCATGCTAGAACAATGCATTTCAAATGAAGTTGGTGAAGTCCTAATGCACATTAAATGGTGCATGCAATGGTTCATTTGAAATGATGCAGTAGAGGCATAGTTGAATAGAAAAAGGTCTTCCATTAGCATCAAATGGACTCACCTTTGAAAGATGATGAGTTATTGACAACAATTTCATAACAAGCATGGCATGAATTGAAATTTTGACCATAGATTCTAGTATTTAATGGAGTTCCAAAAGTAAACTCTGTGCATGCTTTAAAGAGGGGTTCAATTTTTGAACCTTATGCATGCTCAACATTTTCATACATGCAAATAGATTGAATCATGAATGCATGGCTTTATGGGATGAGAGAGAAATAAAGTTTAGTAAGCTTCAGGTTTAAGATAGGAAAATGATTCTTCATATGAAGTGAAAAGCATAAAAGTTTAATGGTATGTTGAGATTATGTGACTCAATAACCATCAACCTTTATGCTTTTTATATGTTGGCTTAGTCCAAAAGCCAACAAATTTTAGTACAAATACCAAATCTTAAGCTTAAATAGTCCTCTTTATGGATCCTCAGGTTTCATAAAACCCATGGCATGTCTCATCAACAAGGCCAAAGACTTAAGATTTAAGACAAATAAGTTTCTTTTCTTATTAAACCACAAATGGTAATAATAAGAATTTGGATTGAAAGATATCCAAAAAAGAAACTAGATATATGGGTTAACCTTTGATAATCATGAAAGATGTTAAGAAGTTCATAGACCCTAAGAACTTCAACATCTAATCATTGAGGACAATGATCACACTAAAAGGGGGAAGAGAATGTCCCAAAATGACATGTTAGGAAAAAAATGGTTGAACCATTTCACCCTTTTAAAGCATTCATTTCTTCCCCAATAAGTTTCTCCCTTTATTGACAAGAGGTATAATCCACTTCGAACTTTAAAAAGAGTTGCTTTCAAAGTATACTTTTGGAGAAAAGGAAAGCTAAAGGGTTGTAAGATACCCTAAAAAGCCACTACTCCAAAGTATATCCTATGAACAAACAACAAATTTCCAATATGGTTAAGAATATGACCATCTTGCTAAAATCAATGATCGGCCTATTACTATTTCCTTTAAGATAGATGCACAACTATGTCAAATGATAATATCTAGTATGTAAATGCTAGCTCTATTATCATATGACATAGACATGGATACTTTTAGTTGCATCAAATTCAAGAAATAGTTATATGAAGCCTCAATCTTCAAAGACTTATAAAAAATAAATGAAGACTTAGTAAGGGCACAAAATTACACAGTTTTTTATGATACTTTTAGGAACAAAGTTTCCATGATAAGATACTAAGATGGACAAAGCCTTCTTAGTAAGTAATCCCTGAGTAACAACTAAAATTGTCTGCACTAAGGTGAGGTTGTAAATCGGATGGTATGGTACATCTAGGTTTACAATATTACTTATGTGGGTTCAGTGGTATGGGACACTGAAATTAAGGATAATGGAAGCTTAAGCTCAAGGATATTTGATGAATTGTTTAATCAAGGATTCAACATATATGAACCTCCAATTTGGATAGGAAATTAAATAAACATCAATTTCCTATAGTTTTCGAGGAGGAAAACTCTTTAAAGGGGGGAAGAAAGGTATCATTAATATGATACTTCTAAGAAAAACATGCATTCCTTAAAAAAGTTAAGGAGTACATTTGTTATCAGGTACCTAAGTATGTTTGAATTAAATCTCAAACAAAGTAAGAACGAGATATGCAAGAAGGGAATTAATTGAAGAATTCCAACTTGGGATACTTGAAAATGGATAAAGATGGATCCAAAGTTTGGATCAGTAAGCATGATAACTTGCTAAGTCAAAGGGAGGACATATAGTTGTTTATCCCTAGAAGAAGATTAGTTAGAAGTTATTAGAACATCCATAGGATGTTAAAGACTTAAGCAAAGATGTAAACGCATGAACATATGAGTTGAAGATCCCAAGAAAATCCTATGGATAAATATCATTGAAGAAGGGATCTATAGGAGAAATACTTAGTCTTATCTCAGCTTATCTTGGCTAGAGGAATTTTGTGAAAACTAAATGACTTAAACTAGACAAAGGGATCAAACCTTTAATGGTCTGATAAATCAAGCCAAGGTAAGTGTAAAGGTTGACCAAAGAAATCTTTGAGTTATATGATTAATTGGCATGAGATTTAGAAATCTTAGTCATTGCTCTCATAATGCCAAGGAATTCCAAGATGGAATTCATGATCATATCAAATGATCAGAGAACATCAAAAAGATTGAGGATGATATTCTACGGATTGGAGAAAGAACTCACTGGTACAAGGATGGAAATGGATTTAGAACTTGGTGCTCTAGTGCTCGCTACTTATGAAGCATCCTAAGGTAAGATTTGAAAAGATTTCTTTGGTTGACTTAGATATGATGATGATGATGGATCCATTGAGTATGTTCTAGAACTTGAAGTCAAAGGGAATGAATCATAATTGAATCCTTGATATCATTGTTTGATACAATGATAATGTGTAACTCTATAGGTCTACTAATTGAACTTTCTCTGACAATAATCATGAACTATGTAGATGTTTTTATGATAAAGAAGGGACACATAAAACACCAACAAATATTTGACATATGATAATTGCTTATTTATGTATAATTCCATTGCAATTATGAAAGCTACCCATTTTTCATTTTTTTTTATTCCATTGATAACTTCTATCATTGTTTGCTCTTCATCTAGGAATTCTATGCTGTCACTCTAGCACAATGGTAAGTACCAACGTGAGAGATCCACCTCATAATTGTCAATCTAGGAAGACATGAGAATTGGTATGATGATTGTGAGCAAGTGAAGTGCACAAGTGAGTGAGTGAGAAGCACACAAGCATGCACACACATACACACACACATGTGCACACACGGTAAGATAAAGAGACGAAACAATGGAATCTTTAATTATCCAAAAATGAGGTTACAAGATCTTTTTTTCACTTCAATTTCCAATATGCTAGCCCAAAAATGAGTTCTCTAGCTCCTTTTAAAGTTTTTGACTAGGTTTTGGCTCTATCTAGACCTAGTGTCCAACCTAGTTAAAAAATAGGTTCCTAAGCTACTTCGGAGGCTCAAACCAACTCTAAAAAGTATGAAAAGTGGTAGATACTTAGATCTAATACTCCTCAAGCTCAAGGACTCCTTGGCTTGCACAAAATGGAGTTGCAAAAATATGAAATGATATTCACAATGTTTTTTAGTGATCAAAATCACTGCTTTTATAGGGGTTTCTTCTAAAACTTTGACATATACTTCTTGGAGCTCCCTACATGGTCCCTCTTCTTGTATGTCCACTTCTTTGATGTGTTCTCGTGCCTTGTGCTTGAGCTTGAGTGCCAACACTCCCCCCCCTCTTGAGTTTGTTGTCTGTGATAGACCTTTGTCAGAGTGGGTGTTCCATGTAGTACTTTGAGAGGTAGTGTTCATCATGTATCAGCAAGAGCAGTTTGCCTTCCAAATGCACCTAGCTAGGTTCTCTTGTTCGTCATTTTGTCACTCCTAGCCTTTGCAAGTTTTAGTCCCATTGTATGTACTTCTTTCTTGGATTCCCGCATGGTAGTGTATTTTTGAGCTTTCACAAATTCCAAGCTGCTCAAAAGGGGTTTTCCATGTTGATTTTGAGCAGTTGTCAGCTTTGAATTGCTTCATAGGTACTAATTTTGTAACCTTGGTGTCCTCTAGATCTTTGAAACATATGTTTCATAGATTTCATGCCATGTACTTGTAACCCATGATGAATGATGGGTGATTGTGTTAGTGCATTGGTTGAAGAAAACATGTTCTTTGTGCATGGCCTTGTAATGTGGCCCTATGCATGCATACTTGGGGAATGCATTGGAAGAAGTATGGTGCAAAAAATTGGGTCTTGAGCTAATTGCTCAAGGGTATGCTAGGGAAGACATTTTCTAGTCTCTCATTGTTATAGTGTTGCCAAAGTAGGGGGTTCTTACCATAGTGAAAGGTCGGTCAATAATCACCTCTTTTGCACCCATCATGGTGATTGACCATTGGATTGTCATTCGTTGTTGATGGATCTCCTTGTTGATGGTTCGCTGATGAGATTCTTTGAGCATGGCTCTATCTCTTCTTTCTTTTATTTTTTTCTTTCTTTTTGCATCTTTTTTTGGGAACAATGTCATGAAACAAGAAGAAAGAAGTTAGTATCAGTAAAATAGTTTACATATCTCAAATGTGTCTCATGTGCCTGAGATTCTCAATTGTGTCTATGCATGGCCTTGTAATGTGGCCCTATATTAATGCATACTGTGGGATGCATGACCTAACTGGTGCAGAAAATGGGGTTATGCCAAGGGCACATGGTTGTCGCTCATCGAGGTTTCGGATGTTACTTGTAGATGTTGATGCAATCTTTGTTTGTGGATATCCATTCGATCTCGAAATGATGTTGATCATTCCTCCTTATAGAGATCCATTGTAGAATAGTGTTCGGCCACGTAGAGATCACTTTTGACTTCTTCATCTTTGGATGATTTCTTAACTTTTGTATCCCTCGTGGTTGGCTCTTTGGTTCTATGGGGGCTATTGGTGCTTTTGGCTTCCAAACCCATACCCTTGTTGCTTATCTTCTTACTATTGCCAAAAATGTGAGTTATTCTTTTGATCTCTCTTCTTGGTTTTGACCTTTGCCTCTCCTCGACTTCTTTGTTGAGACTTTTCTCATGAGGGAGATCATAGATCTTGGTAGTATGAGAGTCTTAGTCCACTAGTTGCTTCATCTGAGTCAATCAAGGCTCTCACAGTCCTTACACTCTTTCCTTGTCCTACCTCTATAGTCACAAAGGGATGTTGGTGAATTATTCAAGAAGCAATTACGCTCGATGTTTGGCATATGGCCATGTGATATCTTGGGGCATTGGGACTGACATATAGGCCTTGAAGCCTTAACTTATTGTGCCTAATGTGCTCTCTAGCCTCTGCATGTGCTTCTTCTCTAACCCTTAACTCTTCTTCTTTTCACTTATTAGCAGTGTTGAGTCTCATGAACATATCTTGTATAAGAGGTTCTTGATATAGCTTGCAAATGGGTTTACAAGGTAAAGCACAATGTTGATGGTAGCATAAGCAGGTACAAAGCATGATTGGTAGCAAAAGGATATGCACAGACATATGGCATTGATTATGAGGAAACATTTAGCCTTGTAGCTAAAATGTCTACTGTCAGAACACTTGTTTCACTCGCTACAACAAAAGGATGGACTTTACATCAGATGGATGTGAAGAATGCTTTCCTACATGGTGAGTTACAAGAAGAAGTATACATGGACCAGCGACAAGGATATGAAGATTCAAAGCATCCAGAATATGTTTGCAGGTTGAAAAATCCTTTGTATGGGTTGAAGCAAGCTCCTCGTGCATGGCATGCAAGGATTGTTCATTACTTGACCACCATTGGATTTTCTATGTGTGATGCACATGATTCACTATATGCAAGGAAGGGTGATGATGGCATCACGATTGTGGCTATCTATGTTGATGAATTGATTGTAGGTGGTGATAATGAAGAAAGCATTAAAGAGGTAAAACAACTTCTTATGTAGGAATTTGACATGAAAGATCTTGGTGAGCTACGCTATTTTTCGGGCATTGAGTTTATACATACAGAAACAGGTATATGGATGTTGCAAAGGCAATATGCCTTGAATATGCTACAAAAGTACGGTATGGCTGATTGTAATCCAATTTCTATGCCATATGAGAATTTGAAGTTGGATACTACATCAAGTGAAGCATTGGAAAATGCTACTATGTACAAGAAAATTGTGGGAAGTTTGATATATCTCATAATTATGAAGCTTGATCTTAGCTACACTGTTCTACTTGAAAGTCAATTTATGCAGGTTCCCAAGAAGCCACATTTGGATGCTCTAAGGCGCACTCTACGATATGTGAGTGCTACTTTGGATTATGCATTGTTTTATGAAGTTGGTGTAGATTTGTAGGTTCATGGATACACCAATGCAGATTGGGCTGGTAGCATTTCAGATAGAAGATCTACTCGTGGCTTTCTATTCTCACTTGGGAGTGCAACTATTACATGGAGCAGTAAGAAGCAACCCACTGTTACTTTGTCAAGTACAGAGGCTGAATATATTGTCATAATCTTAGCAGCATACAATTAGCACAGAACCCCGTTTTTCATGCTAGAACTAAGAATATCGAGGTACATTATCACTTCATCAAAGAGAAGGTATTAGCAAGTGTTATTGATCTGGTTATGTGAGAACAGATGAGCAGGTTGCTGATATTTTCACTAAAGCACTTGGAGTAGAGAAGCTGAAGAAGTTTTGAAAGATGCTTGGATTAGAGGACATGGCATTGAGCTTGAGGGGGAGTGTTGAGATATCAAGCTCAACATGTGATGATAAAGGATAACATGTATCACTTTTTCATTTCTATGACATGTATAGTGGTTACACCGCTATATGTCAGAGACACTTCATTGAGCTTTTTAAGATTTATCTACCGAGAGTGATGGCACATTTTTTTCTTGCCAGCTAACTCATTTGCGGACATTAGGTTTTTCCCTATGTACTAGTCTATATATATTGCACTTGTTGTATTCTTGTTTTTAGGTCATTCTTGTACATTCCTTTTTATGTAATAGAAGAAGAAGAAGAAGAAGATCATTCTTCCTTGCCTCAAGTTCTTTCAATGGTACTAGAGCTAGATTAAGATGGGTCATGGCTTTCCCTTAATGATTGAGAAGTTTGATCAACACAAATATTCGGCTTGGCAAATTAGAATGAAGGCCTATTTGGAAGGTAGAAATCTTTATGGAATTGTAGTAGGTGATGAATCTATACCTATTCCAAGATCCAAAGGGATGAATCTATACCTACACAAGAGGAGACAGATAAGCTCACACTTTGATGAATAAGGGATGCTCAAGCAAGATCGTACATACTAAACTCTATCTCTGACTTTCTATTACCACATATTAGAGGATGCAAGACATTTCGAGAGACTTGGTGTTGGAGATAGACGTCTGTGGAAGCACGCGAACAACACAAGGAAGAAGAAGAAGCTTGGAGCACAAACACACAATACTGAATGTATTACTAGAGAATGTACAAAGATCAGTAGCCCATTAGGGCAATAGGCGTATATATAAGCCGGGGGAAAAAAACCTCCTAAAGAGGGAAAAAAGTGCCCCGGCGGTCCTAGAGTGTTCACACACATCACTACCTAAATATATCAACAAATCCCCCCTGGGAGTGATGTGGTGAACAAGGAGCTGGCACTCATGTATAAGGAAGTGCCAAGCTATGTGGAAATTACTCCACAAAAGGAAGTAAGCCCAAAGCTTTGCGGAAAGCTTCAAACTTCTCCCTAGACAGAGCCTTCGTGAAAAGGTCTGCAATGTTCTCCTGCGTGGGCACATATGCCAAGCTGACATAGTGATAATGCACCTCAATGTGCTTAGTGCGAGCATGGAACACAGGGTTCCTCGCAACTGCCAATGCGCTCTAACTGTCAGTGAAGATGGTGGTGGCAGAAGACTGGCCAACACCCAAATCAGCCATAAGGCGTCTGAGCCACACACACTCAACAATCGCTGTGAAAGCTGCCCTATACTCAGCCTCACAACTGGAAGTGGCCACAGTAGGCTGCTTCTTGCTCAACCAAGATATACATGAGCTACCAAGCATGAAGCAAAAACCACTGGTGGACACACGAGTGTCATAGCAACCAGCCCAATCTGAGTCAGAAAAAGCATGCAAATCTGGCGGTAGTGATCCCCCCTTGGGATAAAACAACCCAAGTAGCCGAGTACCACTCAAGTAGCGAAAGATGCGCTTAACCGCTTTCCAATGTGTGACTCCTGGGCAATGCATAAACCTGCTCATCTGTGAGATAGCAAACTGAATATCTGGCCGAGTAATGCATAAGTAAATCAAGCATCCAACAGCCTGCTGATAGAGAACAACATCAAATGCATCTCCAGCATCATGAAGACTCAATCGTAAACCTGTCTCCATAGGACTGGCAATAGGCTTACAGTCTTCAAGGCCAAAACGCTGCAATAATGTGTCAATATATTTTGTTTGACACAAAGCCATTCCACCATCAACGTGCATAAACTGAATGCCCAAATAGTGATGCAAATGCCCCAAATCAGACATCTCAAATGAGGCATGCAAATCAGCCTTAAAATCAGCAATATGTGTCTCAATAGGACCAGTGAGCAGCATGTCATCAACATAGACAGCAATGATCAGAAGCACATCATTAGCACGTTTAACATATAAGGTGCTTTCAGTTGGAATGTTCTCAAAACCATGTGCAATCAGATAGGCATGTATCTTCTCATACCAAGCACGTGGTGCTTGCTTTAAACCATATAATGCCTTCTTTAACCTGCAAACCTAGTTTTCATGCCCTTTTTGCACAAAGCCACGGGGCTGAAAAACATACACTTCTTCATGCAAGTCACCATTCAGAAATGCTGTTTTAATGTCCAACTGATGTACATTCCAACCATGATGGGCTGCAAGTGCACAAATGCTCCGAACAGTAGTCATACGGCATGTAGGTGCAAAGGTCTCATCAAAATCAATGCCTCTTTCCTGTGCATAACCCTTTGCAACAAGCCTATCCTTATACCTGTCAACTGTACCATCAGGTTTACGCTTCAGCTTGTATACCCACTTAGTGCCAATGGCCTTCTTGCCAGGAGGCAAGTCACATAAAGACCATGTACCATTCTTCATTATAGCATCATATTCAGATTGCATAGCAGCCATCCAATTTTCTGAATTTTGTGCTTCATCAAAAGAAACAGGCTCATTCTCATCAAAGAGACTAGATGCAGCCATAACATAGCAATCTGATGCAAAGGAGGCACTATGAGAGCCTGAACGAGTACGATATGACAAAGGTGCATCTAATTTACTGTCACGCAAAGTTTGCACCAGCCATTTTGGCATAGTTTTTGCCTGCTCAATATCAGCTCTCTCATCAACAAGTGCATCATGTAAATCTGCATCAGAAATGGAATGATCTGCATCATCATATGAAACTTGCAAAGGCTGAGAAGTTGCCTCATTAGGACCAGCACTAGCCTGTCCACCTGTAAAAAGAGGCATCAAAGTATCATACATGTCTTTGGAGCTAACAGATGTCTCCTTAGTACATGAAAGCAATGGCTGAATAGCATCTTCCACAAAGACAACATCACGGCTAACCAGAATGTGTTTAGTCTGTGGATGATACAGATGATAGCCTTTACTTTCAGAACTGTACCCAACAAAAATACATTTTACTGCCTTATCATCCAATTTTCTGCAATGTTGTTCAGGCACTAATGCATATGCCAAACAACCAAAAACACGCAGATGAGCAACAGATGGCTTGCGGTCATGCCAAGCCTCATATGGAGTGATAGACTGCAACGCTTTAGTGGGACACCTGTTCAGTACATATGCTGCACACATGACAGCCTCAAGCCAGAAACTATGTGGTAAAGCCTGACTTTTGACCATGCACCTCGCCATCTCCATGAGTGACCTGTTCTTTCGTTCAGCAACTCCATTCTGTTGAGGTGTATACGACACTGTACACTGGTGTTTTATCCCACGTTCAGCCATAAATGCATTAAAATCTGAAGACATATATTCCCCCCCTCGATCTGAACGGAGGGTGCCCATTTTACATGCTGACAGATTTTCAGCCAAAACCAAAAACTTTTTGAAGCACATGAACACTTCGGACTTTGCTTTGAGTGGATATACCCATGCATGCCTAGAAAAATCATCAATGAAAGTCACGAAGTAAAGGTAATTTCCAAAAGAGGGTGTCTGCATAGGACCACAGACATCACTATGTACAAGCTGCAATTTCTGCGTAGCCCGAACTGAACCATCTTTTGGAAAGGAAGAACGCTGCATTTTGCCCAAAATACAGCCTTCACAAACATGTTTTCCAGGTGCCTCAAGTTTGGGCAAAGAGGACACCATTTCAGATTTCTGCAGGCGTAACAAACTAGCAAAATTCAGATGACCAAAGCGTGCATGCCAAAGCTTTGCATCTGCATAGCCTGAGAATCATGAACTGCACATGCCGAATCATTCACAGATCTTTCATAGTCTATGAGCTTATACAGCCCACAACATAAAATGCCAGAAGCAATAATCACATCGCCATTTGAGAGATCATGGACTGTACACCTGTCATCAACGAATTTCACAACCAAGCCAATCTTGGCTAATGCAGAAACTGATAACAGGTTCTTTTTGATCCCTGGCACAAATAAAGTATCTGACAAAGTGAAAGAACTACCATTAGCAGTAGTCAGAATGATCTTAACAACTCCCATAATAGGATAAGAGGAGTTATTGGCGCATGTGACAGTATTCCCTGTAGGGGCAGGCTCGAGTGAAGAGAAGAAACTGCGCTGTGAGGTAATATTTTTGGTCGCCCCACTATCAAAGTACCAAACATCTGAGTCTACTGCAGACATGCACTGATCATGAGAAGATGGGTCAAAACTGCAGACAATAGTAAACGCCCATTCTTCTTCCTGCACAAGATTTGAAGACTCTGTTTTTGGTGTAGAGGCCTCTGCAACAACCATTCCAGCCTCTTTCTTCTTTGCCTCTTTAGCAGCCAGTTTTGGACAGTTCTTTATAATATGATCATTTCCTTTACAGTACTTGCAGAACAATTTCTGCTTTTCTGATTTCTTCTCATCTTTATCCTGGTTCTTCGATTGTGCAGCATTTGCAGATTTCTGCTTACTAGTAGAAGAGCTCCATTTTCCTTTGCCCTTCTGACTAGCCATGAAAGCTTGATCTGCAACACACGTAATGGACCTGTTCTGCCTGGACTGATCTTCCTGCAACAGAACAAAGACTAATTCCTCAAATGACAAGGCATTTGGATTGCCTTTCATCATTAACCGAAGAGTAGAGGCAAAACTCTGATATGAATCAGGAAGACCATTCAGAACGGTCTGCACAAGTGAGCTATCTGGTATAAACTCATCAGCAGAAATCAATTGTTCCTTCAGGTCTTTGATCTTTGTAAGAAAATTGTCCATAGAATCACCTTCATTCATGTGCTCACTCTCCAACTGTTTTCAGAGGTAAGCAACACGAGGCTCATTCCTAGCCTGGTACAAAGTGGTAAGTGTATCCCAAGCATCCTTTGCTGTTCTGCAAGAGCGAATGTGAGGAATAATGGCACGTTTGACAGACAAAGCTATCAATGCATGTGCCTGGGCATCTCTGCCATCCCAATAAATCTGCTCTGTAGTAGGTGCAACAGAAACAGCAGCACGAACAGGAATCTGCGGAATATCATCTTCGACACCATCTTCATCAGCTCCAACACCTGTATTTGCAGTACCTGTCGTTACAGGTGTAACAGGACGTCTTTCAACACCCTGCACAATGTTCCACAATCCTTTTGCAACCAGTACATGTCGCATCATATAAGCCCATAATGGGTAGTTGGTACCATCCAACTTATCCTCAACAGCCAACATACGGAATACATCACTGCTTTCAGCCATGGCCGGTGACTAAAATACCTTGATGCAGAAAATTGACTGTATCTCAAAAAGTTGAACAGAACTGCCCAGACGAGTTCTGCTAGACCTATAGCAGACTTCGAGACGCTTAAACTGGCGAACAGAAATTGGTATATACCTTTGGCACAAAAGGACGAAATAGCCTGCACAAGCGCTGCGATAGTGCGTTCGGAGGCCGAAACGAGCTCAGATTGCGATTTTGGCACCACAGAGCAAAGCGGTTTTGATCTCGGTAACACCCTGAGTATGCTCACCAAATTTCGTGCGAATCTGAGACTGCAAACGGAGGAGTGTCGACGGCGCCCTAGAAGAAGCGACGACCTGCTCTGATACCAATTGTTGGAGATAGATGTCTGCGGAAGCACGCGAACAACACAAGGAAGAAGAAGAAGCTTGGAGCACAAACACACAATATTGAATGTATTACTAGAGAATGTACAAAGATCAGTAGCCCATTAGGGCAATAGGCGTATATTCAAGCCGGGGGAAAAAAACCTTCTAAAGAGGGAAAAAAGTGCCCCGGCGGTCCTAGAGTGTTCACACACATCACTACCTAAATATATCAACACTTGGGATGCCCTAAAAAGTTTCTTTTTTGCTAAAGCAAGAAAGAATCATCTTTGGATCGAGTTCAACCAAATGAAGAAGACATCCAAACAAACCATCATAGAGTTTGTTACCAAGGTCAAGGAGGTTGCAAATCAGCTAGCATCCATTGGAGAGTTGATTGACGAAGAGGCTATTATGAGGCAAATTCTCAATGGGATTCGAAGTGATAAGCAATGTCAATCCTTCACCATGGCTTATGATCTCATCATGGATTTGAAAACTCCAGACTTCAACATCTTTCTTGGACAACTCCTCAATCAAGAGGCCAACAATAGCATAAAGGAAGGTAACTTCTATCATGGTAATTCAACTAGTGCTCTATATGCAGATAAGAAGGATAAGAAGTTGAAAGGAAAGAAAAAGGAAGAAGATGAAGAGGAGACTTCCCAAGACAACTTCGTAAGCAAGAGCAAGTGGAGAGGGAAGAGGAAAGTAGTAAATCATGACAAATCCAAAGGTCAGAATGTTCAACCTTGTCCCATCTGCGATAAGACCAAACACACCACTCAGAATTGTTGGTTCAATGAGAATACCTAGAAAGGCAATAGAAGAGGTGGATATGGCAGCAATAGAGGCAGAGGCGAACACAACTTCAACAATAACAATAGGGTCCATAATAGAAGGGACTACAAAAATTATTCTAAAGATCAAGCACATGAAGACTCATTGCTTCTAATGAATCTAAGCCACAAAGAAGGTAAAGAAGATGATCATTTGTTCTACATAGATCTAGGATGTTCAAATCATGTTACAGGCAACATTTCTCTCCTATCTAATTTGGAAAGTCCAAAGTATTGACATAAATTTGAAATAGGGGATGACACAAAGTAAATGTGGAGAAGATTGGTAATGTCAAAGCTTCCAATGGCAGGACAAACATTCTGAGTAAGGTTCTCTATGTACCCACTATCACTAAAAACCTAATAAGTGTAGGCCAAATAGTTGAAAAAGGCTTGCAAGGTAGGTTCACCCAACATGGAGCTTTTGTGGAAGATCCATGTCAAGGCTTCAAGATGATAGCCAAAGGTGAGAAGCATGGTAGGCTCTTTACTTTTGAAGTAGGAGAAACCAGGAACATAGCTCTATTCACTTTTGGGTCTGAAACCCTAAGTGAGCTTGAAGTGTGGCATAAGAGACTTTCTCATGTAAATGAAAGAACCTTAAAGGATATATAATGGGATCAAAGTGTTCTAGAACTCTCAAGCATATCAAAGCAACACATGATTAACAAGTGTGATGCATGTCAGATTGGAAAGGCACAAAGATAACCATTCAACCATAAAGGCTACATCCACAACATTTTATTGGACTTAGTACATACAGATGTAGGGGGACCAAGTAAAGAACCTTCATTGGTAGGATCAAGGTATTATGTCTCATTTAGTGATGACCATAGTAGATGGACTATTCTATACTTTATCAAGAGTAAGAATGAAGTGTTTGATTGGTTCAAAAAGTATCTAGGACGTGGAAAATCATACAGGTAGATGATTTTCCACGTCCTAGATACCAAAAGCTTGAGCCTTATCACAAAGGAAGTACACCCACATCTTCCTGCTATAGTCATCGACAAGTAACATGAAATAGGAAGATCTGCCCAAGGTCTTTGTAGGCATTTTTCTGCACAAGTCAGCATGCACCAACCCTTGAAGATAGCTTGCCCTGTTCTTGCTTTCTTGTGGAAATTCCTTCCTCTGTTGCTTGCCCATCATGCAAGCTTCACATGGTTCCTTCATTTCTACAATCGATGGTAGGTGTGCAACCATACCCCTGTGATGCATCTCCTTCACTACATGGTATCCAATGTGGCCGAATCTCTCATGCCTTAGCTTACTTGTGCCCACACTCGTGGAGGTTGTAAGAGCACAGAACTCATATAGGTTGTTCCTCATTATGCCAATCCCAACAATGTTGTTGTTACTATCCATAAGCTTACCTCCTGTTTTAAAAGCTTTCGAACATCCCCATTAGAGTCAATGAAAGAAACCATACATGAAAGCTTTCGAACATCCCCATTAGAGTCAATGAAAGAAACCATACCTTCACCCTCTGTAGGACATCTTGCATTGTTGTCTACCTTTACTATGATGTGTTCCTTTAGAGACTGTAAGGAATTGTAAAGGTCTTTTGTGCTCGTCATGTGACAAGACACACCACTCTTCAACACCCATGAGTCATCTGTTCTTGAATCTTTAGCCGAGAAGCATACCTCCTCTATCATAATAAATAATTCAAAATTTAGTGGTTGAGGTCTGATTTGAGTATTCAGAGCAGTTACCAAACCATCAAAATTAGGTGGACAGATTCAAAGACAATGCCAAGCTATCTCCTTGCTTGACTTTTTTACACCTGCTCCTTCCATTTGATCTAGTAGATTCTTTATGCGAGTGATGAACACCTCTTCAATCTCCCCATCAGTAAACCTTTTGTTGCTAGCGGATTCTCTAGGTTCTGAATCTATGTCTAATTACAAGTTTCAGATTGATTTATCAATATGTTCCATGCTTCACATGCCTTGGTAGTAGGTTGAATGAGAGTCAAAACATTATCACTAGAACCTATAACTAAAGCACAAAGTGCATTTGCATATGTAGAAGATCAGCATCAGGGGGCTCATGATCAATCCCAAGAACAATCTCCAAAAGATCATATGAATCAAGGATAGAAGTGATTTTAAACTTCCACAAAAGATCATATGAAGATCAGCATCTTGGGGCTCATGATCAATCCCAAGAACAATCTCCAAAAGATCATATGAATCAAGGATAGAAGTGATTTTAAACTTCCACAAGGTGTAGTTTGTACCATCAAGTTTACCTTCCATGAAGACTGGTGGTCGTATCCACAAGGTTGGGATGACCGACATCATTGCTACTCCCATCTGTGCTCCACCTACTCCTGTTGACAAACCACCTTGATTCCTAGTTATAGATGATGACATACCACTTGAAATCTTCTCTCTTTCATCATTGAGACCTCTACAACCTTTGGTTTTTTGCTTCTACACCACTTGGAGCCTCCTGAGCTCTGATACCATGTAAGGAAATAATAGCACAATGGAATAGACTAGTAGAAAGTTACAATTCCTCACTAGCTACCCTAAAAATGAGCTCTCCCACTCTTTTTATAGTTTCTAGAATAGCTTTGGCCAGTTTCAAACCTAGTGGCTGGCATAGTTAAAAATTAGGTTCTAGGGGTCATTTGGAGGTCCAAATGAGGTCTAAAAATAACCAAAATTGGTATGGTTGTTCTACCTAAGCTCCTCAAGCTTATGGACTCCTTGACTTGCAGAAAATGGAGTTTTTTGATAAAAAATTGGGTATTCTATGGTACATACACTACAAGAGTGATAAATTTCATTGTTTGAAGTTTGAATAAAGTATTGTAAAACATACTTTCTTGAAAAATAAACATGTTTGGCCCCTCCTAACTTATTGCATTCCCCTTTTGCATGTTGCCTATGTGTCTATGTGTGTGGTTGTTGCCTGCTGTATTGCTAACACCCCCTTCCTCTCCCATCTCTCATCCATGACAGATCCTTGTTACAGGGTACTAGTGATGTATGTCTGGAAAAGGTTGTGGGTGAGTGCTTGTTAGATGATATGAATACCTCATGCTAGATCTACCTCTAATTTCTCCCAATTGATAGCATGAGGTTCATCATGTGGTGGGAGTTGATAATATGTTGAGTACATGAGTTGTTCACATGAAAATAATTGTAACAAATGTATTTGATGGTTGATAAATACGTTCGAGTGGTATTCCCAAAAACCAGTAGTGAACATTTCTTCGAAGGTCAGCTTATAACATGCAAGGAGGTATTTGATTTAGTAGTGCCATGCATAGCAATTTTTGAAAAGCTCACAAATACACCATCAAGCTGGAATACAAGGAAGAAGCACATACAAAGGGACTACAACTTACAATAGCTAGTTGTGAGAAATGAAGAACCGGGCAATCGACCCCGCAACACGGACACTACCTCTCAAGTACTACATGGAACAACTACTACAACAAGGGTTTGTCAGGGATGAAAAACTCTAGAGGGGGGGAGTTTTGACACTCAAGGCTAAGGACAAAGCATGGAAGTGCATCAAGGAAGTGGATACACAAGAAGGAGGAGCATGTAGGGAGCTCCAAGAAGCGCATGTCAAATTTTTAGAAGAAATCCCTATAAAAATAGTGATTTTTATCACTAAAAACCATTGTAAATACCATTTTCCATTTTTGCAACTCCATTTTGTTCAAGCCAAGGAGTCCTCAAGCTTGAGGAGTATTAGAAGTATCATCCTACCAATTTTCATAATTTTTGGATACCATTTGAGCCCCCAAATAAGCCCTGGAACCTAATTTTTAACTAGGCTAGACACTAGGTCTAGACAGGGCCAAAACCACTCAAAAAACTATAAAAAGGGCTGGAAAGCTCATTTTTGGGGTTATCTTGTTGTAGATTTGAGCTTTGTAAGAGAGTTCTTTTGTAATCGAAGTCCTTCCATTGTTCCACTCTTTGCTCTTACCTTGTGCATGTGTGTGTGTATGTGTGTGCATGCTTGTGTGCTTTCACCCACACACTTGTGCCATCACTTGCTCACGGTCTTCATACCAGTCCTCACGTCTCTGCAGATTGACATTTATAAGGTGTATCTCCTCACGTTGGTACTTGCCATTATGCTAGAGTGACAAGGCCCATCCTTCACACTTCTTGTAGACCTACCTAGATCTATTGTGTAGAATGCCTCGCTTCTTGATGGGCATGTCATGCAAGTGTTGGACCTCCCTTCTTTTCCAAAGCAGGGTGTCAACCTGACCTCTCAACCATAACCATAGAAAAGTCAACCATGACTTCAAAATCCAAACCGATGACAACATTAGATGACCCCAGAGTGGAAGCAATACTGGCTTGCCAAGACAACTAGAATTAAACAAATGTGGGTACCAAAAGGTCATCAAGCACCGACTAGCTCCAATGGTGCAATCCATGAAATGAGGAAACCTAAGCAAAGCCAAGCACAATGTTCGACATTCCCTCGACCTTATTCTCCACCAGCTAGAACCCGACAAATTTGGGTACCTAAGAAGTGTCTGACCATCAAGACCAACCCCACTCAGATCTGGGTGCCCAAAGCCTATCTTATACATCAACAATCAAGCCTTGTAATCATTTTCCCATTGAAACCACAACACTCATCAACATTACCATTGACATACTCACCCCTTGTACCTCCTCAAAGACTACATATCCACTCACCAACTCTTAGAAAGTGGGTGCTGAAATGCATCCGAAGTTCTCCCCACATCCTTTTGTACAACATAACACCTCTCATGACTAACCCTTATCCTTGTAATAATTCACCCATAATTAAACCTTGTATACACTCATCCCCACTAACCCACTATCACTAGGATGTCTAGCGACCTACATTAGCTATTGGAAGAGCATAATATCGCCCACCTCACAACACATGGCTACACAGGTTATGCATCGGTTATGGAAAGGGATTGCAGTCTCACTTTATTGTGATCACCATGCAAACTAAAGGAACCTTCGAGGCTAGCACCAGCATGCTAGTAGTAAATCTTGCGAAGTTGCTGGCCGAAGCCCATCCGACAATGAAACACCAGAGTTTCAAGATTTTATGGGGCCAATGTCGATTGATGATCCTCCCCTTAGAAGGATTGAAAAAGTACACATTGACTCACATTGGTTCTAAGGATTAGCAGGACCTTTGGCTGATGCAAAGTATATCTATGATGCAATGCTATGCTTTAGTGGTGACATGTGGGGAAGATACCGATTCTTCTCTCGAGAATTCAAAGCCCTTCAAAATTCAGAAGAGTTACAAATGATTTGGGTGAGAGCGGGATTTACAAAATACTTTAGTGCTCCCCTCCCCAAACCTAACTTTTATTGGTGTTGCTACTTGGTCACCACGCTGCAACCCCCTGTTAGGAAGGAGTTACCAGGGACATTCATTTTGCCCTCACTAGTTGCAGATCCCCCTTTCAAGAAGTTTTATCTCTCAACTGATCTTATCAGAGTTGCACTCAAGATCCACGACATGCATACTCCGATGAAAAGGGAGAGGCTCATTCCACAGCCAATGAAAAGAGGAGATGTTCTCAAGTGGGCATATATTTTTGCTATTACACCTGAGCTATCAAAACCACTATGCATATGTATGCAGCACTTCACCTTCCCAGCCTAGGATCGTTTTGGGATACTGCAAAAACGTATTTTCTTTGGGTTATAGTTAACAAATATGGGGCCCCCAACTATTGATCTCGCTAGCTAGATTTAAGAACAATTGTATTTGGCATAGCAAAGATGGGCACAAAAGAGAGTCATCCATGGCTGTTGTGCAATCACCAGAATTGTATATATGTGCCTAGCCTATGATATACCTGTCGAGCGTGCTATGAATAGTGAGGAGTCAACCAAGGCAAGGCTAGGAAAGCATATGAGAGGTACAATCCCATGTTTACAAGTCCCTAAATCATCATCTCCTCAACCTTCTCCATAGCAGTCTCCCACGGAGCCTCTAGTACTTGTGCCTCCTATTCATATCCATCTATCATGCCCCATCACAACTAAAGGCACCACCAACACAACACTCACCTCAGAAGCCACTTCTATCAGCACCATTCAGGCCACTATTGCATAAGTAAGAGAGATCCCCACTGCTATAGGTGTAGAAGCATTTAGGTTTTTGATACCCAAACTAGAGGTGGAACCTATTAACACAACATTCTATTTTGAAATGCAAGATGCATTTTCCAGCAAGTTTGAGTTCTCAGAGGCACAATTCTTCTCACAAGAATATGAATAGCCAAGCTATCCCAGCTCACCACCTAATCAAGGATGTGAACAAGTAGTATCAAGATCAAACAAGGAAGATCAAATAGTAACTGATGACGAAGAAGGTGATGATGAAGAAAGCGAACATAGTCAAGTCTCCAAAGATGATAACCAACACAAACATGAAGAAGCTAGGACAATATATCTGTGTTCCAACATACACCCAATCCTCCTATCACCATGAAGAAGCACGGCTAGTTGCTTAGTTGCCACCAACGAGAGAAAATATTATCATCGACTCCCCTCCACAACCCTCGACATCCGTACCCACAAATAGTGTGGAAATCACGTTATAGTTGTTGGTGCAGACCAATCACCAATTGAATGTTTGGAAGATTAAAGAATGAAGGAAGATTCAATTCTTGAAGCTTGGAAGAAGGATACATTCAGAGGATATGAGGAATGTACACATATGTACATTAGTATAGTTATAGTTCACTTAGATCTTTGATTAGTCATAGACTTGTACAAATTTCTCTATAAATACCTTGAAAATGTCGAGGCATGATATGAGAGCATATGAAAGAATAGGTGAGTGAGTATAGAAGTCAAGAAAGGAGAAGTTAGATGTCATGAGACATGTGAAATGTTAGTTGAGTTTTCCTCTCATCACTCAACTGTAATTTTTTGAGTAATTGAAGAAATATTACGCCCGATGTTTCTGTGTCTGCTCCGTCTGTGTTAGATCATTTGTGAAATTCTTTTGAGGATATCTAAGTTCATAGTTAATGAGTCTATGACTTGAATTTCATAGTCTAATTGTAAACAGGCTAGGAGAATTGTTAATAGGAACATTCATATGTGATGAGTGTTCACAGTTCTCTGAAACAGGCACAAATTTTGATTTTGATTTTTTGGTCAGTTCTCACTCCACAGTTTAAAGTTTTGTGCAAGCAAGCACTTAATCTTTAAGTTAGAAGGTAAGCTGCCTGTATCTACAAGCATTTGTTTAAACGGGTTCGAGATTGATAGAACTATGTGTTAGAAGTTAGGGGTGTCAAAATCGACTTCTCAAAAGTGTAGATTTAGACATAGGTAACTTGTGAAGTTGATTTCTCAAGTTATACTAAACCTTTTGAAGAAATTTAACTTGGAGGAGGTGCGCAACTTCTAGGCGACACTCTATACAAAATTTCATAGAAAACTTTACATGTTTGATAGGTCAATGAGAAGAAATTGTGCAGCAGACTTTCTGTGTTTTATCTTCTTCACAGAATTTTTCAACTTTTGATAATTTGGAGATTGAACCTCTAAGTTGGTGAAGAGTTTGACTTAGTCTTGGTATAGAGGTGCTCTAATCATAAGAGTAGGTTATTCTTTTGGAGATTAACACTCTCCATCAGTGGTATCAGAGCAGGAGACATCAAAATCAAAGAAAGGAGGATTCCGACTGCTGTAGATTCAAGAAATTCAACAACTGAAGAACTAAAAGGTGAAAGCTTGAAGGCAAAGCTTGAGGAGGAGACCATACGACATCAAGAAAGACAAAAGGACTCTTATTTGAAGCAAAGGTACATATATCATTTATAAAGCTTGAAGATTTCAATACACAGGTAGAAGAAAGATGGGAGATTCTCTTCAGATAGAGAAATTGGATAGGGAAAACTATCCTGCATGGTCAATGAGGATGGAAGCTCATCTTATGAGCAAAGATTTAATAGCTTACATCACAGGAGAAGAAGAGAAGCCACAGTTCAGAGATCCTAGTGTTCCAACTAGGGAAGAGTTAGCAGATTTGAAAAATTGGATGAAGAAAGATGCTCAAGCTAGGAGCATTATCTATATGGCTGTCAATGATTACTTGTTACCTCATATTCGAGGTCTTGAAAGTGCAACTGATATTTGGAATGCTTTGGAGGAGCATTTTCAGAATACTACTAAGTCAAGGAAGGCATCCTTATGGGCAGAGTTTACCACCTTTAAGAAGAAGGCTTCTCAATCCATTTCAGACTATGTGACAAGAATGAAAGATATTGCAGATGCTTTAGGAGCTGTTGATGAAGACATTGAGGAGGATAAATTGGTAAGGCAAATTCTTACAGGTTTAAGAGGTGATGACAAATGGAAGCCATTCATTTTGTCTACAGAATTATCACTTGATCATTTTACTCCTGATTTAAATTAGTTGCTAGGTCATATGCTAACATTTGAGCAGGATGTTAAAGGAGATGGTGACAAAAGTACAGGTCATGCAATGTACTCAAAGGACAAGAAGAAAGCTAACAAAGGAAAGCAACAATCAGGTGAAGAAGAAGGCACAACTAGTCAAGCCAACTTCCTAAGAGGAAGAGGAGGTGGCAAAGGTAGAGGAAGAGGCAGGAACAACAAAGATGGAGGCAAAGCTTGCTGGATTTGTGGTAAGACAAATCACTTAGCTAATGATTGTTGGCACAATACTCAGAGTAATAATGGATATAGTCAAAACTATAATGCAAGAGGAAGAGGTGGCAGAAATCAAAGAGGTAATTTCAGAGGCAGAGGTAGTAGGAGTTACTTTGGAAGAAATGCAGGTAGAGGATTCCAAAGTCAACAATATAACAATACCTACTACAATTATGCTTCAGATCAAAAGGAGGATTCAACATTGATAATGAATGCAACTTGTGAAAGGGAGAGTGAAGATCAAAGAGTCTTCTACATTGACTCAGGGTGTAGCAATCACCTAAGTGGTAATATAGCTTTGATGACTGATTTGGAGAATAAGGTTTTTAATCATGTTGTTCAAACAGGTGACAACACAAAGCACAATGTGAAGTCAATTGGATCAGTGAAGGCCAAGGATGGTAGCACCTTATTGAGTAAGGTCTTGTATGTTCCTACAATTCCTAAGAATTTGATAAGTGTAGGACAAATTGTGGAAAAAGGGTATGAAGTAAGGTTCACTAATGAAGGAGTGTTTGTGGAAGACCCTAGCAATGGGTATAAACAAATTGTTTCAGGGAAGAAAGAAGGAAGATTATTTACATTGAAGATTCAAGGCAATATTGGTCATGCCATGTTCACATATGGAGGACATAAGATCTCTGAGTTAGATCTTTGGCACAAGAGGCTTGGACATTTCAATGAAAGAGGTATTAAAGACATGATTAACAATGGTTCAGTGCTTGGTTTGCCTAATGTTGCAGGTCAACATATGACATACAGATGTGAGGCATGTCAATTAGGTAAGGCTCATAAGCTTTCCTACTCCAAGCATGGTTTTATGTACTCACAGAAGCTTGAGTTGGTACACACAGATGTGTGGGGGCCATCAAAGGATTTCCGTATAAATGGGTCAAGGTATTATGTGATTTATGTTGATGATGCTACTAGATGGATCACTATTTATGTGATCAAAGATAAGTCAGAAGTGTTTAATACCTTTAAACACTATCATGCATATGCAGAAAGAATTACAGGACATAAGTTGAAAAGACTAAGGTCAGATGGAGGGGGAGAGTATTTCTCTAATGAATTCAGTAATTACTTGTGGGATGCAGGTATAAAAAGGGAAGTTACTTGCAGGTACTCTCCTCAACAAAATGGTGTAGCAGAAAGGAGAAATAGAACACTTGTTGAGTTTGCAAGATCCATGATGAAGGAGAAAAATTGCCCTAATTATTTGTGGGCTGAGGCTGTAAATACAGCCACTTATTTGATCAATAGGTTACCATGTAAAGCCTTGCAGGGTATGACACCATATGAGGCTTGGTGGGGTAAGAGACCTACACTAGACCATTGCAAAGTATTTGGATGTTTGGCCTATGCATATGTGCCATCACAATTAAGGCACAAATTGGAACCTAAAGCTGAAAAATATGTGTTTATTGGTTATGATGATAAGCAGATGGGATACAGGTTGTGGAATCCATCCACAAAACATTTTCTTGTATCAAAAGATGTTACATTTGATGAGCAAGGTACTTGGTATGCAGGTACAATCAATATCAATACAGGTGATGAAGAAGAAGTGAGTCAAAAGAAAGGTAAGTCAAAGATTCAAATAATTGATGAAGAAGAGAATAATGAAGTGCAGGTTGAAGTGGAAGAAACACCTAGGTTTGATCCTGAATATGAAGAACCAGAAACCTCAAGAAGTGGAGAACTTAGGAGGTCTACAAGGAACAAATGGCAACCTACAAGGTATAGTTATGATAGTTCTTTTTTGGCCACAAAAGATTATGCTTATATGATGAAAACAGATGAAGACCCTTCTACATATGAAGAGAACAGCGAGTCGTAACAAACGAGAACTATGTCGTAAAAAGAGAACACTCTCGTAAAAAATTACATGTTTTCACCTCATTTTTGGAATTCCTTTACACCAGTATACATATATTACAAAAATGAGGTGAAAACAAGTAATTTTTGACATTTTTTGTCATTATCTCAAAAAAAAATGAGCTCAAAATGTAGTCAAAATTTCACTATATTAGGCATTGACGTGTCCCAAAATGTATATGATAAGACATTGACATGTCCAAAATCTATATGATAAGACATTGACATGTCTAAAATATATATAAGAATGTAGAAATCAATAGTTTTTACACAAAAATAACATTTTAGACATATCTTTAATGGGTGGATATCTGATTGTTATTCAAAATTGCTACAAAACATGGTTTCATTAACCAAACTACTTTGAGGCATTTACATAAGCACTAAAAATGTCTGAGAGCTTCAATGCAACTCACAACTTTGTCGATCTATGTCTACACCGTCATCATCTGATGCACTTGATTCAGTCTCATACTGTTGAGAGCTCTCTTCTTCTTCTTCTATATCCACAAGAGCTCTATCTTCATCCACGTACATACCAAATTCTGCAGGATCATGCACAACTCTTCTTGTTTTCCTATGATTTCCTGTACCACATACATCTGAAAGCTTTTGTTTTATCATGTTGATGGTTGCTTTCCTCAAGTGACCAGTTTTTGTCAAGGAAAAATCATAAACAAGAATATCTACATCATCCATTTTAAGAGTGGATGTGCTTCGAATATTCTTTTTCCTTTTTGAACCTGTTCGTTTAGTATCACACACCATTTCTAAGTTATATTTACCTGTGAATGCATTACTACTTTTAGTGTAATACCAATGCACCACCAAAGCCTCTATTCTTCTCTGATCAATATCTTTAGTTATCTCTAAAACCTTTGCAATCCAAAATGGTTTGGTAGCCTCATCACCATGAGCAAGTACTGCAATAAGCGTTCCAACATTTATCTCTATTAAATTTCCTTGCCATCTTGCTTCTGCCTGTTTTGTCATCCTTGGGCCTACATAAATATTTCTTTCTGGTGGATGTATAAAACTTTGAAGTGCATCTGCATTACATGCTTGGGCCACATTCACGGATCTTTGTGTACAAAAATCCCATGTGAATGGAACATCAACTGGCTAGTGACCTGCAATTGTATACTGTATAATCTCTTCTTGATGATTGAAAAAGTCCTCCCACCAAGATACATCTTGATCTCCAGCATATTTTTTTGCACGCTCAATATGTCTCTTCTTTTCAATGAGTGCATGCATCCAGCTTTTACTTTGATCAACCACACTTCCACATCTTTCTGTATTGTTTTTATCTTCATATGGTGATTGTTCTGCACCATACACTGTTACAATAGACAAATTAGGCACCTGCAATAAGAATCTGCATCCATCTTTAGGCTCCCACCCAAGAGAAGATGAATACTGCTTTGCAAATAAAAGGGTTATTTCATCAACCCTCCTCATCAAGAATACATGGTTGAAACTAATATTGTGCAATGGAGCCAAAACCTTAGCACTGTTATCAAGGCCCATTGAGCAAAAGTGCTTAAAGTCATAAATCTGTGTGAGGTGTTGAACTTCTGGTTTTGGAGTATATGCTTCTGAAATCAGCTCAGATAAAATCGGAAGAGTAAAAGCATTGTTACGTGCCAACTTCTTAGAGAAAGTACTGAACATTTGATCAATGTGATCATGATTGTGGCCAACCAGAAGAAAATTTACCTTAACCTTCTGAAATACCTGTTTTTCAACAAGCATGCTTAAATATCCAAAGACTGTAGAATTTTTATTCTCTCTTGGAGTATTATCTAGTTGCAAATATAGAGTTGGTGGCAAAAGACCCTTCCATGATTGCAAAACACGATGAATGACAGTAATTGTAAGGTTTGGATCATTATGCACATTCGGATATGTGAAGAAAACCTTGGACATTACAGTTCCATTGTATACCAAAGCGCCAACCAAATGCATTTGCACAAGGACTTCATCTCCAATGTCCTTAGGGATGCGATAAAAATGTGGCAAACAAGTTTTTTTTTGATCCATACCATCGATCAACAAACACATATAACGCTCCGGATTTCTGAGTGCCTTACTTCGATGATGAATTGCTTTCTTTCTCTCTAATGCTTGACTGTCACGATGGTTGTTAAGAAGGTTTTTAAAATTATGCTTTTCCTGTGGTGTTGTAGCCCCTTTTGCCATGTTTTTCAAAGTGGCGCAAACTGAACATTCACCCATTCTAACTTTACGAGGAATAGAAACATTGTTAAACTCTTCCTTCCATAATCGAGTAAAGTGACGATACAACACATACTTCTCATTTCTATTTTCCATGTCTTCTCTATATATTTGAAATACCTCTCGACGAGTAAAGTTATCTGACAAGTGCAACCTTCCAGTTGTAGGCATAACTTCACAATGCAAGCTAAAATAGTTCATCATCCAATTCATTGCATGACGTCCAACAGATCCTTTGGTCCCAACATGGAACGTATCCAAATGAGATCCCCATTCAAAAACCCTTGTTGAACCCTATGTATTCTAAAATTTCCTACACCCATTGCAATTTTAAATGCAGCCCTACATCATGGCATCCCTTGAGTAAAGAAATATTCAAAACCAACACGCGTTACTGACATGTTATCCTCAATCATTTGCATGCAAGAAACAAGGTATATATCTTGCCTTTCACTATCTAAATGGAGGAATTTTTCTCTTATGTGCTTTAGTTTCTTCATCCCTAAATTATACAAACATTTCAAACCACAACAATGCTTCACAATATCCAATGCAATCTGTCTATCTGAAGTAAGAAATTTAAATCTTTTTCGACTTACTTCACGAGACCTTCTTTTAAATCGTAGATTGAGCTTGCTTTGCTTTTTCGTTGCTCCACATGCACTTGAGTCAGAAGGGAGATCAATGGTTGGATCAGATGGGAGATCAAGAGGTGCATTTGGTTGAGCAGCATTGCACTGTGAATTGGATAACTTAAATGACTCAACAGAAAACATGGAATCATCAGCACGTTCTAAATCATAGGGATCATCACTTCTCTGGAAAGGTTCAACTGAGAACAATGAATCAATATGAGTAGAGGAAGCTGATGCCCAAGCATCCACTGAAAAGATTGAGCTCATCTTCACTGAGTTCACAGAAGACTGAAGATGAATGACCTTTTTAAATAAGTAGAAATCCGAGATCAAGTGAAGATGTCACATCAAATGTCACATCAAGAAGATATGAAATCAAAAGCTTATTAAAGTACATTAAATAACATAAAACATCAAATTACATCAAATCACTTAATTACTCAAATATACACTAATAAGGGAACCAAAGATTTGATTCACTTTTGATTCAAATGAGAAACACAGTTGATTTCTAACTACATATGAGTCATTCAGTCTAAGCATTGTGAATGAATCAAAATATATCCAAGTTGAGTTCCAATAGGAATATATAATAAAATTGTTTGGAGAAATTTTACAAGAAGAAATTTTACAACTGGAATATATCCAAGTTGAGTTCCAACTGGAATATGCTATGCCATTGAACACTATACAAGAAGAAATTTTACATTTGGTTAAGATTTCAAGGATTAGGTTTTATTGTGGTCTTGGCTAGATATCAAAGAGGTAGATGAAAGTATATTGAAAAAGAATTATGTGTAAAAGAGGCACACAGAAAGTATATTCATACATTGATTTTCCATTTCAACAATGTGTTACAAGATAAATGTGAATATGAACTAAAGTGTGGAGGATAACACTATAAAGATGTCATTAATCTCACAACTTAGACCTAATTTTCTCCCAAGCAACAGACTCTAAGAAAAAACTTCTACATGAGATTAGAAATCCTCATGTACATACCATACTGTTGCCATTGAAGTTTAATTTCCATGCAAATGTATATAAATAGTTGCAAGGTTCTGTACTAGAATGTTTATTCATAGTGATTTTCCATTTCAACAGTGAGTTACAAGATAAATGTGAATATGAACTAAAGTGAGGAGGGTAATACTATAAAGATGTCATTAGTCTCCCACATTTAACACAACTTTGACTTGATTTTCTCCCAAGAAAGAGATTCTTAGAAACAAATCTCTACATGAGTTTAGACATCCTCATGGACATACCATACTCTTGCCATTGAAATGTAATTTCTATGCAAATGTATATAAATAGTTGCAAGGGTCTATGAATATTTCATTAAAGTGGCTCTGAAACAGCCTATTTGTGTGGGTGCTATTCCCTGGTTAGATAAGTTAACAGATTTAGTTAGCAAGTGGACTCATTCAGTTAGATCCAGTTAGTCTCTGGTTCAAGTTACCCAATTGCCTATAAATACCAGAGGAGGAGATCATTCGCATTTTCAAAATCCACGAGCAAGAGAGAGCAGCAGAGCACAGACAGCCATGGAGCACAGAGGTCAGCATACCAGCAAGCCAAGTCTGATGGAGAAGAAGAATGTTGGCAAAAGTACCAAGAGGTAGACAAAATCATAACATAAATAAAGATTCCAAAAAGATTCCCTCTGTATGTCTGTGTAAATATCTGATTTCTAGGTATTTATTTTTCTTACCTCTAGAAATATGGATCCAAAGCATGTACAGCTCGATGCCTGGCATCGACTTTAAGGTGTAAGTCGATGCCAGGCATCGACTTAGGATTGCAAGTCGATGCCAGGCATCGACTTGCAGGTGCAAGTCGATGCTAGGCATCGACTTGTCGGTGCAAGTCGATGCCAGGCATCGACTTGCACCGACAAGTCGATGCCTGGCATCGACATGCACCTACAAGTCGATGCCAGGCATTGACTTGGGCCCAAAAGTCGATGCCAAGCATTGACTTGCCGGCATCAACATGCACTGAAAAGTCGATGCCAGGCATCGACTTTTGGGTGCAAAGTCGATGCTTGGCATCGGCTTTTGGGCCCAAGTCGATGCTTGGCATCAACTTTTGGGCCCAAGTTGATGCCAGGCATTGACTTTGTGTGCAAGTCGATGCCAGGCATCGACTTGAGGGTAAAAGTCGATGCCAGGCATCGACTTGGCCCAAAA
Source organism: Ceratopteris richardii (assembly GCA_020310875.1). Lineage (NCBI taxonomy): Eukaryota > Viridiplantae > Streptophyta > Polypodiopsida > Polypodiales > Pteridaceae > Ceratopteris > Ceratopteris richardii. Next base: position 100,014,025 of record CM035412.1, read on the forward strand.
GTCGATGCCAAATCGACTTGGGCCCAAAAGTCGATGCCAAGCATCGACTCTTGCACCCCCAAGTCGATGCCTGTCATCGACTTTCACCCTCAAGTCGATGCCTGGCATCGACTTGCACACAAAGTCGATGCCTGGCATCGACATGCACTTAAACATCGATGCCTGGCATCGACCTGAAGCTCAAAATCGATGCCTTGCATGGACTTGGGCCTTTGAAACCACATTTATGTTTGATCTGATATTTCCAAGTGCCTTCAGGGATGCGGAGTACAAGGATGAAAGGCCCATCAAGAAGCTCAGAGTCACCATGGGCTCTGGTGACCAGCAACGTGACAAAGGCAGTGGTCACCAAGCAAAGCCAAAGAAAATTATTGCACCATTATCCTCGGAGAAGGCCAGCAACCCACTAGGAATATCCTCAGGTGGACAGAGTAGCATAAAAATTCCTGTGGAGGATCCAAATATGAAGGAAAGGTCTAGGGAGACCGAGGTCATGAGGACAGATCGTCCACTTCGGGACATGACAAATCTCGAGTGGTGCCTTCAGTACGTTGAAGAGAAGAATGCAGTCCTCCTTGTGTTCGCAGGGGCCTATGGCAGAGGAAAGATCACGACAACACAAGGTTTTCAGTATGGACTTGTTTACAAACTGGATTATGAAGATGAAGATTCTGACAACCTGCTTTTCTTGGTGGAGACATCGAAAGGATTAAGAAATGTCATATGCAAGATGGATTTCTTGTGCCCAGAGTGCTGTGTTCCAGAAGGGCTAGCTCAGATATGCAAAGACTCAGTGAATTTCATCAAGGACCTGATGCCATGGATCCAAGGCAATATCATGCCAACACAGCACAAGAAGACGACCCCTGTAAAGGCAAGGGGTAAGCAGAGTGTGCAGAAAAAGCCCCAAAAGAAAAAGAAGATAATTACAGAAGAGGAGTTTTCTGACTCAAGCTCTAGCTCTGGGGACATAATTGTTGCACCTGGTGGAGAGCTTGCATCTGGTGTGCTTGGCACTGAGCAGAATAAGATGAGGGAGGACATAGCTAGAAGAAAAGTTGTGAAGAAGGGGCAGTTGTTCCACCTGCCGATTAATATTATCCACAGGCCACCAGTGGATCCAGTCACAGGGAGGAGGCCCCTTGAGATCAGGGAGCCACATAATTTGCACGTCCAGAATCTTAAGAAGAAAATGAAAATAAATCCTCATGCTACTGTTTTGCCATTCCTTGTCATGGTGGATCCGAATGAGTGCAGCTGTGTGGAGGATTTCAATGAGGCTTTGTTTGAGGATTACACTTATTATGTGATTGGAGGTTCACACTCTGCAGAGGCTCGTAGACAGTTAGTGAAGGAGCACCCTACTACATTTTTCTTTAGGTATGCAGAGTGTAAGATATATGCTGGTCTTACAACTGAGGAAGCCAAGCTTCTTGCTTGGGATCACAACAACGACAATGACTACAGGCAGAAAATGTCCTCCATAGAGAGAATTCGGTTCTTCCACCATGAATATGAAGATTGTCTTGTGAAGGAAGCTGGAAGAATACATCCCAATCTACGAAAGCAATGCCTTATTGAGGTTGGAATTGCATTGGATGAGAATAGAAAGTCAGATGCTTTGAGGAAATATGATCCATGGTTTCAACTGGCATTCAGATCAGGTGAGATCTGGGATCTACAGGATAGAATTTTCACAATGTGGGAGCACAAGGAGGTCAAGGGCCAGAAGCAACGAAAGTCGAGGCCAGACCCACAAGTTGATCTGAAGGGAAAGGGAAGGAAAGTTGACCTTTCAATTGAAGAGGCTCCTGAGGACATGAAGCTGACCCCATGGAGGGCCCTTCAAGGAATCAAGGATGATACATTGATCATATCAACTTTGTCAAGGGTAATCTCGAAGGAGTTAAGCCTCGAGGAGATGGTGACTGAGCTCAATAAGTATGTATGTTATTCTCAGATCCTTTTTCCCTCCTCCCATGCTTCTTGTCTAACCTAGTCTCTTTTATATTTATGTGTCTGTAGTCATAAAGTGTACATGAAGATTCAGGAGGTGATGATGAAGAGGCTGGGTTGCTTTTCTTGGATAGAGGTCCAAGCAGACTATCCAACCACATCATCCTACAAAGCCTTATCAGAATATTTCATCCTGTTTCGTGATTGGGTAGGTTCTCTTATCAGAATATTTCATCCTAACCAATTTGATGCATTGCATGGCATCGACTTGGGGGCATAAGTCGATGCCTGGCATTGACTTGGGGGCATAAGTCGATGCCTGGCATCGACTTGCAGCATAAGTCGATGCCTGGCATCGACTTGGGGGCATAAGTCGATGCCTGGCATCGACTTGCAGCATAAGTCGATGCCTGGCATCGACCTGCAACAAAAGTCGATGCCTGGCATCGACCTCGTGGCAAAAGTCGATGCCAGGCATCGACTTAGGTCCCAAGGTCGATGCCAAGCATCGATTTTCAGTAGAAGGTCGATGCCTAGCATCTACCCCAACAAGAAATCGATGCCATACGTCCGTTCTTTATGTTCTGTTTGCTGTACTGAAGAGCTCTTTTAATTGTCTTTCCAATTTGTTCTGCAGAAACCAAGGAAAAGTAAGTCTACAGAGGTACTAGATGATTGCCCCCCCGCATTCCTTGCTCACATTCAAAGAGCAAGGCATGAGAAATCTAGACTGAAAGCAAAGGAGATGGATTTTGATGATGAACCTGATCTTAAATGTTTCTCCAATCCCCTAGACCCCCTTAGGCCTGTATATTACAATGTGTTCTGTAGTGATGTAAATAATATTTGTTCTGTTGTGCCTAGAAAACATTTCTCCCTTCTCATAGCGGACATACCCTATGGATTTAGGATGTTAGGATCAGTTAATGATGATGAACCCTTCAAACACCCTCAGATTCGGAACATGGTCACTGATTTTGCAGAGTTGACTATGTCTCCTCTTTGGAGGATAGTAATTTTCCATAACAGAGACCAGTCTTTCTCTGTTTCAACTGCTCTGAAGGCAAGATGTCATGCTGTGGAGTGCCTCACTTGGTAAGTAATCTTCTTTCTATCTCCATGGCTTTAATGATGCCCTCTGTGACTCATAGTTCTTTTTTGCAGGGTGAAGACAAACGTAAATCACACTCCTTTGCATCGGTTTGTGAGCGCCACTGAATGCATTACAGTTGGCTATTATGATGAAGTAAGCAAAAGGAGAGTCAGGGAGCATTGCAATGAGAATGGGATCTCAAATGTGCTCATGTTCCCAGCCGTTACCAAGAAACTTCGTCATGTAGCTGGGGACATGACATTGGTTAACCCTTATCAGAAGCCACAAAAACTCATAATGAGATTGCTTCAGCTATTTTCCAATGATGATGACTGGGTCCTAGACCTTTTTTCGGGCACAGGTAATTTCAATTTTCACAATTTTCATTAGTCATGGTTGATTGAAGCCTCTAAGAGGTTTTCTGCTGTTTCAGGAATGACTCTGGCTTGCTCCTTAAAGATGTTCAGGCACTGCATAGCTGTGGAGAAGGATGATGCTCAAGTGAGCTTCATTAGAATGAGAATCAATGGGCTGAATGAATGCCCAGATGAAGACCAAGAGGTTGGAAGGAAGCACATTGCAGATACGGAGAGATTCCAACCAGCTTCAAGGGAGCCTGTTCCCCCACTTGCAGATGAACCTGGGGACATGGCTGACCTTGAAGAGCCAATCTTGGAGCAAGAGAGGCAAGATAGGTGTTCTAATGTGCCAGAGGATACCAATACCCTTGAGCCTGAGGAAAGCTATGATCAGCTTCTATTGTAGATTCACATAACTCTTGTAAAACACATGAAATGTAAAAGATCATTTTAATGGAAATATAATTTGGAGTTTTGCTTCCACTTGGTGTTCAACTTGATTTATCTTGAGCATTTCTCTGATCATGTGTGAATGTTTCTTAGTATAATTTTGTTGAATATTATCTTCTCTTGGGAATGCTTTTGTGAAGTGTATTTCATATTCTGTTAATATGGCCAGGCATTCAATGGGGATCTTAACCATACAAAGGGGATGATCTTAATTGCCTTGTTAAAATGCTCTGATTTTTACAACACATGTACTCTAATTTTCGAGTAACTTTTAATTAGCTATCATGTGTGCTTGTTGAGGTTATAGATGTAATGAAGGAGCTTCGCGAATTCTTACTTGTACCTTTTCAACTCTAATCTATTGTCCAAGATCATGATGTGGGATTCTTGGTCATGCTCAACAACTAGTTTTCATGGCAGCAAGAATTTTAGTATATCTATCTTGACTACTTGGGATATGAGATCAAGCTTCTAAAGACAATATTTACAAGCAAGACTCGTGATGCTTTCTAGATATTGTAAAATGCCCACTTTTTTGCTTCATATAATGGTATTTAGGTAAAAAGAAAAAGAGAACATGTCTTTGTTCTCCTTTGTTGTGACTCAGTGTTAGAGGCAAAAGGTAAGGAAAAATGGGAGAAAGCTATGCAGGAAGAATATGATGCACTATTGGAAAATCAAACTTGGGATTTGGTTCCTAAACCAAATAGTCAGAAAATTATTGGATGCAAGTGGGTTTACAAGACCAAGAGGTTTGCAGATGGAAGTGTGTCTAGGTACAAAGCTAGACTTGTTGTCAAAGGGTTTGCTCAGACATATGGTGTTGACTATGATGAGACTTATAGTCCTGTGGCAAAGATGACAACCATCAGGACACTTATAGCTATTGCTGCATGTAAAGGTTGGAAGTTATGTCAACTTGATGTGAAAAATGCTTTTTTGAATGGTTATATTTCAGATGATGTGTTCATGGAGCAACCTCAAGGGTTCAGAGATAAAAGGTATCAAGATCATGTGTGCAAGCTCAAGAGAGCTTTGTATGGCTTGAAGCAGGCCCCAAGGGCATGGAATTATAGACTTGTAAAGTTCTTGAAAGAACTTGGATTTCAGGTGTCTAAAGCAGATAGTAGCTTGCTTGTCAAAGCAAGTGATAATGGTTTCATATACATGTGCATATATGTTGATGATATAATCCTTACAGGTACAGATGAAGAAGGAATACAAAGACTCAAGAAGCAAATGGAAAAGGAGTTCAAAATAAGTGACTTGGGAGACTTGTCATACTTCTTGGGCATGGAGATTACATATACTCAACATGGAGTATTTGTGACTCAAGGAAGGTATTTGAAGAACTTGTTAATCAAGTTTAAAATGGATGATTGCAGGGTAGCACCTACACCCATGGAGGTGAATCACAAATTGAGTAAATTTGGAGGTGAAGAATTCAAGGACCTGAGACAATATCAGAGTTTGGTTGGTAGTCTTATCTATGCTACTTTAACTAGACCTGATTTATCATATGCAGTAGGGGTTTTGTCTCAATTCATGCATTGCCCAAGGAATGAACATTGGATTGCAGGACAAAGAGTGTTGAGGTACATTAAGGGTACACTCAATGAAGGTTTGTATTATGGGTTTACATCAGATACAAATATCAAAATTTATAGTGATGCAGATTGGGCAGGTAATCCAGATGATAGAAGGTCAACTTATGGATACATGTGTTATGTGGGAGATAAACTTATCTCATGGTGTTCCAAGAAGCAACATACAGTTGCTTTGTCTTCTACAGAAGCTGAATATAAAGGCATGGTTGAAGCTGCAAAGGAAGTGATTTGGCTCAAGACCTTGATGAAGAGTTTTGACATTGTGCATGGGATACCAATTATATATGGAGATAACATGAGTTCATTGTATTTAGCTGCTAATCCTGTTTTTCATGCCAGGACTAAACACATTGAGATTCAGTATCACTTTCTAAGAGAGAAAGTGATGGATAAGGAGATTGAACTCATACATACTTCAACTAGAGATCAAATAGCTGATATGCTTACAAAGAGTTTGGATGGACCAAAGTTACAGAAGTTTAAAGACATGGCAGGCATAAAGAAGATAAGAGAAACCTCAATTGATGATTGAGGGGGAGCTGTTGGTGCAGACCAATCACCAATTGAATGTTTGGAAGATTAAAGAATGAAGGAAGATTCAATTCTTGAAGCTTGGAAGAAGGATACATTCAGAGGATATGAGGAATGTACACATATGTACATTAGTATAGTTATAGTTCACTTAGATCTTTGATTAGTCATAGACTTGTACAAATTTCTCTATAAATACCTTGAAAATGTCGAGGTGTGATATGAGAGCATATGAAAGAATAGGTGAGTGAGTATAGAAGTCAAGAAAGGAGAAGTTAGATGTCATGAGACATGTGAAATGTTAGTTGAGTTTTCATCTCATCACTCAACTGTAATTTTCTGAGTAATTGAAGAAATATTGCACCCGATGTTTCTGTGTCTGCTCCGTCTGTGTTAGATCATTTGTGAAATCCTTTTAAGGATATCTAAGTTCATAGTTAATGAGTCTATGACTTGAATTTCATAGTATAATTGTAAACAGGCTAGGAGAATTGTTAATAGGAACATTCATATGTGATGAGTGTTCACAGTTCTCTGAAACAGGCGCAAATTTCGATTTTGATTTTTTGGTCAGTTCTCACTCCACAGTTTAAAGTTTTGTGCAAGCAAGCACTTAATCTTTAAGTTAGAAGGTAAGATGCCTGTATCTACAAGCATTTGTTTAAACGGGTTTGAGATTGATAGAACTATGTGTTAGAAGTTAGGGGTGTCAAAATCGACTTCTCAGAAGTGCAGATTTAGACATAGGTAACTTGTGACGTTGATTTCTCAAGTTATACTAAACCTTTTGAAGAAATTTAACTTGGAGGAGGTGCGCAACTTCTAGGCGACACTCCACTCCATACAAAATTTCATAGAAAACTTTACATGTTTGATAGGTCAATGAGAAGAAATTGTGCAACAGACTTTCTGTGTTTTATCTTCTTCACAGAATTTTTCAACTTTTGATAATTTGGAGATTGAACCTCTGAGTTGGTGAAGAGTTTGACTTACTCTTGGTATAGAGGTGCTCTAATCATAAGAGTAGGTTATTCTTTTGGAGATTAACACTCTCCATCAATAGTAGACAACAATACACCTACAGGCCAACTTAAACTCCTTAACAATCAAGAACGCCTCTCTCAATGCATGTCATTAAGAGCTCCACGAGGCCTGCCACTCCATGGATTTGGAATTGGAACAGAAAACAAAAGAAGCTATTACAGAGGTTGAAGAACACATATGAGTCTAGATCGTTAGGAATGCAACCTTGATACAAAATATGGTACTCGTGCGACAACATTTGGCAATAGCCAAGGAGGAAAATTGTCTCCTACAAGAACAAAATAGAGAGAATTTCAAAGCAGCAATGGACAAGCCAGATGAACCCATTAGTCCAAGTTGATTCAAGGCTGTTCCATCCCAAACCATGCAAATGCTATTAGATGACCACACACATTTACTAGAGGATTACGATAGAGTAAACAAGGAATAACAACCACTGAAAAGTGATAGTGCCAACTTACATCTACAAGCACCCGTGCAACAACATATAATTCAAGAACTTATGTTGTAGGAGATAATAGAGGAGTTAACTACATTAAGGGCATGTGTCTTGGAGCTCCAAGCTCAAGTTCTAGATCATTCACAGGTTCCTAGACTCGATTCCCCACTTAAAGTCCCAACAGACAAAGAAACCATCCCATCCTAGTGGAGGCAACATTCAAAGAAGAATATGAACCCCAACCTTCCAAAGTGGACATGTCACTGAAGATGGCGAAGATACATTTGAACTCCCCACCCTAACATGGATGAAATCGAAAGAGGAGCTCGCCCAAACTCATTTAGCAAGGGTAGAAGCACAACTACATGCAATGGCACTAATTGAGGAAAAGATATTCAATCACCCTATTTTGCATAGTTAGCACCATGATACATCTCTATTAATGAACTTCAATAAAATCCATACTTTTTCTATATGGATGAGTATCATTTGGCAATTGAGAAGGCTATGGGAAGAAACCCAGACATGCTGCACAATTCGAACCTGAAGATCTACCTCTAGAGGCTCAAAAAGGTAAAATTTTTCAACCTGACTTGTACAAGAAACTGTTACAATGGTTTTTAGTGATAAAAATCACTATTTTTATAGGGATTTCTTATGAAAATTTGACATGTGCTTCCTGGAGCTCCCTACATGCCCCTTCTTCTTATTTGTCCACTTCCTTGATGTGCTTCTATGCTTGTGCTTGACCTTGACTGTCAACACTCCCCCCTCTTGCATCTCTCGTCCCTGACAGACCGTTGTTGTAGTGGTTGTTCCATGTAGTACTTTGAGAGGTGGAGTTCCTCATGTCTCCACCAGAGCTGTTTGTCTTCCACCTGTAGCGGGGTTGCTTGTCCCATTCTTCATGTTTAGTCCCTCTATATAAACTTCTTCCTTGAGTCCAGCATGAGAGTGTATTGTTGAGCTTTCAGAAATTGTGAGCTGCTCCAAAGAGGTTATCACAGTTGATTGTGAGTAGCTCTCAATGATGGATTGCTTCCTTGCTCTTGTTGTTGTCACCTTGATGTCCTCTCATTTTCAAAGATGGTTTCTCTAGTTTTCATGCCAAGTACTCGTGATCCATAATAATTGATGGGCAAGTGCATTAGTGCATGGGTTGGAAGAAGAATGTGCCTTGTGCATGGCCTTGTAATGTAGCCCTATGCATGCATACTTGGGAAATGCTTTGGAAGAATTATGGTCCAAGAAGTTGGGTCTTGAGCTAAGTGCTCAAGGGTATGCCGATGACAAGGTTTCCTAATCTATCATGGTTATAGTGTTGTTGCAGCATACACGTCTTACCATGGTAAAAGGTCCGTCGATCTTCATCTCTTCGTGTTGTACCTCCATCATGGTGTTTGACCATTGGCTTGTCCTTTTTGTTGACGGATGTCCTTGCTGATGATTCACTGATGAGCTTCTTCAAGCACACAGTCTTGTTCATTTCCTTTTTTTTTATTTGGAGCAATGGGAGATCACAAGAAGAAAGAGGTTATCAAGAAAATATTTTACATGTGGAAATTGTGTCTCATGTGCCTAGGATTTCTCAATTTTGTCTATGCATGGCCATGTATTGCTCTCCTTTTCGTACCCAGATCTGCTGTATGCCCGGAACTACTTTCCTCTTGAAATCTCTGTATCTATTTGATATTCTGGTTGTCTTGTACTATTTTGCTTGCCTCTGAGATTGAACCACTGTGGATGCTTTACTCTTCGAAAAAGAAGGAAGGTCTGCTTGCCTTTGTGACTGTTCTTCCATGATTGAGTCCTTCTGGATCATAGAGCTTTTGACACATACAACATTTTGTTTGTGAAGATGAGTCTTAGAGGAACTAAGGGAGTGTGTGGTGCCATGATCTATGAGCATGCAGTTCTCTAATTCTAATGTAACACATTGTTCGTGTACCCAAACTTGAAGAAGTTGATTTCTTAGGTTCAAGTTGACTGCATGGTCGTAAATCCAATCTTGACCCAAGACAAGTAGCTCTTTAATGTCCTCATCATGACACACTAGCATTTTGACTTTCATTGGAACAACTTGAAGGTAGATGGGAAGTTCCACCTCACCCAAACAAGGGGTTTCCACACCTCCCAATCCCATGAGATAGGCTTCTATAGGCTTGATGTTCATTGATTGAAGGTCTTGGCAGTATGAAACTCTAACTGCACTAGTTGCTCCTCCTGAATCAACCAATGCTCTCACCATCCTTACACTCTTTCCTTGTCCGACCTCTACGGTCACAAAGGGGCATCGGTCAATTATTCGAGGAGTAATTATGCCCGATTTTTGGCATATGTCCATGTGATATTTTGGGGCTTTTGTGTTGACATCTAGGCCTAGTCATCTTAACTTATTTCACCTAATGCACTCTCTAGCCTCTACCTATGCTTCTTCTCTGACCCTCAACTCTTCTTCTTTTCGCTTCTTAGCAGTGTTGAGTCTCATTAACATATCCTCTGTCAGAGGTTCTTGATATAGTTTGACTCGACATCCACTAATATAGTTTGGCAAGATATCACCTTCTAGAGTGGCCAATTGAACTGCACCGCTAGTGGAAATTCTATTAATGATCATGGGTCTCTATCCTCGTTTCTCCTATTTACGGGCATGTTGCATTAATGTATACACCAGAAGTAGGTCTCCTTCCTTCAATCCCTTATCCTTGGTGTGTGCATCAAAATATGCCTTCTATCTTTTCTTTGCCGCATAGATGCCTGCTGCCACTCGTAGCTTTGTCTCACCTAAGCGTTCTAGATCAAAGATCCTAGAGGACAATTCATGTCCATTCCACTCATGTTCATGTGCTACTTTCAAGGCTGGGATTAGGAAGTCCAATGGTAGCACAACATTCTATCCAAAGACCATCTGAAATGGGGTGGCATTGAGTACCATTTTATAGGTCACGCGGTAAGCCCAAATGGCATGATGAAGCTGTTTTTCCCAATCAAAGCGCTTACTATTTACGAGTTTTGTCAATACGTTACATAGGATCTTATTCGTGCTCTCGGCTTGTCCATTGGCTTGTGGATGATAAGGGGTAGACTTCTTATGTATCACCATGAATTCTTGGAGGAGATTTTCAATGACTTCGTTCAAGAAGTGCATACCTCTATCACTAACTAACTCTATTGGTAACCCATATCTCGTGAACACGTTCTCAAATAAGAACTTAGCTATCATTTGAGCATTATTCTTTGTTGCGGCTTTTACTTCCACGCACTTTGTGAGGTAATCTGTGGCCACAGTAATGTACTCTGCATGGGAGTTTCTAGCTGCGGGGTTAATAGGACCTATAAAGTCTATACCCCACTTTGAGAATGCACGTCCTCCCATCATTGGTCTCAAAGGCATCTCATCTTTTCTTAATGGATATTGTGCACGTTGGCATGCGTCACATTTCTTCACATAAGTATGTGCATCCATATGAAGAGTGGCAACCAAAGTCCTGAGAATAGAATGGTCTTAATTACTCGATCAGGACCAAAGTGTCCACCTGCAACCCCACTATGCGTGATTTCTAAGACTTTCAAATAATCTGATTCATGAACGCACAGTCTTAAATAACCATCTTTGCCTCTTCAGTATAGGTTATCTCCTACTAATTCATAATCCCAAGCCTCTTGCTCCATGATCCATTTTCTTGCGAGACTAGCCTCATTGGGTAATGTTCCCAATCTCATGAATTCTACCAATGGAGTGCTCCATTTTGGAATTAACGATGCGTGATAAAGAGTCGCATGCTCCAGTCGGGGTCTCTCCTGGCACACTGGAAAATTCTTAATCCATGAGTGGATTTCTTTGTCCATGCTAGGCCAATACACTCCTAAACGTTTTAGATTCTGCAATGTTCATTGTTTAGAGTAGTGATTTCCTAGTAATCCTTCATAGGCTTGTTGCAACCAACTATTATTCTCATCATCCTTGACACAACAAGCTAATACACCCTCTGTATGTTGTGTGTACATGCTTCCTGCAAATATTTGATATTTTTGTGATCTTACAATTTCTTCTGAAGGTTAGGACTGGTACCAACTTATTTGCCCACTTACGAACAACTTCTAAATTGAACAGATAAGCATTGGGAAATTCATCAAACACTCCTTGCGGTGACTCGCCTGAAGTGATGCAAGAAATGTGGTCTGCCCTGAGGTGGGTTCTACCTTTCCTAACAACCACTTCAAAGTCATATTCCATTAGTAAGAGAAACCATCTTACTAAGCATCCTGTATTGCAAGGTTTATTGACCAAGTATAATAAAGCTTGATGATCAATAAAAAAAACTTGAACTCGTTGGCCAATAGATAGTGTCTAAACTTCTTTACAACATATACCATGCCTAAACCTTCTCCCCAATTGTGGTATAGTTTTGTTCAACAGCGTTCAATTGCTTGCTAGCATATGCTATAGGCAAATCTAAATTTCCTTCACCTGTTGGTTGTGACAACACACATCCTATCATTAGGGGAAAAAATGAACCTTGCATGGGCCTTGTAAGGATCCCTAATTTTTAGGGATTAAGCTTAATTCTGTTCTTGTTTAAGGGGACAAAGTGCATTTAATAGGGCACTTTTTAGTAGGCTGGAGTAGGCTTTTTTTTAGGCTTCAATAGACCTCTCTCTTTCTTATTCTAGAGAGAGAGAAAAAGAATCTACTTTCCACATCATCAAACTCGTACATGTATTTGAATAAAAAAATGAAATTTTTTAAAAAGTCTCATTTTCAGTGTATATTAACTCAAAAGAGCCTATTTTTTAATATATATGTCAGAAGTCACTTTTTTGGGCCCATTTTCTGAAGTTTCTTTTAGAAAAAGTATAATTTTCAAACTCCCTCCAAAAGTAAGTGCCACATCATCAAATCCGTGACTATGCTTCCCCCAAAAAATGACTTTTTTCAAATTTCATCATTTTCAGCCATACTTAGTGGAAAAATACACTTTAACCCATACACATGCAAAAAAACACATTTTTTCAGCAAAACCTATGCTTTAGACTCCCTTCCAACCGGTTTTTCATCTTTGTTTTTGATATTGTTGGTCATTAGCAAAGATGGTGTTGACATGTATCACAAACTTCACAGTAGAACGTCCTCATGCTCCTGCATCAACAAGTATCCATGTTCGTGTGCCTAGAGAGTTTGCTCCAAATACACGATGCAACAATGATGCCAATTCTCAAAATGAACGTCGTGCAGCTGGAGAAAAAAGTATTGATCTTTGGGCTCATGGTTCACTCTATCCTCTTGATCCAATATCTTCTTACCATCCAACATTCCATAACCTCTCAACTTTACTTCAGTTCATTGGTGCGGGTGAAGCTGGACTATTAGGTTACTGCAAGAGATTATCTACACATTCACTTGCTACTGCTAAGTATTGGTTCCAACAATATCACATCCATCATATGAGGGTGGTCACTTTAGAAAGCACAATCATATCTTTACAAAAACAACTTGCAGATTTGGAACAGGATACTGAAGCAAAACAAAGCACAATTTCAAAGTTAACTGCCAACTCCAGCAGCTGAAAGAGACTCCACTTGGTATGAGACATAGGAAAAGATCATTGTTATCCTTTGAAGCTCTTTCAAAAGGTGGTGGAGCACGCAAACGACGTATATATGCAACAAGGTGAGTGTTTGTTTTACTTTTATATGTTTTAATGAAGTTTTGTAATGGAATATCTCATTGTGTAGGTCGTTTATTGAAGACATAACTGCTTCATCAACAACACAAGACCAATTCAAGCTGATGAATAGCTGTATAAACACCAAAGAAATCACTTCTGCTTTAGACTCACGCATAGGAAAGTGTATTAGAGCTGTTGTTGAAGCTGAGTTTTCAAAGAAGTTAAAAAATCTTATCACAGTGCAAGATGTGCAGGCAATATGTGACGAAGCGGGCATCAGTAGAAATGGGTATACTGCAATGTACACCCTTCTCAGGCAAGCCTTAAAATCACAAGGTATTTCTCAAAGTATATTTCCATGCCCATATAAAGTGTCTATCAATAAAAAAACTTCAAATGAGGATGTGACTCGTACTATTGGACAATATTTATTCATAGAAGAAACTATGCCTGCCTCTATTTATCATCCAAATATTGCCAAGAAGCAATCAAAAATCCTATCTACACAAGGATTTACTTACACTAAATTCAACAATATATTTATGGATCTTCAGAAGCTTCAACAAGCAATGGTTCACTTTTATAGTTCAACAATCAAAGGTACCCCTACTACATTTTATTTGGTGTTGAAGTTCTATTGCATTCAAGTATCATATTAAGATAATGTTTTCTCTTTTGTGTAGACTGTAATGTTAAGTTAAAGTTCATACTGAAGCTTGATGAGTGTCAAATCATAAAGGGTCGGCGACTAGAAAGGTTGAGTGTGACGCTAATGAACGAAATTATGGACCATGCAATGAGTGATGAAACTTTAGGAGGGAGGGACCATTTGACTTACAGTGTGCAATCAGAGAGAGATATCTGGTGGTTAGGTGCTATAGAAGTTCCCAAAGAAACAAATAATGTTATTTCATGGATTTTTAGTAGGACTCCGTGGATTACGGAAGTAATCTCTTCTCAAATACATGGGCAAAAGCTTTTTGTAGATGATATAGGTGATTTTGATGTAGAATGGCATTTGGGTGGAGACCTTAAGAGTATAAAATGCATGTTAGGTTGTAAACAAGGAGCATCTTCTCTCTATCCTTGCCCATATTGTACACAAGGTTACAAAGGATCTAAGAGACAGTCTAAACATGCAAGGGCATTGACGAGAGTTGATGACTCTGAAGAAATTGATGAAACAGACTCATCGAATCACAGGGAATGGGAGATATCACTTTTGAGGTGTCCAATGTTACAGGAACCGACTCGTGATAAAATAAGCAATGATTGGAACCCCATTATCCCATTTCCATTAGTCAATGTTCACTTTTGTACTTTGCATGCATTCATGAGGATCTTTGATAGGCTTTTGAAGCTCCATGTTGAATATGCATTTGCAATGAAACCACTAGAGAGGTCTACAATAGCAATCCAGAAAATAGAAGATCTTTTGAATTCTATAGGTTGTCATGGTGGCCACGTATCTTTAGTTGTTAAGAAGTATGGTGAGTCTCAAGAGATTTTACAACAAGTTTCAATGACTGGGAAGAAGGCACGACGTTTCTTTAAAAAAGATGTGAATAGTCAAGATGATGGGATATGGGAGCTTTGGAAGGACCTCTGTTCAATTACAACTGACAATGATAGTCAGGTTGATCTCATTAACAAGTGAAAGAAGGTTTGGTCATCGTTCGATCAATTGTTACATTTGATGTGTTTGGCTTCCACTAATGCTTCACAACGAGAATTATTCCAAGTGACTTTGAAGGAGTTTACACAGTCATTCATCTTATCTTGGGGAGAAAGCAACATTACACATTACATAGTAAGTTTCGCTTACATTTTTTTATTTGGTCTTAAACACTATGTGTAGATCTTATTGACCAGATCATAGCATATTCTTTTTGCACATGGAGCATATTTTATGAATCGATATGGGTCACTGGACATTTTTAGTACACAAGGAATGGAGAAGTCACATTACAGGGCTAGAGGTGTTTACTTTAAAAACACTCGTCATGGGGGTGGTCTACTCCAATCAAACTATTTAGAAGAAATGTTCAATTGGTTTTTTCGTGCGACATTTGCTAGAAAATATGTAATGGAAAAGGCATGTGAGTCACAACTAGCAAAGATTACACAAAAGCTACAACATGATATTGCAAGAGAGAAGTGGATGTCATCGTCAGGACCCGAACATCATGCCCAATGGCGTGCACAAAGAGTCCGCGAGGGTTCTGCTTGGAAATAATTTCCAAACTCTTAAAATGCATTATACTTTTCAAGGTTTTTATAACCCCTTTCACTTCAAATAAAATTCTACTATTTTTGTGAATATACTTTTAATGTCTTAAAACTAATTTTTATCCATTTAAATGTGAACAGGACAATTCTTAAGTGAAAGCCTATAAATAGAGGTGTCCTTCCTCATTTTACCACTTTACAACCTAAGAGAATGGCACGCACAAAGTAGACTGCTAGGAAGGATCATGTCGTCTACCCTAGCCATGTGCAAGGTACTCAGCGCCCAACATGGATGACACCCCACAAGAAGCGTCGAACCACAAGCCACTCTTCAAGGCAAAACTCGGGTGCAGGGACACAATCCGGCAGCATTGCATCGCGGGGGGATGAAGCTTCACCAGAGAGAGATGTATCCCAAGAAATAAATTATTCCCCTTCCGCATATGATGATGAGCCCCCAATCAGGACACCAATGAAGGCAAGGCCCAAACAACGAGGACATAGACGAGTTGTGATTGAGACATCAAATTTATCGAGTTCCTCAGATGAAGAAAGTATAAATGAGCCACCATGGAACAATGATGATATCCCCGTGAACCATCGAGTAACACAAGGAGGCAAGACACTCCCCCCAGGACAAGGACAAAGACCAACCGATGAAGAAAGAGAGCAAGGTCGGGCAGAGGAAGTAAATGATGAGGCAGGACCATCTAGGCGTCCTCCAAGAAGAAAGAAGAACTATCAACCACGTCGTAGACCACAACGACCACAACCCAACATCCCCCCAAATGCAAGAGCACCACAAAGGCGCAGAAAGCAAACCAGAGCCTTTGCGGAGATTCGACACTATCAAAAGTCTGTGGAGCTTTTGATTCCACGAAGGTCATTTGCAAGAGTTGTGAAGGAAGAGATCCAACGCTATTGCGCTGGACTTTGTATCCAAGGGATAGCCATTGAAGCTCTCCAAGAAGCTGCAGAGGCGTATCTTATATCAATGTTGGAGGACTCTAACCTATGTGCCATCCATGCAAAGAGAGTGACAATACAACGTAAAGATTTGCAGCTAGCTAGGAGAATTAGAGGGAATAACCATTAACCATAATTTGTACTCCCTTGTTTGGAGAAACTTTTGTATATCCCATATGATGAATATTTTGTAAAACCCAAATGATGAATATCTTTGTCTTCTCATATTTGCTCTCCCAAATGTTTATCTCTTAGTGTACATGTTTTGAAGTTTATTTCTCCTATGTTTGTAGGTGTGTTTTTCCAGTACATCTTTGAAGTGTTTTTCATAGTTGTATCATTCTTTTTTCTGTACTTGTTGTAAGTGGTAATGCTATTTAATGCATTTCATGCCCAAGAAATGCCAAAAAAAGGCTTGACACAGAAACGCGGGGATGGGCCCTGCAAAAGTTTTGCAGGGCCTGCGTTTCTGTGGCAGGCCTTTTTTTGGCATTTCCAAGCCATGAAAACCCATGCCATGCACATGGGGGCATATGATTGGCCTTGGCTAGAGTGCACTGCATGCTAACCCCCTGACCAATAGCTAAGCAATGTTTATGAACATACATGCACTGATTTACTGCTGCATGCTTATGTGCACCCAGAGGAGTCTTAATTTTCTCTAATTATTGCATATAAGAAGAGTGTTCCACATTTCCCCAAGTGAAGGTGCTAATTGAGAAGATAGACTTGCAATACAGGTAACCTAGTGCATAGGATGGCCTAGGAATGCAAAAAAAAGGCCTGCCACAGAAACGCGGGGATGGGCCCTACAAAAGTTTTGCAAGGCCCATCCCCGCGTTTCTGTGGCAGGCCTTTTTTTTGCATTCCTTAGCCATTCCATGCATTTTGGGCAACACAAATTACAAGAAACAATGGAAAAAGACTGATTAAACTGTGCAAAAGTTATGAGATTGTCAAACCATAAAGATATAATAGATTGAATGCACATGGAAATTGGAAAAACAAAACATTGGTATTATAAAGTTTTTACAATTGGCTCTTGGCCTTGAGCCTCTCCACTACATTCTTTCTTCTCTGAAAAGATAGAGGCAATTGGTAAGTCAAAACTGATTGGGATATTAATTGAGGGTCTCTCAATCCAAGACCCAAAGCTATTCCTATTTGACCTAATATTTTTCCTCTAAAGTTAACTCCTAGGGTAGTAAGGGCAAGGGACTTCCTAACTAGAAATATACAATTGGTCCCTTGCATTATTGTAGATAGGCACAAAACTTTACTCAAGGCCTTCATACACCAAGTCGTGAAGTGTCCTTGAGGGGAAAAGTCCTTGTGGATTATTACAAAATCTTCCTTTGGCAATTTTCCAATGTACTGTGCCAAGGAAGAGCCATGGCCCCGGGAAACACGGTCACCACCACTCCTTGCTGCAAGTTTATCCACTTCAATTGTTTCCTGCACATAGACAATCATAAAATTAAATAGATACATCTTGTATGAATATGTGACAACCATAAATGTCAGTAGAGACTTACATCTTGAAGCCTGTCTTCATCCTCTCCTCTTCCCATTGCATCTAGTGGAATTGATGAATGGGCCATGCCACTTTGCTCCACAACAGGGGATGTTGGAATCTTCTTCTCCAAAATTCTTTCCCTTGCTGTGGCTAGATCTTCTTCACTGGCATCTTGGTTGGCATGGCTCAAAATCTCTTCACACACAAATGCAATGGTGTCCGCAACTGAATCACCAAGTGGAATTGTTGCCTTTTCGATAATGTCAGAAGTGTTGTCCATGGGAACATCCGAGGTTGAGCTGAAAATACTAAGGCATTCGTCGAGGCGTAGACCGAATGCCTTCTCAATATCGTGCAGG
The DNA here is from genome assembly GCA_020310875.1 of Ceratopteris richardii. Classification (NCBI taxonomy): domain Eukaryota; kingdom Viridiplantae; phylum Streptophyta; class Polypodiopsida; order Polypodiales; family Pteridaceae; genus Ceratopteris; species Ceratopteris richardii. Next base: position 100,032,243 of record CM035412.1, read on the forward strand.
AACAAAAATTCCTCTCCATCAACAAGTACAACTGAAAACATTTCCATCTCTACCTCTGGTAGAGTGGGTTCCACGGGGTCTAAGTTGGAGGGTGGACTCTTCTGTGTACTGGCTTCCTTTAATTTGTCCACTACTCCTTGAGGAAATTCTCTGGAAATTTTTTGACTCTCTTCTAATAAGTTGAGAGCTTCTGTCTGGGGTTCCTTCTTGTCATCTACAAAACCCCCAGTAACAAGATGGGGTAGGTCCATGGGTGAAGGTTCGGGCTCCTCATTGACAAAAAAGATTGTTGTTGCTATGTAGGAAAGCTATTTTCTTCCCATTTTCCTTTTCTTATTTAATTGTTTAATTAAGGGCACTGTGTCATCTAACAGGTGCCCTGAAGCCTCAGCAATCGCCATGAAACGCTTTAAGCGCTTCGCAAATGCCTCATCTCCTTTATGAATGTAAAAAAGCAGATCACAGGGGACCCATTTACACTCATATGCTGGAATATCTATGGCATATCTTAAAATATAGAGTTCCATAAAATCTGTGATCTCATCGATCACATCAGAATTCATGGCTATTGTCCCTTCAAGATTAGGGACTCTACAAACTAGGTCATACAAATCCGTACGACCATTGTAGTCTGTAGTATCCAAAAACTCCATGAATAAATCTCGAGGAGATTTCATGGGAGTGGAAGTGCTAGCAGCCATTGCTTGCGCGCGAGATTTCTAGAGGCTTGCAGTCTGTGCTTTCTAGCTCTTTGAGAGTGAAAATGTGAGAAATGAGCACATAGAGCCATTTTTATAGCAGTTACAAGTTTTTAAATTGACTTGGCCCACTTTTAAAAGTATAGAATAAAGAAGTGCAATTTCAAAAAATGAGTTTCGGATGACAAAATAATGCACAGAAAAAAACATGAGCAACCACATTTCAAAGTAGTGAATAGAATTTTTGACATTCCAAAAGTTTTGAAATTATCATTGCAGAGAATAAGGTATATACAATATCTAACATGAATCAATTGTCCTACTTTTTACAAGGTTCTTGAAAGTGCAAAAACCATGAGATACAATGACTAGGGCCCAAGAAGTGACATTATCAGGTTGCAAAAGAACTATGACAATGAGAGCTCTGTTCCATCTTTGCTCCAATCTACAGGGACTTTCATTTTGTATTCCATTCTTCTGCCCACCTGTAATCAATTTGCAAGAAATTGAAGTCATTAAAGTAAAATAAACAATAACAAAAAGATTACTTTAACAAAAACATGAAACATTTCTCACCTTATGTCCTTGAATTTTGAAGATGGATTGAGTTAGTCCTTCAAACCCCATAATCATCAAGTGTTCTCTCAGATTAGCCAAGGTCCAATGATTATTCACTAAAATAGTTTCTGTTTCATTGTTGGGCAATCTAAGCTTTATTTCAAATGAATGCAAAGATCCCTCTGAACTTTGAAATGGTATCCATTTGCCAAGTTTGCACATCCAGCGATCATAGTAGAATCTGATGTATAATGAAGTATGTTGTTTCAAATATCGAAATGCTATACCCGTTCCACCTATTTTACAGAGATATTTATCACCTTTTGCAATTCCTTCCATCAAACCCCAATTTTCACCAAGAAGACTTTCGACTTGCTCATATGTGATATCTTTACACATGAACATGGTGGAAGTCTCTTGGAATGAGAATCCTTGGAATAAATATACAAAACAATGAATGGGAAAAGACCAGTGCAAACCTACAGACCTAGACACTTTTGTGAATTTCAAAGAGTTATGTATATCCATTACCATCTTTTGCTTCAAAGATGATACAGAACATATATCAGGTTTTGGCCACTCTAAGCTAAGAAGAGAATGTACTTCAATTCTCTCTAACCTTCCAAAACCATTCATTGTAGAGGGTACAACGTATCTATGTGTGTAAAAGAAAAATCTATCATGGTAAAGTTGAGTAGGAGATATATTTGGAAAGACTAGTGCACCAACATCTGCATGCAATGCCTGGAAAGTACCTGTAAGACTATGAAGTGGTTGCTCTTCCACCAAAGTAGAAGGAAATACATTTTAAACAAACAAAAACATATCTAAATAGTTCAGAAATATATCCGACACAAGAAAACATAAAATATTGTAGAGTAATACTTACAGTTCACAGGATATCTCATACTACTAGAGTTTTCAAGTTTCATAGTTGCCATTGTAAAAACATGTTGTACAATAGCAACCATCCCATTGTCTCTATGCTTCTTGAAGCCAAGTAACTTTCCCTTCCAATGAAGATCTAAGTTTCCACGATCTCTAACTCGATGAGGCCCAACTCTAGAGGGTTGCATGTACACCCATGCACCTTTGGAGTACTCATGTGATAGCCACTGTCCATCTGTGGCTTTGATATTGTGACATCTTAATGTGAGGATTTCATCTTTTGGTCGCCTAGAAGCTTTAGATGTTGCCATTGAAGCTAAAGGTCTTCAAGCTACAACAGTAATTCGAGATAGGAGATGCAGGTAGGTTGGAGTGTAGAAACAGGAGCTTCAATGGTGTGCTACAGAGTGAAAGTAGTGGGAAAAGATGACTTTTTGAGACCTGGGTATGAAAATGTGAGGTTTAGGAGGGAAATAACTCTTTTTTTGAGTATTTTTGAAAAAACTCATTTTTTTCAGCTCAAAACATGCACGGATTTTGAATTTGGGGTCAAAAAGAGTACTTTTGACCCTAAAAAGTAATGGGGGGTCCATTTTCAGGTGTTATGATGAATTTTTTAACTTTTTAGAAATTTTGAATTTTTGGGCCCAACTGAGTTACGAGATTCATTCTCTCTCTAGAGGTAGCTCATTAAATAAGGGAGAAATATGTCCCCTCTCCACCCTTCAGCCTAGTATTTTATAGGGCATAGACTGTGGCCACCACCCTCTTCTGATTGGTCCATCACTAATCACTCCTTAATCTAAAAGGCCCATTCAGGGTTCATTTTTTCCCCTAATGTTGCATAATTAGATGCATCCACATGGACATGGAATGGCTTATTCCAATCACGAGTGGTCAATATTGGTGTTGTGCACAAGCGTCTCTTCAGTTCATTGAAGGAATTTTTGCATTCATCGTTCCACTCAAAGTTTGTTAGCAAGGCATAAAGAGGTTTGGCTATGATTGCATACATGTGGATGAACCTGCGATAATATCCACAGTGGCCCATAAAGGCTTGTACCTCTTTAACGTTCCTCGGCCTAGGCAGCTCTGCTATGGCTCTTACTTTATCCTCGTCTGTTGATATTCCATTTTTAGAAACAATATGGCCTAAGATTTTACCTTCACGTACCATGAACACACATTTTTCTGGGTTCAGACACACTCGATATTCTCTACACTTGTTGAAGATCTGTCTGAGCTTAGGGATGTGGTATCTTCTTGGGAATGAGCACATAAATCATCCACATATACTTCTAAGTTCTTTCGCAAGAACTCTTTGAAGACATGACACATGAGCCTTTGGAATGTTGTGGTGCATTGGTGAGCCCAAATGGCATCACGCAGAATGCAAAGATTCCCCACTCTATGGCAAAAGTTGTTTTGTGTTGATCTTCTGAAGCAATGGCTACTTGGTTGTAGCCGGAAAATCCATCAAGGATTTTTCGGCTACAACCAAATGGCATCACGCAGAATGCAAAGATTCCCCACTCTATGGCAAAAGTTGTTTTGTGTTGATCTTCTGAAGCAATGGCTACTTGGTTGTAGCCAGAAAATCCATCAAGGAAGTTATAAACTTCCTTGCCTGCAACACACTCCAATAAATGTTCAATGATTGGAAGCGGAAAACTGTCTCTGATCGTAGCATCATTAACTTTTTTAAGGTTAATACACACTCGTAATTTTCCATTTCTTCTTGCGCATCACTGCAATGGGGGACACCCATTCAGTATGCTCAATCTCATAGATAAATCCAGCTTCAATCAACCTGTTGATTTCTTCTTTGATTTTAGCCGCATAAGTGTCGTTATATGTGTAGGGCTTTTGTTTGGCGGGCTTGGCATCAGCAGTCATGGGGATAGTATGAGAGAAAATTTTTGGATCTACTCCCTTCAAATCTCTATAGGGCCATGCAAACACATCCCTATATTCCCTTAATAGAGCTACAAGCTCTGCTTCTTCTTTTGCACTTAGGTCATCTCCTATGTACGTACATCACTCTTCCTTCTCTTCAATGGTTACTACAATATTTTTGGTCTTTTCTTTGTTATCATATGCTTCTCCTATGGTAGCCTCTCTCTTAGGCATTCGTACCAAAATTTTTTGGTCTTCCACTTCGTATTTCTTGAAATTTTTTGGTACTTCAAACAATGATTCCTCCTCTTCTTGTTTCACTGCTTTTCTCTTCTTTTTCTTTTGACCTCCTTCACTTCCATCCTTTGAATTTATAGTGTTAATGCTTGTGAGAGGTTCTTCTTCTTGTTGGTTAAATACTCCTACATCTTCTAGATAGTGATTTTCTTAATTAAAGCAACTATCCATCACAATGGACTCTAGATCATCGTGGTTTTCTTCTTCTTCTATGACATCACTAGGGTCACATTCTTCCAGCAAGAGCTGACACATGAACACTAAAATATCATAACCCTCCTCATCACAATGAGGTGTCCATTGTTCTTCATTGACAACAATGTCCATGATGGCCAAGATTTCTGCCCAACCATGAGGCTCAAATTCCTCATCTGGAAAAATCATCGATGTATAGGCTAGGTCTTTAATTGGTCTATCTCCTGGAGAAGCTCCTTCTTCTCTCGCTTTTAAGCGTCTTTCCTCTTCCTCTGCGACCTTGCACATCCACAAGTGAGTATCTTCATGCAGCCATGATGGATCAGGTGAACTTCCAGAATGCACAGAGATAGAATCTTCTTTCGCTTTGTGGATAGGATTCCACTGTAGGGGTGGTACATCTCTAAATGTATAGTCTTTTAGATTGACCTTGGTAGTGACCCCTAAGTATTGCAAGTACAAGGAGTTGGTTCCCCAATCTTGTACTATTTGCAGTTGTCATAGGAAGGGTCTTCCTAGGATCATCTCATAGACATTATTTTTCTCAAAGTCACATATAGCAAATGTGTGTTCAAACTCTACACCACAAGTGGTTAGAGTTATCCCTTCGAGCAATCCTAGAGGTCTTTCAAAATGATCGTCTGCCATTTGAAGCTTCATTCTAGTTGGTCTTAATGTGGGTTTGCCCCATTGCTTCGGCAAGGAGCTGGTTGCAATAGCAACACCCGCACTTGAATCTACGATCGCTTTGGTTGTGTAACCTTGGTAGGTGATGGGAAGATAAGTATTACCTTCTTCACCTTCTCTCATGTCCCCTATTTTATCGAGAGATGTTGCTCTAGCACAATGGTGAGAACCACGTTAAGAAGCTCCACCTCCTTAATGTCAATCTGCAGAAGAGATAGGAGTGATATGAAGATCGTGAATGTGAGATGAAGTGAGAGTGAAGGTGAGAAGCATAGAAATGCACACACACATACACACACACTACGAAGAGACAAGCAAGATACAATGGAAGGTGAGAAATCAATTCTATTACTCAAGAACACTCTTACAAGTTCAAAATAGCTCTAAGCTCTTCTCTACTCCAACAAGCTAACCTCAAAAATGAGCTCTCTAGCTCTTTTTATAGTTTCTAGACTAGTTTTGACCGGTTTCACATCTAGTGACCGGCATAGTTAAAAATTAGGTCCTAGATGCTATTTGGAAGGGTAAACGATGTCTAAAAATAACGAAAATTGATACGATTGTTCTACCTAAGCTCCTCAAGCTCGAGGACTCCTCGGCTTGCACAAAATGGAGCTATGGATTACAAAATGGGGTTTTCTATGTTACATATGTTACAATAGTGATAAATATCACTGTTGGAGGTTTTTGAAAAGTATTTTTAGAACATGATTCTTTGAAAAACGATTCGACTGGCTCCCTGCTCTATCGTTACATGCTTCCGTGTCGTCTGTGCCTCTGGCTGCTTCCAACACCCCCCTCCCTCTCGCTTCTGTCGTCCCTGACAGAACCTTGCTGTGAGGTCTGCCGGATATAGTTCTGTAGGAGGTCTTGAGCGAGGGTGTGCTCGGAGATACGAATGCCTCGGGCCAGATCTGCCTCGAGTTTCTCCCAGTCGATTGGTTGCGGTTCTTCCGGTGGCGGGAGCTGATAGTGTGTGGAATGGACCATTCGTTCACAGGAAAATAAGTGTAATAAATGTGTAGGCCTGCTTATGAATACCTCTGAATGGTATTCCTAGAAGCCGGTTGTGAACATCTCTTCGAACGTCTGCTTGTAGCACGCCGGTAGGTACTTTATTCTGTAGTGCTAGGCATAACACACCCGTAGCGATGGCATTGTACTCATATCATATACCAGGTCAAAATTGCCATGCTCAAAGCCCGGGGTGTTGACATGGGGTGCCTTGACACATCGGAAGACTTTAAAAATCATTTGCATCATGTCAAAGATTTTGACAGTCATATGCGCCGCTATATCGTCCATATGCTTTAATCTAGGGAGCCAGTGGCGAATTGTAGCCATCATGTAGCCAACAGTTGGTAACTCAATGGGTGGCTTAAAATAGGGGTAATTCAACCAGTCTTGGCACTGCTTATTGTTTTGTACCTTAATAGCAAAGGCAGTCCAGGAGCGGCGTCGTGGCACGGGTCCCCAACACGGGTTATACTTCAAATGCAAAGGTGCCTTTACCCATGTACTCATCATCTCTGGATACTGCTGTAGTAAATCTTTTCGCCACTCTGGTTGATAGATCCTTCCTTTCTGTGCATCTAGTGGCAAATCATCCGCCTCGAATTGAGTTGCATGCAATGGTTTCTTACCTGTCTCTTTCTCAATGGCTAACTGGTATTCGGCCATTAACATGAAATACGGTTTATACTGTAGCTCGTGCCCAGATATGTATCGTCGCGGGGCCAAATGAGCAAAGAATGGAGACTGTAATATCTTTTCTTCTATCATCGCCATGGCATGTAATTGTGCCTCTACTCTCGCTGAGTGCGTTGTTCCAAGTTCCTCAATAGTCTTCATCCACGCGGGGGTCGGAAGTTCGTACGTCATCTGGCCTTCGGCCGTGACGCGTCCGCCTGGGATGGGTTGTGGCTCGTACGCTTCTTCAAACGTTTCCTCCACCGGGATGGTGACCGTTTCTTCCTCAGCTGGAAGCTCAGGTGGGGAATCTGGCCTTGGTGGCACTTCATGTACTGCGATCCTTGATTCAAGGTTCGATACCTGGGCCCGTAATGCGTTGAGTTCCTCTAAGATGTCAAGAGAGGGGTCCACAGGTGCTGGTATATCTGGGTGTGCCGGTTCTCGTAACTGGAGTAATTTGTGATCTTCTTTGAGTTTGTACAACTGTAGCGCGGGGTGGGGAATCTACAAAGATGGTTTCTACAGCCAACGAACTTTCGGGGACGAGGCGTGCCTCCCTGGCTTGTTCAGAAGACTGTGCTCCTGTTGGTACACGAATGTATTCGCCGGGCTTTGAAAGTAGTCGTACTCTGCGGGGGTCAAACTGTGGTAGTGGCTTTTGTTGCAAGTACTTGAGGGCTTCGTTGGAGCCTACTGATTTGACTAACTCTCTGAATCCTTTGATGTATGCGTCTTTGAATCCGCCTGTGACAAGTTCTTGTTCTATTATTGTTTGAATCTCTTCCTCTGTCAGCTTTTTGCGTGCCCAAACTTTTTCCATAGTTCTATACAGCTTCTTGATAGCTAGTGTGTAAGCTGCTGCCTCGTAAGTTTCATCTTCATGGGTACTTGTATCGCCATGTGTGTCTGTTTGTTGGCCTTGGCCATCTGTCTGTTCATGCTCTTGGGATTCCTGTGTTCCCTGGCTAGCTTCATTGTCTCCTTTGTCGTCATCGGTTGCTGTTCTTTCGTCATCAGAGCTGGACACGATCTGTCCTTGTGGCTGATCCCTGGGTGTGGTAGGGTAGCTAGGCCTTTCAAATTCTTGAGAAAACAATTGTCCTTCTGAAAACTGGAACTCATTGGAGAATGCATCAGGCATCTCAAAATCAAAAGTTTGGTCTAGTGGCTCTGCTTGTCCTGGTTCTAAATGGGGTATTGGAAAAGAGAAAGCTTCCGCACCAATAGTGGTGGGAAGTTCAATTGCTGTGGTGATAGGTTCTGTGCTTGTGGCTGCTTGGGGTGCAACAGTACTGGTGGTGCCCTCCGGCGTAACTGGTCTTGATAACCGTATACGAATTGGTGGTACCGTGGGAGTGGCTGCTGTTGGTGACTGCTCTGGAGATGGTTGTGGTGAGGGTGATTCTGGGACTTGTAGGCACGGGATAGTACCTCTCATCCGCTTTCCGGCTCTGCCTTTGCTAGACTTTCTAGCCTTCCTAGTGGTGCCTTTAAATGCTTTCAGTTCCTCACTGGTCATGGCACGCTCAATTGGTAAGTCATACGCCAAGCACATATATATGATCCTGGTGAGGGCGCAGCATCCATTGATTACCTTCTTTCGCTCCCACCTATGTTGTGCCAAATAGAGCTGATCAATTATCCAGCTGGCTAGATCGACCGTTTGCGGTCCAGTACATGCTAAGTATAATCCAAACCAGATTCTCTTGTGGGGCATGGTAAAACGATCCTGAGCTGGGAAAGCAAAGTGCTGCATGCATATCCGTAATGGCTTAGAGAGCTCAGGTGTTATAGCAGAAATATCCTCCCATTTAGTTACGTCACCACATTTCATCTGCTCTGGGACTAGCCGTTCTCTCTCCGTCGGAGTATGTGTTCCATGTATTTTCAGAGCTGCGCGAATTAAATCTTTAGACAAATAAAACCTTCTGAATGGAGGATCATTTACCAAGGATGGTAACATGAATGTGCCAGGTAGATCCTTGTTTTCTGAAGCTGTTAAAGTGGTTACCAAGTAAAAACACCTGTAAAAATCGGGTTTAGGCAGAGGGTCGCTAAAATACTCTGTAAATCCCGCTCGTGCCCAAACGTGCGTTAAATCTTGTGTGTTCTGCAGTCCTTCAAATTCTCGTGAAAAGAACTGGTACTTGGCCCATGTGCGAAGATCAAATGCCAAATTGGCCTCAAATATGAAATCAGCGTCTGCTTATGGTCCTGCTAGGCCTTGAAACCAATGAGAATTACGATGAATCTTCTCAGTATATCCTCTAGGAGGATCATCGATTGGCATGGGTCCTGGAAAACCTTGAAACTCAGGTGGTTGCATAGTAGGATAAGATTCCGCGAGTAATTCTCCAATAGTGGCCATCGGTGCACTGGGGCCAGCTTCTGATGGTCCTGCTTCGGTTTGCATGATGACTGATGAGCTAATGGAAAAGATCTGCTACAAAAGATTAACACATTAGTATGGAAATTAATTATGATCCCATTAAGGTGAGACCGCAATCCTTTTCCATGACCGATGTGTAACCTGTGTAGCCAAGTGTCGTGAAGTGATTGATGCAATGATCTTTTTGTAGAGCTAATGCAGGTCTCTAGACACCTACATGGTTCAGATTATGCCTACAATTCTTGATGAGCTTTTATTATGCATGATGTGGGGTTTGGGTGTATGAATTTATACAAGGTTTGGTTGAGGGTGAATTATTACAAGGGTGGAGTTTAAACGGGGTGGGAGAATTGTTAGATAATGGGGTACAAGAAGACGTTTGGATACGTTTCGGTATCCATTTCCTAAGAGTCTTTGAGTGGATGGTGTGTTTCTTCTGAGGGACAAAAAGTGGTATCGGGTTTGGTGGTATCGAAGGATGAAACAATTTTTGAGGGGTATATATTACATCGCTAGAGGGTTGGGCTATAATACATTGCTTGGGTACCCAAATCTGCATGGGTGTGGGTCGATTGATAAGATACTTCTTGGCGATCCAAATCTGCCGAGTATTTGTACTTGGGGGAGAAGATCGAGGGGACTTTGGATGCTGACTCTGCTTCTTTTGAAACTTTGTCCGGTTCTTGTCTGCAGTGTTGCCAATAGCCTGTGGTTGCTGTCCTTTTGGCACCCATATTTGTTTTGTGCCACTTGTTTTGTGATGTTGATACTGCTGCTTTCCTTGCCTTGTCTGGTGGTGTCGTCGGTCTGGGTTCCTCTGTTGTGGTTGACTCCTTTGAGGTTGGGTTTGAGAGGTCCAATGGACGCTCTGCTTTGGAAAAGAAGGGAGATCCAACACTTGCGTGACCTGCCCATTAGGAAGTGATTCGTTCTTTATCGTTAATCTAGGCCAGTCCGCAACAAGTTTGGAAGGATGAGCACCGCAGGGTGTTGTGCTCATTTGGCCGCTGATGCAACCCACTTGACCGCTGATTGTGTTCATCTGGCCTAGCGGCTGGGTAGCTGCCCCTTCTAGTTTGCAGGAAGCCCTAGGGAAGATCTCCTGTCGTTCTTCTGATTGACAATTGTCCATAGCCCAGCCCGAGTGGGTTGGTGTAGACCTAACGTGACTGGTATGACCCAAGATCTTTCGGTCTTCCGTCGCATGCGTTTCATAGGGTCGAGGGTTACAAACCTTCATCAGAATGCCGCATTTCTATTCCTGAATCCTTATAGTGGGACCATCTAATCGCACTAGTCGCAGCACCTGAGTCAATTAAAGCCCTGAGCTCTTGGCAAGGGTTGCCGTGCTCTATCCAGACTGTAATGAATGGTCTCTTGTCCACTATACTAGGATGAGTGGTTGACTTTACTTGACACATGGCCATGGGATATCTGGGTGTAGTTTCTAGATGGTTATAATGTTCTCTCCCTAGTCCTTGTCTTCTTAACTTCATGCGTTTAATGCGTTCTATTGCTTCTGCCTGAGCTTCCGCTCGTATTCTATTTTCTTCCTCCTTACGCTTCTTTGCCAACATGAGTCGTCTAAGCATATCCTCAGTAAGAGGTTCCTGATATAGCTTGACTCTACAGCCACTAATATAATTAGGCATTATGTCTCCTTCTAAAGTGGCTAATTGTACTGCTCCGCTTGTTGAGAGTCTGTTAATGATCATAGGTCCATAACCTCGCTTTTCTAACTTACGTGCGTGTTGCTTTAGCGTATATACTAGAACTAAATCTCCTTCTTTTAGGCCTTTATCTTTCACATGTGCATCAAAATATGCTTTCTGTCGCTTCTTCGCTGCATATATTCCTGCTGCTGCCTTTAGCCTGGTTTCTCCTAATCGTTCCAAGTCCATTATTCTCGCTGATAATTCATGGCCGGTCCACTGATGTTCTTGTGCAACCTTAAGGGTCGGTATCAAGAAGTCCAAAGGAAGCACAGCATTCTGACCAAAAACCATCTGAAAGGGAGTTGCATTGAGTACGGTCTTGTAGGCCACTCGATATGCCCAAACAGCGTGGTGTAACTGTTTGTCCCAATTTGAACGTTTGTTGTTCACGAGTTTCGTCAGTACGTTACAAAGGATGTTATTAGTGCTTTCAGCCTGACCATTGGCCTGAGGATGATATGGTGCGGATTTCTTGTGAATCACCATAAAATCCTGTAACAAATATTCAATGACTTGGTTTAGAAAGTGAGTGCCTCGATCGCTCACTAACTCTATAGGCAATCCATATCTTGTAAAGACATTCTCAAATAAGAATTTTGCAGTTGTGTGTGCATCATTCTTTTTCGTGGCTTTTGCCTCTACCCATTTCGTCAGATAATCTGTGGCAACAATAATGTATTCCGCATGTGTACCTTTTGCAGGGGGGTTAATGGGTCCTACAAAGTCTATACCCCACTTAGAAAATGCACGTCCGCCCATCATGGGTTTCAATGGCATTTCGTCTCTGCGAGTAGGAAACTGAGTTCTTTGGCACACATCACATCTCTTTACATAGGTATGAGCATCCATGTGAAGAGTGGGCCACCATAATCCTGCAAAGAGAATGGCTTTGATTATCCTATCGGGTCCAAAATGACCTCCTGCAACACTTTGGTGTGCAGTCTCTAGTATGCTCAGATAATCGCTCTCATGAACACATTGTCTTAGATATCCATCTCGTCCTCTTTTGTATAGATTATCGCCAATAAGTGAATAGTCGTGAGCTTCCTGCTCTAGACTGCGTTGTCGAGCTAAGGTCATTCCTTGAGGGAATGTGTTCGTCCTCAAGTATGTCACTAAAGGTTCACTCCAGTCTGGTGTGAGAGACACGTGATATAATGTAGCATGTTCTACTGGTGGTCTTTCACAACAAACACGGCATTCTTTACACCACTTGTAGACATCTGCTTCCATTGTAGGCCAATATACTCCTAATCTATGCAGAGTCTGTAATGTTCGATGTTTTGAATGATGTTGCTTTAATGCACCTATGTGTGCTAATTGCAACCAATTTGCATGTTCTGATTCATCTACACAACAAGCAAGAATCTTTTGATTATCCTGTTTATATATGCTTCCTGCCATTATTTGGTATCTCTGAGACTTGGTAATCTCTCCCTCTTTGATCTTTATCCTAGGATTCTTGGGTCCATATGTGAGAATAGGGACTATAGGCTTAGCCCATTCTGGTGCTATCTCAAGATTAAACAAATAAGCATCTGGTAATTCATCCGCTATTCCTTGAGGAGCTTCTCCTGAGGTTAATCTTGAAAGGTGGTCAGCTCTAAGATGTGTCTTTCCTTTCCTGACTACTACTTCAAAATCATATTCCATGAGTAATAGAAACCAACGTATCAATCGTCCTGTGTTACATGGTTTGTTGACTAAGTACAATAGGGCTTGATGATCTGTAAAGAACTTGAACTTATTGGCCAACAAGTAGTGCCTAAACTTCTTTACTGCGTAGATCATCCCTAATCCTTCTCGTTCCGTCGTGGTGTAATTTCTTTCTGCTGCGTTCAATTGTCTGCTCGCGTAAGCTATGGGGAGATCTATGTTACCTTCATTCGTGGGTTGTGCTAACACACATCCTATGGCGTAATTGGATGCATCCACATGTACATGGAATGGCTTACTCCAATCCGGGGTTGTCAATATAGGTGCTGAGCACAAGCGTCGTTTAAGTTCATTGAATGAATTTTCACATTCATCTATCCATTCAAAATTGGTTAAAAGAGAGTACAAAGGCTTGGCTATGATTGCATACATGTGTATGAATCTCCTATAATAACCGCAATGGCCCATAAATGCCTGAACCTCTTTCACATTAGTTGGTCTAGGTAAATCTGCAATTACCTTCACCTTCTCTTCATCCGTAGAGATTCCATTTTTTGACACAATGTGTCCTAGAATTTTGCCTTGTCTGACCATGAAAACGCATTTTTCTGGGTTCAAACAAACCTGATATTCTCGACATTTGTCAAATATTTGCCTTAACTCTGGGATATGCGTCTGTCTTACATTTGAATGAGCACATAAGTCATCGACATAAACTTCCAAACTCTTGCGTAGGAATTCCTTAAAAACATGACACATGAGTCGCTGGAAAGTGGCGGGTGCATTTGTTAAGCCAAATGGCATTACCCAAAATGCAAATATGCCCCATTCAGTGGCAAATGCCGTCTTGTGTTGGTCTTCTGGAGCAATGGCTACTTGATTATAGCCTGAAAATCCATCAAGAAAGCTGTAAACTTCCTTGCCCGCAACTCTTTCCAATAGATGTTCTGTGATAGGAAGAGGATAACTATCTCTAATCGTTGTGGCATTAACCTTTTTAAGGTTAATACACACACACAATTTTCCATTCTTCTTGGGCACAACCACAATGGGGGATACCCATTCGGTATGCTCAATTTCGTAAATGAATCCTGCTTCTATCAAGCGATCTATCTCCTCTTTAATCTTCGCAGCGTAGTTATCATTGTACGTGTACGGTTTCTGTTTCGTAGGTTTTGCATCTGGAGTCATAGGGATTCTATGAGAACATATATCTGGATCTACTCTTTTCAAATCTTTGTAACTCCAAGAAAAAACATCTCTATATTCGCGCAATAGGGCAACTAGCTCTTCTTCTTCTTCAGTTGTCAAATCATGCCCTATGTATGTACATTTTTCTTCTTCTCCTTCGATAGCAACTATTATTTTCTTGGTTTTCTCTCGGTTATCATATACTTGTCCGTCATTCGCCTTTCTATTAGGCATTCGTACCATGATTCTTCTATCTTCGATTTCATATTTCTTGAAGTTCTCGGGTACTTCAAACAAGGACTCTTCTTTTTCTGACATGGTTTCTTTCTTCTTTCTTTTCTTGCCTTCACTCTTGGTAGTCACTTCCGTGGCTAACCTCACCTCATTCGTAATTTCCTCGTGTCTCTGAGTGTGAGTCTCTACCTCGTGAAAGTATTCTTCCTCTGATGCAAAGGGAGAATCCATGATAATTGATTCTAAATCGAAATCGCTTGCATCCTCAAATGCATCAGTGTTAGGTTCACACTCTTCTAAAATTGCATCGCACATGATTGGCTCTATCGTGAAAACTGATATGTCATAGCCATCCTCATCACAGTGGGGTGTCCATTGTTCCTCATTGATGGCTACATCCATGGTTGTTAGGATTTTTGCCCAACCATGGGGTTCAAACTCTTCGTCTGGGAATACTACAGGTGCATAAGCTGGGTCTTGAAGAGTTCGTGGATGTTGTTCTGCACCTAAGGTCCTTGCTTCTAATCTTTCTTCCTCTTGTTTTGCTACTTTACACATCCATAAATGAGTATCCTCATGCAACCAAGAAGGATCTGATTCTAATGAGTGCACGGATTCCGTCTCTACTGGTGTCTTATGGATGGTATTCCATTGTATTGGGGGTACATGTCGATGTGAATAGTCTTTAAGATTGACTTTGGTAGTCACTCCTAAATGTTGCAAGTACAAAGAATTGGTTCCCCAATCTTGTACAATTTGCAACTGGCGCATGAATGGTCGTCCTAATATCATCTCATAAGCATGGTTTTTTGCAAAGTCACAAATGGCAAAGGTATGCTCAAATTCTACGCCACAAGTGGTGAGAGATATGCCTTCTAGTAAGCCTAATGGTTTTTCTATGTGTCCGTCAGCCATTTGTAGCTTCATCCTGGTGGGTCTCAATGCTGGCTTACCCCAACGTTTCCATAAGGCGGTGGTAGCTATGGCTACTCCGGCTCCTGAATCTAAGATGGCTTTCGTGGTGTAGCCCTGATGGGTTATCGGAAGATAAGTGTTACCTTCCTCTCCTTCACTTACATCTCCAATCTTTTCTACGGGTATCTCTGGTACCTTCTTATGTGATCCTATTTGTGAGGGAGTAGTAGCAGGCTCGGGGAATTGATTTTCTACATGTTTCCACAATTCTGGTTTTACCTTTAACAACTCCTCTAGAGTGAGATTACACTGTACTTTGGTATTCTTGATCACTTCCGTGTTTCTAGGGATTACTGATTCTTCATTCCTCACTATTATCGTGGGTGCTCTCATATTAATAGAATTTGCTTCCCAAGGTCCTGTGAACTGAGGTAATTCTTGTAAAGAATTAGATTCAAAGCCTGTGTGTTTACTCAGTTGTTCTTCCTCTACATCATCGTATATAGAGGGAATGTCTTGGGGAAATTGTTCCTGCAAGTCGTCTATTTCTTGAATAGGAGGATGGGTTCCTTGTTCCTTTCTCCATTTCTCTTCTTGTATTTCTCTCAAAAATTCATGTGAATATTTATGTATGGAAGACAGGTTGTCTTGACTTTCTGAGTTGGGTACTTGAGACAGGGATGGTGCATTCCTTTCCTGTGTCTCTGGGACAATAGGGTTCCTAGGCTGATCCTTTTTCTCTTTGCTTTCAATCAAGTATTCTAGCCTCTCCATTAGTCCTTGAAAGTGTAATTCCGGTTTTGCCATGTTATTCCAATTAAGATATCTAGAGGCTTCGAACAAAGCTTGTGCTAGTTCTACCATCTTCATGCAAAGTTTAGTTCTCTCAATTTCTAGATCAGCTCGTGGGTAGTTTTTGCTCATTTCAGCTACCTGAGGTCCCTCTTTTAATCTAGCCTGATATGCACGAAACATCATGTCTAGATTTTCTGGTATGGGTTCCGCTAAGACTGATCCTGATTTCTGAGCTGGATTCTCTTGATTCAAGTCCTGTGAAGTCAATTCTTGGATTTTGGCTCTAGATTCCTTTAAACTTCCTTCCGACTCCGTTATCTTTTTACTCCATTTTCTCTTTATTCTTTATCTAGAACCTTTCCAAGATTTCGTCTTTTTACTGCTAGATTCTGCAACTTCACTGGTTCCGGCTACTTTCCCTTGATTAAACTGTTGGTTCTGTAAGAGCGCCTGGGCTCTTGTTATAGCTTGGATAGGCACGTATGTACAGTTGGATCAATCTGCGTTGTTCACGATACCTATCACATTGATCGGTGTCACATTCGAAGCGTTAACTGGATTTTTAGGACAATCTTTGATGATGTGCTCTTTGCCACAATCGGTGCAAAAGCCTTGTATGTTATCGTACTGTGATTGTCCTGCTATCGGGGGATGTGGACAATCCTTTATGAAATGATCTCCTTGGCACCTAAAGCATGGTCCTCTAGGGCCCTGTGGTCTCTGTTGTCTTAATTGGGGCCGTGGATTTGGGTTTGTGTACATCACATTAGCATAGTCTGGCTCCCAACTAGGTTCCACTGGTGGACTATCGTAATGATATGTTTCTACGTGTTCTGGTGACTCCGTGTAATAAGCGGGTGGACTATCTACATGCGTAGAGTCAAAACTGTTTGAGTTCGGGTCACTTTCTGTGATCAAAGGTGAAGAAGGCACTAAGGCCCTACTTAGGTTCTCTTCTGCAGCAGCGTATTTGACTGAGATGACATTCGCTGGTGGGGGTGGCTACTGAGCTAAGACAGGTTGAGGTCTCTGTTGAGCCTGGTATGGGTAGTTCTGAGGAGGCCTATAGTAATAAGGCTGAGCATTGTATTGGCCTTGATACCTACCTGGCTGCAGGTATGCTTGCGGGTAGTTTTGTCTCACGGTGTGTTTGTTGTATGGGCACTCCTGAGCCGTATGATTCGTGTATCTTCTCTCAATTGTACAATATTGGCCACTAGGGTTGGCTTGAGGTTGTGTTGTATTGGGACACACATTTTCCATATGGTCACCACCACAGGTGTAACAACGCTTGTTCATTAGCACCCTAGGTTTACTAGAAACTCCTAGTTTCTGGGCCACTTTTTCTGCAAGGTCTTCTATTGAGTTAGACAATTTTGTGGATGCTAGAGATGAACAGTCTGAGTCCTTATAGACCTTTGAGAGTTCCAACTCGTCTCCTAAGTTGTCCTCAATGTCTATACAAATTCTTACACATTGCTCTAGCGTTCTGGGTTCTTTTAGGTACACGTAGGAGCGTAGTTTAGAGCTCAACAAGCCATCTAGAAACAATGACACTTGTTTGGTTTGTGAGGGTAGCTCTTGCATTGGACATCGTTCAACATATTGTCTAAACCTACGTCCTGCCAGTCTGACTGTTTCTTGAGGGGTCTGTTTGAAGCTATGAATCAGCGAAGACGTGTCATGTCTAATCCCACTTTTAGAGAATTCAGTGATGAATGACTCTAAAAAGTGATGGATGTCTCTAAATTGCCTTTGTTGCAAAGGTTGGAACCAAGTCAAAGCGGTATTCTTTAACGTTAGCCCAAATGCGTTGTATTGCGTGAACATGTCTTCAACTTGTTCGGCTCTTAGTACTTGCTTGAATTCTGCGACGTGGTCATAGGGATCTCCTGTCCCATCAAAATAATTCTTCATTGATTTTACTAATTGAGTGGGTCTCAATATTCTTGCGTGTTCGCGTGGTCTAGGTAGAGGAAAATCATCTCTACCACCTAGTACTCCATGATCTCTTTGTCTATCCGCTCTATTAGTGTCCGTGGTTGTTCTATCTCTCCCCATGGGATGATTAAAGCTTACTTCCGGTCTCTCTTTATTTCTCTCTCTTTGATTTCCATGGGCTGAGGATGTTCCTGCCCCTTGTTGACTTGTGTTCATGTTCGTTCTAGATAGAGGGAATACCAATTCACCTCTCCATGTGTATGTGTTTTTAGCGTGGTCAGGGACCACAAAGACTCTTTCTGAAGTCTCATCCAGGTATACAACCTTTCCAGGTGTATCCGGGTCCTTGAACTCATATATCATGATGATACCTACCTCACTAAGTAGTTCGGTCTTGTATCTCCAAAAGGCTTCATCAGTTTCTTTATTTACAAACAACTCTATGCTTCTGTTGTCTTGAGGGATCCAATCCGGGATTAGTACTCGTGTCAGTACAGATTTCCCTCTAGGTGTTCTAGGCTCTTCTAATGGTTCTTTTCCTTGAGATTTTGCTTCCGTCTCTGGTTGAATCACGCCAAACTCGTTGGTATTGTTTGGCTGCGTACTTAATATGTACATTGCTCCTTCCTTGTCTATGTACGCGTCTCTCTCAAATTTCACCACTGGATGTTCCAATCCAATGGGTTGATCGGGGTTGTGCATTTGCACCACTTGCCTTCGCAAACCATCCTCATAGATGCGAGCACCTAATCGGTTGGTTCGGAGAAACTCTAGTTGCGTTCTATAGGGTCCTTCTGGTTTTTCTAAATAGGCTACATTCAACCCTCCTTCTGGTCTTTCTGTGCTAAATGCCATTTCTGATTCGCTGGTATCTGAGCTCTCGTAGGGATAACTAGTGTTCAATTGTTGAGCCCACGATCGTGCAGTAGTTCTTACACTTGCCTCTGATGATCTAAGGCTTCGTCGGTCTGACTTACCTATACGTTTGCCCGATCTAAGGTTCATTAATTTTCTTCCTTGCACACTCAGTACACGCTCATATCGTCACAGATTCTTTGTTATTACTTTCTTGATTCTTTTTAAATTTCTTTAGATTCTTGTCTTAATGTATGCGTCAGGAATTCGACTTTTTGTTATAATTTTGAGTTCTCGTTCCGTCAGACTTGTGTTCTTTCCTTTAGGTTTTCATGTCACACACCTTTACTTTAGTCTTGAACTTGATAAATTTAACTCTCTTGAACTTGAGGCGTTCCTATCGTCTTAATCCACAATGCTAACGTTTATCCTAAGCTAAGAATTGACTGAGGGGGTTGAGTAATCTTCCAACCTCGAGTCAGCTTTTCTGGTTGCTCTGATGCCCAAGAAGCCGCGCTTCCCAAGCTTTATGCCCTTCACCGCCTTGCCTTGGTTGCCTTCGATTGCCCTTGCTAGACCTGGAAAAATCCAATATTAGACCAATTCACAGTTGGATGATCAATCACTTGAGTATATACGCCTTTTAAGTCCCTTCCCTTTTGCCCAACTTTTCAATGTTTGCCCCCTGGCTTTCTAGTCCCAAACTAGGTCAACCTCAAACGGACTTCGGATGAAAAAGTTATGACCGTTCAGGCCCTGGGGGGTAAAAACTGACAAACAGGTTTTTCTCCAAATATGAGCTAAGGGGTCTCCTATGAGTCTAATCACCCAAAAATTTCCCAAAAATAGCCCCAAAATTGGCCAAAAATTGAAACCCTAAAATTTGCGATGGGGGTGCACAATCGCGATGGTGTGAGATGATCGCGATGGTCTGGGACCGTCGCGATGGCGTGAAGGTGAGCAATCGCGATGGTCTGAAGTGCACGCTCGCGATGGTCCAAAAGTGAACAATCGCGATGGCGTGAGTGTGAACCGTCGCGATGGCTCGATCAGGCGGACAATCGCGATGGCGTGAAAGTGGACAATCGCGATGGCGTCAAAGTGAACCGTCGCGATGGCTCGATCAGGTGGACAATCGCGATGGCGTCAGTCAACGGTCAACGTGAACAATCGCGATGGTCCAAAGTGAACCGTCGCGATGGTCACAGATGGGATGGCTTGAGCCAATCGTGATGGTCTGGGCGCGATGGCGTGAGCCAATCGCGATGGTCCAAAATTTCGGGTTGTCGCGATGGTGTGAGGTGCGAGCCATCGCGATGGTTTCGCTTGCCACGTGGCACCGTCGGCGCGATGGCGTGAGCCAATCGCGATGGTGTGGGGTCAACCGAACAGTCGCGATGGTCCGCGAACCGTCGCGATGGTCCAAATGAACCGTCGCGATGGCGTGAGACCGTCGCGATGGTCCGGCCGAGCCGTCGCGATGGCGTGAGCCAATCGCGATGGTGTGACATAATCGCGATGGTTTGAGACCGTCGCGATGGTCCACCAAACTATGAATTTTTGAGATGCAGCTGTGGATTCCTAGAGGCGCAGGTGTGCTCTTCACGCTGGTGTGGTCGCCTTCTTCAAATTCCGAACTTTGCAGACCATCGCGATGGTCTGACACAGTCGAAAATTTCTGACAGAAACTGAAAGTTTTACCTTTTCCAAGCTTTCCTGATGCACTGGAGCTCTGTACCTGCAAGAAAACTCAAGAAAACAAAAGCACATGCAAGCACAAAAGCTCTCTCTCACTCTCTCGCATGCACAAATGAGGAGAATGGGTGGATATGGTGAATTTTCTGATTTTTTTGGAGATGAAGATGATGATGCGGTGATGAAGATGGAGTGTGGGGGAGGTGAAAAACACTAAAAACTAAGTAAAAACAACAACAAAAAACTGAAATTTTTACCCTCCAACGCCACTTCTTGCTATACTCTTACCATCACACATTCGTCCTAGACTCGATCCCCGGCAACGGCGCCAAATTTGGTGTTGCTCTAGCACAATGGTGAGAACCACGTTAAGAAGCTCCACCTCCTTAATGTCAATCCGCGGAAGAGATAGGAGTGATATGAAGATCGTGAATGTGAGATGAAGTGAGAGTGAAGGTGAGAAGCATAGAAATGCACACACACATACACACACACTACGAAGAGACAAGCAAGACACAATGGAAGGTGAGAAATCAATTCTATTACTCAAGAACACTCTTACAATTCAAAATAGCTCTAAGCTCTTCTCTACTCCAACAAGCTAACCTCAAAAATGAGCTCTCTAGCTCTTTTTATAGTTTCTAGACTAGTTTTGACCGGTTTCACATCTAGTGACAGGCATAGTTAAAAATTAGGTCCTAGATGCCATTTGGAAGGGTAAACGATGTCTAATGAAAATTGATACACTTGTTCTACCTAAGCTCCTCAAGCTCGAGGACTCCTCGGCTTGCACAAAATGGAGCTATGGATTACAAAATGGGGTTTTCTATGTTACATATGTTACAATAGTGATAAATATCACTGTTGGAGGTTTTTGAAAAGTACTTTTAGAACATGATTCTTTGAAAAATGATTCGACTGGCTCCCTGCTCTGTCGTTACATGCTTCCGTGTCGTCTGTGCCTCTGGCTGCTTCCAACAAGAGGTATCTCTGGATCTTTTTGCTTAGAGCCTGCTTTTGGCATATTGGAATCAAGTTCTGGAACCTGATCCTGCACATGATTCCATAGCTCAGGTTTTGCTTTGAGCAACTCTTCTATGGTGAGATGACATTGAACCTTAGTGTTCCTCACGACATTAGTGTTCCTTGGAACCACTGAGTCTTCGTTTCTTACTAGTATTGTGGGAGCTCTAATCTGGAGAGATTCAGATTCCCATGGGCCTGTGAATTGTGGCAACTCTTGTAAAGAATTAGATTCAAAATCCAATCTTTCATCTTCTTGCTGCTCTGTTTGGTCTCCATAGATAGATGGAATGTCTTGGGGAAATTGATCATGAAGGTCATCGATTTTAAGAATAGGAGGGTGATTTGTAGATCAATTTCTTGATCTAAATGCTCGATGTGGTGTGTCCTCTTAAGTGCAATATGCATTGTGGGTTGCAATTTGAAGACTCGATGGGGAAGGAAAATATCATATACAATGAATGAGTGAAATAAGAGAAAGAACCTGAAATTATGAGTGAAATGAAAGAGAGAAGCTGGAATTATGAGTCTAACAACTCAAAAGAAGATTATACAAATTATGTGCAATCAATAGGAGACATAAGCATACACCTTCACTCTAAGATCTGCACTTCGATTCTCTAAACATACATGCTCAAGACTCTAGTCTTCCAGCTAGCTGCTCACGAGAAGATTGGCCAATCACTGCTTGCCCACTACTCACTCAGAGTGCCAAGCTAGCTGATGCCAAATCTACCAAGTGGGGCATTAGTGGTAAGCTACACACACAAAAGAAGCTTCAGCTCTGCATTCCTTCCTCAAGTCTCTCTCTGAGCTTGTCTTCCCCCCTTTTGTTGATGAAGAGGTCTACTTATATAGTTTTTCTGAAAGTGAAGGATAGCAAAAGGGGAGAAAATTAGTTTCTTCTTTGGCAGGCTCTCTGACACTTTTGACAATTTTGGTACTCTGGAAGCTTTCTTCTTGGTCCACTTTTCCTGCGCCATCACTATCCTCCAAATTTTGGTATTCGGCGCCATCCACCGTCCATGAGTTCTCCGCGTGCAAGTGGCTGAAAATTTAGACTATATGGAGACCTGGAAAATTTAGTCGCTTTTTTCAAGTGAAAAAGTAGACTAAATCAAAAGTACACCCTTTTCTTAAAAATTTGACTACTTTTGAAGTAAGTAGACTAACTTCATAAAATTGGTGAACTTTTGAGTAAGTTGACTAACTTGTAAAATTTGACTAAAAAAATCGACTATTTGGTCAACTTAGGAAAATTAGACAACTTAGAGATTTGGCTAAAACAATCGACTATTTGGTCAACTTAGGAAAATTAGACAACTTAGAGATTTAGACGACTTGGGAGAATAGGTCAACTTGGGAAAATCGGCTAATTGGTCAACTTACGAAAATTAGACAACTGGGAGAATTAGATGACTTGGGAAAATAGGTGAAATGGGAATTTAGACAACTTGGGAAAATAGGTGAAATGGGAATTTAGGCAACTTGGGAAAATAGGTGAAATGGGAAAATAGGCAGCTTGGGAAAATAGGTGAAATGGGAATTTAGTCAACTTGGGAAAAGAGGTGAAATGGGAATTAGACAACTTGGGAAAATAGGTGAAATGGGAAAATAGGCAACTTGGGAAAAGAGGTGAAATGGGAATTAGGGAACTTGGGAAAATAGGTGAAATAGGAAATCTGGCCTTCTTCATGAGCTGGATCCCCCTTCCACCATTTTTTTGCTCTTTGCTTCTTCTCCTTCTCCTTTTGTTCGAAATCGAGGCAACTTGCCTTGTGCATTAGGGAAAAAAATGAACCCTGCATGGGCCTTTTGGATTAAGGAGTGATTAGTGATGGACCAATGAGAGGAGGGTGGTGGACACAGTCTATAGCCTATAAATCACTAGGCTGAAGGGGGATGAGGGAACAGGATTCCCCTATGTTCAGGTTTTGCCTCTAGAGAGAGAAAGGAATCTCGTAACTTACCTGGGCCCAAAAATTCAAAATTTTCAAAAAGTTATAAAACTCATCATAACACCATTTAATGGTCCCCCAACCACTTTTTAGGATCAAAAGTGCTATTTTTGGGTTCTAAATCAAAATCCGTGCATGAACTGAAGTGAAAAAAGTGACTTTTTCAAAAATAACTCAAAATGCAACTTTCTCCCTCCAAAACCTCCCATTTTCATACCCAGGTCCCAAAAAGTCATCTCTTTCCACTACTTTCTCTCCCTAGCACACCATTGCAGCTCCTGCATCTCCATTTCTTTCTCTATGCATCATCTTCTTTGAATTCCTACTGTCATTTCCATAGCCTGATCTCCAATGGAGAAACCTAAATCTCATAGACGTCCAAAAGATGAGGTTATCGCGATAAAATGTCACAATATCAAGGCTCCAGAAGGATTTTGGTTAGGACAGGAGTTCTGCAAAGGTGCATGGGTGTACATGCAACCCTCTGGTGTTGGTCCTCACCGTGTGAGAGATCGTGGAAACTTGGATCTTCATTGGAAAGGGAAGTTACTAGGCTTCAAAAGCTCAAAAATGGTGAAACTGTTGCCATTGTACAACATGTGTTCACAATGTCAACCATGAAATTGGAAAACTCAAACAAAATGAGATATCCTATCAACTGTAAGTATTACTCATTGACTTTTGTCCAAATTTCAGAATATACCTAGCTAAGTTGTGTATTTTTTTGTTGTAGACATATTTCCTTCTACCTTGGTGGAAGAACAACCACTTCATAGTCTTACAGGTACTTTCCAAGCATTGCATGCAGATGTTGGGTCGATAGTCTTTCCACAAGCCCGTCCTGCTCAGCTATTATGTGAGAGAGTTTTCTTTTACACACATACATATGTTGTACCCTCTTCATCAAATGATTTTGGCAAGTTAGAGATGATTAAGGTAGATTCTCTCTTAAAGCTTGAGTGGCCGCAACCTGATGTATGGACATTAACATCTTTGAAGCATAAGATGGTGATGGACATACACAACTCTTTGAAATTTACAAGAGTTTCAAGATCTATAGGATTACACTGGTGTGTTCCTGTTCATTGTTTTGTACATTTATTTCAGATATTCACAATTCTAGAGACGTCAACAATGTTCATGTTAAAAGATATCACGTATGAGCAGGTAGAGTGTTTGCTAGGTGAAAAATGGGGACTTGTAGAAGGATGCACCAAAGGGGATAGATACATTTGTAAAATTGGTGCAACAGGCATAGGATTTCGATACTTGAAACATCGTACTTCATTGTACATTAGATTCTATTATGATCGTTGGATGTGTAAACTTGGTGAATGGATACCATTACAAAGTTCTGAGGGTGTTTTAATTTCATTTGAAATTAAGATAAATCTACCCAACAATGAAATGGAAGTTATTTCAGTAAATCATCATTGGACTCTTGCCAACGTGAGAGAACATCTAGTAATCATGGGATTTGAGGATCTGGATCAATCAAAGTTCAGAATACAAGGGCATAAGGTAAGTAGCATATGGTATTTCTTCTTTTGTTTATACAAATTCTTACACTCAAATATGTTCATTTAAAGTTTTCTATTTGTCTGCAGATTGGTAAGAGGTTGGAGGATAAAATTAAAGTCCTCCTTGAATGGAGTGTGGATGGAACTCAACTTTCATTGTCATAGCTCAAGGACTATTTGAGTGCTACAGTGTACACACACCTATGTTCCATTTATAATCCTACATCTGCAACAATGTATTTAACATGCAAGACATGTAGCATGTAAACTTTTTTTATCTCAATATGATGTACAATTTGCCAAATCTTTGGTTTTTCCAATGGCAATTTATTATAATTTTAAAGTTCTGAGAATTTTTTTTTTCTATTGTGTTGTCGTGTATCTTATTCTGGTTAATGATTCTGTTCAATCTTTTTATGAGCAAAAGTTTTTTTTCTGAGAGTTCTGTGCATGATTGTTTTATTTGAAGGTATTAGTTTTAGTTTTAAAATGGGTCCCACTCACTTTAAAATTTTGAAACTACTATAAAAGCAACACTTATTCTCTCATTTCTCACTTTTGCAACCAAGAAGAGCTACAATCACTAGCAGAGTACGCACACAAGCTAGCATCACGCACAATGGCTGCCGCATCCTCCAGTACCCTGCAACTCAAACGTCCACGTGAACTCTTCAATGAGTTCTTGGAATCAACTGAGTTCAAAGGTCAGAACCACTTGTATGACCTACTGTCTAGGGTCCCTGATCTAGACAAAACAATTCAACTGAACTCTGATGTGCTCAAGGAAATCATAGAGTTCCTTGAGTGCTACATCTTGCATTTTTCCGCCTTATGAGGGTAAATGGGTTCCATGTGACCTTCTACTCTACATACATAGAGGCGATGAAGCCTTCATGAAGCACCTTAAGCGCTTCATGGCAATTGCGGAAACTGCTGGGCACTTACTAGATGACTCTGTGCCATTAGTAAAAAAACTTAACAAAAAGAAGAGGATGGGTACAAAGTACCTATCCTACACTGCAACAACATATTTTATTATTAATGAGGAGCCGGAACCTACACCTGTTGAGCTCCCCAACCTTGCCACTGGGGGTTTTGTTAAGGAGAAGAATGAGCCTCAACCAGAGGCCATAAATTTTTCCAAAGAAAGCATTACAATCCACCAAGAATTCCCTGGTGGTGTTGAGGATAAACTACATGTGCAATCAAGCATGGAGGAGGCCCCCCCTTCAAATCTCAACCCCTCTGAGCCCACATTACCAGAGGTGGAACTTGAATATCTCTCCTGCATCGTTGTGGATGGAGAGGAATTTATTTTACTCCATGACATTGAGAAGGCATTCGATCTACGTCTAGATGAATGCTTGAGTATTTTCTCCACAATGTCAGATGTTCCACTTGACAACACATCTGACATACTTGAAAAGAAGTCCATCCCACTTGGGGATTCTGTGGCAGACACCATATCAATGGTGTGTGCTGATATTTTAAATGATGACAACAATTCTACTACAGAGGAGGAGTTCAGTGCAGCACAGGAGAGGATACTGAAGCAAAAAATTCCTACATCCCATGTAGCAGAGCAGAGTGGCATGGCCCACTCTAGCATTGATCTTGATGCCCCTGGAAGAGGGGAGGAAGAAGACAAGCTTCATGATGTAAGTGGTAATTGAATTAAATAAATCGATAATTTTAAGTTAACATTGTAAGAGCTTGAATTCTCATTTGTTCTTAACAGGAAGCAATTGAGCTCGACAAGTTCGCAGCAAGGTCTGGTGGGGATCGAGCTTCTCGTGGGAGTGGTGCATCCTTGGCAAACTACATCGGAAAGTTGCCAAAGGATGATTTTGTTATCATACACAAAGACTACAGTCCCGATGGGCACTTCATCACTTGGTGCTTGAAGGCCCTTAGCAAGATTTTGTGTTTATGTACAATTACCCAAGGCACTAATTGTGTCATTTTGGTTAGGAAATCCTTAGTTGTAACTACTTTAGGACTTAATTTTAGAGGAAAAGTATTAGGGCAAATAGGTATCGCCATGAGTCTTGGAATGCAAGACCCCCATGTAATATCAAGATCTGTATTGACTTACCAGCTGCCTCAATCTCTCCAAAGGAGAAAGAAAGTTGTGGAGAAATTGAAGGCAGCTGAGAAATGATGTAATGTCTTGATAATACAAACTTTTTTTTTCATCATTTGTCTAGTTCTGTATATGAATGTGCTAAAAAATTGAACTTATCTTCTCTCCACAAATTGTATCTAATTGGGGGTCTTTGTATTGTGCTTTGATCCTCTGTATGATTATATGCTTAAAAAAGGCCAAAAAAGCCCCAGCCACAGAAATGCGGGAAACAGCCCTGCAAAATTTTTGCAGGGTTGTTTCCTGCGTTTCTGTGGCTGGGGCTTTTTTGGCCTTATCTAGTGGTTTTAGGTGCTACAATACATAGGAAACTATGTAATTTCAGATTTTCAATTGGTTTTGTTATTATCAGGACCAGAAGTTTTCAGTAGGGTATAAACTCAGCCTTTAGTAGCTAAAGATCTCAATTCCTATAGGGTATAACCTCTTAATACCTAGACCATTGCATCTCTACCATATGTCTTATGCTTACCAAAGACCAAATATTGCAAAAAAAAAACCCCAGCCACAGAAACGCGGGATTCAGCCCTGCAAAAATTTGCAGGGCTGAATCCCGCGTTTCTGTGGCTGGGGGTTTTTTGGTATGAAAAGGACATGTTGCACACCAGTATGTAGAAAAGGAACATATCTAGTCATAAAACAATAGGCAAGTGCATGCATGTTTAACTGAATCCATATATAACTGACTGAAAGAGAGAGAGAGAGAGAGAGAGAGAGAGAGAGAGAGAGAGAGAGAGAGAGAGAGAGAGAGAGAGAGAGAGAGAGAGAGAGTGAGAGAGAAAAAAGAGACAAAGAATATAAGTCAAAACAAAATTTTCTATTATCCATTGTATTACATCGCAAAGTAGCCTATCATAGGGTATAATATACACATCATGGGTTATTTCCTCTAATTCTTCTCGCTAGCTGAATGTCCTTCGGTTGTATGATTACTCTCTTGGCATGTATAGCACAGAGGTTAGAGTCCTCAAGCATGGAGATGAGGTAGGCCTCAGCTGCCTCTTGAAGTGCTTCAAGTGCTATCCCTTGTATTCTTAGACCTTCTTGGTAGCTTTGTAGTTCCTCTTTCACTACCCTTGCAAAAGCTCTTCGTGGTATGAGTAGTTCAACGGACTTTTGGTAGTGTCGTATCTCTGCAAAAGCCCTGCAGTGCTTCCTTCGTCTTTGTGGAGCTCTTGGGTTGGGAGGTATGTTTGGCTGGCGTTGAGGTCGACGTCGAGGTTGATAGTTTTTTTTTCTCCGATGTACACGATGTGAGGGCCCAGCTTCATCTTGCACATTTTGTTGTTGATGTGGTTGTTGACTTTGCTCTCTTTCCTCCTCTGTTGGTATTTGCCCTTGTCCTTGTGGAAGTGTCTTACCTCCATGTGTCACCCTATGGCTCGTTGGTATTTGCATATCATTCCATGGTGGTTGATTGTTGCTTTCCTCATTTTGGGATGACTCTTCGTCGCTCTCTGGTACACTCCTTCTGATCAACTTCTGTTTGGGTCTTGATTTGATGGGTGTCCTTGTTGGTGGCTCATCATCTGAAATGGCCTCTGATCGTCCTGGACTGTAATAATCTTGTATATTGGACACTTCATTTTCTCGCACTGAATTGCTCCCAGGTGGTGTGCCATCGTGTGACACAGGCACAGATGTGCTCTGGGAACCACTTCGAGGCCTTTGGGGGGGTTGCAACCATGGTGGGCGTTGTGTCCCTAGATGAGGGCTAGGAAAGAAGACGCGATCTTTCCTTGCAGTTTGCTTGGTGCGTGCCATTCTCTTGAATTGCAAAAAGTGTGAAATGAAGTGAGTTCTCTCTATTTATAGAGTTTTTTAAAAAACTGTTTGTTCACACTAGAACGGACAAAACCTGTTTAAAACCATACAGAATATTATATATTAAATAATAACACATTGAAATCAAGATTACAATAATCATATGTATTACCACATAATGGGAAATAGCGAATTCACTTTACTTCCAAGCTGAGCCTTCTCGTTGTCTCCTTGCACGCCACTGAGCATGATGAAGAGGACCTAACGATGACTTCCATTTCTCACTGGCAATGTTGTGTTGCATCTTTCTTGCAAGTTTTGCCAATTTTGAATCCGTAAGTCGTTCCACAAAAAACTTTCTCGAGAATGTAGTGCGGTAAAACCAATTAAACATCTCCTCCATGTAGTTTGATTGCATTGGGCCACCACCATGTCGGGTGTTTTTGAAGTAGACACCCCTCGCTTTGTAGTGTGACTTTTCCATTCCTTGGGTACTGAAAATCTCTAATGACCCATATCGATGCATGAAAAAAGCTCCATGTGCAAACAAAATATGCTAAAAATTGTTAAGTACATTGGAAAAAGGTAAGTGCAATGAACACTTGTAGAAGAAGATTACACTTACAATGTAGTGTGTTATATTGCTCTCTCCCCAACATTGAATGAAACACTTGGTGAACTCCACTAATGTTTCTTGAAACATTTGACGTTGAATAGCACTAGACCTAGTCAGACCCATTAAGCCTACAACCTTATCAAAGCTCGACCAAACTTTCTTTCTCTTATTACAAAGATCAACTTGAGAGTCATTGTCTGTTGTGATCATGCATAGGTCTTTCCACAGCTCATAACGTTCATTATTTTGAGTGCTAGTACCTCTTCTAAAAAAATGTCTTGCTTTATTCCCTGTCATTGACACTTGTTGCAAGCTATCTTGAGATTCTCCAACTTTCTTAACAACTAGGGTTACATTTCCACCATGACAACCAATTGAATTAAGAAGTTCCTCCAATTTCTTTATATCGATTTATCAACTGGCTTCATGGCAAATGCGTATTCTATATGGAGCTTCAATAGTCTATCAAAAATTCTCATGAAGGCATGCAAGGTGCAAAAGTGGACATTGACTAAAGGGAATGGAATAATGGGATTCCAATCCTTATCTGACATGTCACGATTAGGTGTACCTAACATGGGACACCTCATTAAAGGTGTATCCCATTCAGCAGATGGAGTTGCATCTGTGTCATCAACTAAATCATCTATGTTGTTTTGTTTTCTCTTTGTTCGTTTATAACCTCGTGTACAATATGGACAAGGATAGAGAGTAGATGCACCTTGTTTGCACCCTAACATGCATTTGATAGTCTTTAAGTCTCCACCTAAGTGCCACTCTACTTCAAAATCACCAAGGCTTTCTACATTGATTTTGGCACCATGAATTTGAGAAGTTATCACCTCTGTGATCCATGGGATCCTATTGAAAATCCATGTAAGAACATCATTGGATTCTTTAGGTACTTCAATAGCACCTAACCACCATATATCTTTCTCTGATTGGACACTATATGTAAAGTGATGGGTAGATTCTTCACTGTCATCAATAATAGCATGGGCCATAGCTTCGTTCATGAGTGTCACACTAAGTCTCTCCATACGGCGTCCCTTTATGATTTGACATTCGTCTAGCTTCAATATAAACTTGAGTTTGGAACCACAATCTACATCAAATAACAAACATTATATTATTAAAAATACTATGAATGTCATTATCAAAACAATGGATATACCTTGAAGTGTGGATTTGTAAAATTTAACCATTTCCTTTTGGAGCCTCTCCAAATTGACAAATATGTTGTTGTACTTTGTGTAGATGAATCCCTGTCTAGATGTGTTTTTCAACTCTTTCTTTGATGTAGATGAATGATAAATGGATGCAGGCATAACATCTTCTATATGCAGGTAATTGCCAAGAGTATTGGCTACATCCTCATTGGTTATCTTCTTCCTCACAGATACCTTGTAAGGGCATGGAAAAATGCTCTGGAAAATACCTTTGTTTTGTAGAGCCTGCTTCAAAAGATTGTACAATGCAGTGTACGCTCTAGTACTAACACTTGCTTCATCACATACCATCTGTACCTCACTAGGACTAATAATATCTTCTAAGTTGCCTGCAAAATCTTTAATCACTTGGGTTTTGATGTGATTTCCTATTGGTGACTCCAAGATCATAAGCACATGTTTGTTGCTAAGACAAGAATTCAGAAACTTCAATTGATCCTCCATTGTTGAGGAAGCACTCGCATCTTCAACAAATGACCTGCACAATAAGAATCTCAATCTA
Source organism: Ceratopteris richardii (assembly GCA_020310875.1). NCBI lineage: Eukaryota > Viridiplantae > Streptophyta > Polypodiopsida > Polypodiales > Pteridaceae > Ceratopteris > Ceratopteris richardii. Next base: position 100,063,295 of record CM035412.1, read on the forward strand.
AAAGTCTTTTAACATAACTAAACAAAGGAAATACATACCTAAGTGCGTAAACACGTCGCTTCCATGCTCCACCACCAGTTGAAAGAGCTTGAAAGGATGATAATGGTCGTTTCCTAAATCTCATCCCAAGTGGAGTCTCTTTTAGTTATGTAAGATTGGCTTTCAAATTTGTAATTGTGCTCTCCTTTTCTTCCACATCTTGTTTGAGTCTATTATTGTGCTCATCCAAAGATTTGATAGCACTTTCTAAAGTGTGTATAGCACTCTCTAAACTGTGTATCTTGAAATGGTTGTGATGACATTGTTGCATCCAATAATTTGCTATAGATGTAGAATGGTTAGACAATCGCTTGCAATAGCCTAGGAGTCCATCTTCACCGGAACCAAGGAATTGTAGAAATGTGGAGATAGTATGGAATCTAGGATGAACATTAGCCATTGGATCCAAGGGATACAAAGCACCATGGACCCAAAGATCAATATTCTTCTCTCCAGCTGCACGTCGTGCATTTTGAGAATCTATGTCATTGCTACCTCTAGTTGTTGGTGCAAATTCTGTAGGAACACGAACATGTACACTCTTTGAGTGAGGAGCATGCGCTGGTGCTGGTGTCATGTTCATAATACATGTGAGCACCATGATGTTCCAAAACTCCAGCACCGAATGGGAAGAAGCACACAGATGGCTGGAATGGCTAGTACAATAGCTATGTGCAAGAAAAAAAGTGTGTTTTGGTATGTGGATAGGTCAAAATGACTTTTTTCAGTATGTTAGAGGGAAAATGAGTTTTTTTTCAAAAATTCATGTTTTGGGGCAACCAAAGTTACGAGTTTGATGATGTGGCACTTAACTTTTGGAGGGATTTTGAAAAGTATGTTTTTTAAGTATTTTTTATAAAAGTAAGTCTAAAAAAATTAAGTTCTGACATATACATAAAAGTATGGGCCATTTTGAATAAAGAATAGCTGAAAAAGAGACTTTTTCAGAAAACTCATTTTTTTATTCATAAAGATGGACGGATTTGATGAGGTGGAAAGTGGTTTTTCTCTCTCTCTATGTGCAGAAGAGAGAGAAGGTCCTAGCTCAGCCTAAAAAAAAGCCTACTTCAGCCTACCAAAAAGTGCTCTATTAAATGCACTTTGTCCCCTTAACAAAGAACAAGATTAAGCTTAATCCCTAAAAATTAGGAATCCTTACAAGGCCCATGCAGGGTTCACTTTTTTTCCTAATGGCTTGGCTTCTTCATCTTGAAAAGCAAAACAAAAAAAGACATTATTTTAAGGGTGTATCAAAGTACCCCGCTACAGGTTGCCCACCACTTAGACATTCTCCGTCCTCCGAGTAAAATAATACTTTTTTCTTCTTTTCTTTTTTAAGTTGGCATGGGACCTGCTCGTGAGTTGCGGTATCCTTCATATCCTTGTAGGTTCTTAGATTTTTCACTGGCATAAGCTGATGCTTTTCTTTTTCAAGAAGCACGAGCAACACACACCAACAACTCCTGTTGCCTAAGGTCAGTTTTCAGTAGCCAACGTTCATCTGGTTCAATTTTTAGCAGCCAACATTCAGTCTTTGTAGATAGATCGCAGGAACTTTGAGAAGCTTGGATCAGCAGCAATGGGTAGGCAGTGGCCGCGCGAAGACCTCTCGGAAGCTCTGCATTGAAGCGATCAACGGAGCAGTCGACTGGAGAGACTAGTAGAGGTGATGGATGGATTCGCAAGAGTCTTTTGTCGACTTATGCAATGTGATAGATCAGCAAGGTGATGAGCAGCAGCACGATTGCAATGGGAAAATCGACCCAATCATAAAAAATCAAACTTTTATTATATTCCAAAAAATTTTGACTTAACAACTCCAAGAAATCGTCTTTTTTGATGACCTGAAATCGACCTACACATTAGAAAAAATTCAACCTTCTACTTTAAAAAATCGACCTACCAACAAAATCGACCTAAACTTGGAAAAAAAATCGACTCAACACAAAAAAAATCAACTTTTTTTTTGAAAAAAATCGACTTTTAAAAAAAAAAATCGACCTAAAACACTAAAAAAAATCGACTTTTTTTTTTGGGAAAAAATTCGACTTTTTTTTTGGGAAAAAATCGACCTTTTTTTTTAATTCGACCTTTTTTTCTAAGGTTGAAAAAAAAATTCGACCTTCCTTAAAAAATTTGGCCTTAAAAAAAAAATCGACTTTTTTTTGTGGGAAAAACAAATGACCTATTCATAAAAATTGACACCGATCAAAAAAGAAATGAACTCCAATTCAGATGTCAAAAAGGACTTATGCATGTGGTTGAGAGATCTAGTGGATAGAGATGATGGGTTTTATTGATGGGGACTATAGTAAGTGTAATAGAGCATCAAGACGGGACATGGTATTTACAGAGTTCCTATAGTAGTGATTCACTATCTCATTTTGTTTCTTGGTAGGGTTTGAGATGTGAACGGTTCACCAAAGGAATTTGGGTCCCTTCAAGAGTAGAGAGATGTACCACCCCTTGAGGAAAGATCTCTTTTACCTTGTAAGGACTTGTCCATCCAGTGGATAACTTCGTTTCCTTCCTGTTGTAAAACCTTGGTTGATATAGCAGGACCAATGATCCTTCCTTGACTTCTGCTTCCACAGATTTCTGTCGTGCCATGCTTTTCGCTTCATCTGCTCTTTCTCGAGAGTTGAATCTGCTATTTTCCTCTTTTCCTCTAGTTGATGTAATCTGTTTATATTGACATTACTCATGACTTGCAAATTATCAATCCTTGGATATCCCACTTTGCTTGATCCTTTTAGAAATTCTAATGGAGCTATTGCTTCAAGACCATATACTAACTGGAAGGGAGTATATTTCATGGTTACCTTGAATGCTGTCTTGTATGCCCATACCACACCTAGGTAGGTAGTGCCCCATGTCAAGGGATGGAGATAGCACATTTTCCTCAAGAGCGAGATGAGTACCTTGTTGGTGCTTTCCGCTTGACCATTGGCTCGTGGGTAATATGCACATGATTTTTTGTGGAAAATTTTGTACTTCATAAATATTTCAGTTAGGGTTTTGTTGATAAAATGAGATCCTTGGTCACTTGTAACTTCAACTGGACAATCATACCTGCAGAAAATATTCTCATACAAGAAAGAGGCTACCGTATGAGAAGTGCAATCCTTTGTCGCCAGAACATCTGCCCATTTGGTGGCGTAATCAGTGGCTACCAACAAGTACTTCACATTCGCGGAAGAAGTTATGGGATAGATTGGTCCCACAAAATCTAATCCCCATTTTTCAAATGCTCTCCATGATAAAGAAATTTGCAAGGGTTGGTTGTTGAGCTTACTTGGTTTTGGTGCACAACGCTGGCAAGTGTCGCATGTCTTTGCATATTCTGTTGCATCTCGAAAAAGATAAGGCCACCATAATCCTCCATGTAAAATCCGATGTGCTGTAATGTGACCTGGATAATGGCATGAATCCTCCATGTAAAATCCAATGTGCTGTAATGTGACCTGGATAATGGCATGCAACTGTTCCTCCATGGGCTTCTTCTAGTATCTGTTGTACTTCATGTGGTAGGACGCATCTCCTATAGATCCCATCATATCCTACTCGAAAAAGATTATTTTGAACAATTGAAAAATTCTGTATTTTGAACAATTGAAAAATTCTTACTTTTAGGAGCAATCTTCTTTGTTCGAGTGGTGTGAGATTAGGTGGGTAGGTTCCCGTGGTTAACAAATGATGAACGTCCTGGTACTAAGTAGGGTAAGTGCTTACTTGAAATAAAGTTTGATTTGGGAGGTTGTCTTCTATGCCCGTAACTGGTTCCAGATGTCCTTTAATCCTTGAAAGGTCATCTGCCATCACATGGTGCTTCCCAGGTCATTGAACTAGTTCGAAGTTGAATTCTTGGAATAAGAGTAGCCACCTCCACACTCTTCCATAGATGTTCGGCTAGCAAATATTTGATTGCCTGATTCTGGTGATGACTGTGAAGTGAATTCCCAACAAATAATGACGGAACTTCTTGAGGACGAAAACCATAGCGAGTGCTTCTCTTTCAGTCGTACTATAGTTGCACTCTGGTTAGGATTCTACTAGCATAGTAAATAGGTCGGTCAAGTTTATGTTCTTTGCTAGGTTGTGTGAGTATGGCTCCTACCGCTATAGAACTTGCATCCACATGAACATGGAAGGTAGCATTCCAATCTGGTGCTACTAAAATAGGTGCACTCATAAGTTTGGTTTTTAGAAGGGTGAATGCATTGTCTTCTACTTCAGTCCACTGAAAGGGTACCGTTTTGCTAACGAGCCTAGAGAGGGGCTTACTTATCTCAGCATACATTTTTATGAACTTGCGGTGATAGCCGGTATGTCCTAAGAAACTCTGGATTTCTTTTGCATTAATTGGTTTGGGCATATGAAGTATTGCTTTGATTTTGTCAGGATCGGGAGCCATACCTTTTGCCGAGACTATGTGACCCAAGAGGGTCCCTTCGGTCACCAAGAAGTGACATTTGTTTGGCTTGAGTTTCAATTTGGCTTCTCTGCAAGCACTAAAAACCTGTTCCAATTGACAAAGATGATCAGTGAAGTTTTCTACTCGAGTAGAACATCCAGTGCCTGAAAAGGTGGAGACGTTGTCCATAAAGATCCTCAAGAATTTTGGCTACAATGATCGGAAGATTGAGTAAAACACTCGATTGAAAGAGGCAGGAGCATTGCATAATCCAAAAGCCATCTTAGTATATACATACGTACCCCATGGAGTTACAAATGCAATTTTAGCTTGGTCCTTTGGATGTATGAACACTTGGTTGTATCCGCTAAATCCGTCCATGAAACTGTATAAAACATGACCAACCACGTCTTCCAGAACTTGTTCTAAAAATGGGGTTGGAAACCCATTGGGAATCGTAACCTTGTTGAGAGCCCGAAAATCAACACAAACACGTGTCTTGTTGGATTGCTTCTTTTGGTCTATTACCATCGATGATAACCATTCAGAATGCTCCATTGGGACAATGATCCTCGCATCCTCTAGCTTTTCTATTTCTTTTTTTACCGCTTTTGCATACTTTGGATTAAGTCGATAAATCCTTCCTCTTACTGGCTTAGCATCATGAATCAATGGAATAGAATGCTCTCCAAGATGAACCAAAATTCCTTCTAAGTCATGGTAACTCCATGCAAACACATCCTTGAAGTTTTGCATGAAAGTGGTTACTTGATGGAGCAAGGACGGATGATCCCAAAGCATGTTGCTAGTAAGATCGGTTGTGAGTGTTCCTCATTTCCAAGATTGACTTGCCTTACAGGTTGAGATGACATGGCTAATGCATTGTGGATAGGCCGACGATTCCTCTATGTTGATTTTTGATTCCTTTTCTTGCATCCATGAAGGTGAAACCTCTTTCATCCACGATATGTCGGATGGTATTGGTAAGTCATCTATTGCAGCTCTTTTCTCCTTTCCTTGGGTCAAATCCTTCGAGACTCCTTTCTTTCCTCTCCTCAAGTCCATGACGGGTTCTCCAAGCCCAAGAGTTTCTACCTGTTCAGAGTCTCCTTCACAAATAGATATGCCATAGCATGGAAAGGCTTCCATCCATTCCAAAAGATCTTGGTCATTGTTTATTTCAATTTCATTACATGCTTCCACGAGAGGAATGTGTTGTTCTTCGAGAATAGTGAAAGAATGAGCATTACCTCCATGAGATCCTTTCGGATCTAAGTGTACTTGTTTCTGTACTTGCCCTGGTAGGTTAACTAGAATAGTATCATTCCCCAATCATGCATGGCTTGGATGTGCCTTAGCCATGGCCTCCCTATGAGTAAAGGAAAGCCTCCATTGACCTGCGGTAAATTTAACACCACAAAATCTAGAAAGAATGTCAGCCCGTGCATCTCTACCGGTACCTTCTCTACAATAGCAAGAGGTTTAACTCGACTCTGGTCAGCCAAGGTTATTGTAAACTTTGCTTTACCTGAAAGTTGGAGTCCAAGTGATTTGAGGGTAAAATCTGGCATGAGATTTATGCGTGAACCTCCATCGATTATTACTCCATTTATAGTTATTCCATATATAGTGACCGATAGACATGGACTCTTGAAGTCAGTTAGAGAGTTGGTTGATATCTTTGTGAAGATCTCGGAAATTGAAGCTTTCATCAAGTTTGTTGGAGTGTGCCCACCACTTATTGCAAGCATTGTCGGAGGAGACAATGTCTCTATGATCCCTATAACTTCACTTCTAAACCTTTCATCCAGTCTTAATAGATCATACAATGATACCTTCTAGAAAGTGTTCTTTAATATTTCCTCCGTCTTGATGATGGATGGTATTGGCCAAGGTAGAGGAGGCTTGTTACATGAATGGAGTTCCCTCATCGTTTCTTCAAAAACTTTGTCTATTTCCTGCAAAACCTCAGAATTTTTCGTACCTGAGTCTTTTTCTTGGAGGACCCTTGCTTTTGCTTTCTTTTTCTGGGCTCTTGTCTGAACCCCTTGTTCTTGATCCATTTCTTGCAACGCCACCACTCTAGCTTCTGGACTTGAGCTGAGGGATGGGTTTGCATTGAGTTCTTGATTTCCTTCTCCTCTCTGTTGTGAATCAGGTTGTAACTCTAGAGCATAGCTTGGGGTTTCTTTTTCTACTCCATGATTGTGCAGGGAAACATCTCTATGAAGTTGACCAAGATCACTTAGTGGAGTGGCATGAATCTCGGCAAAAGAGTCGATTTCCAAAAATAGTCTATTTTCCTGAATTGAGTCATCCTGGGAAAATAAGTCGACTTCCAAAATTTGACCTTTTTTAAGTAGACTATTTTTAAAAGTTTGGGCAACTTCAAGTTGACCATTTTCCAAAAATTGGTCTACTTTGTGAACGTGGTCGTTTTTACAAAATTGGTCAAATTTTTTGGTCACTTGCTCCTCTTTTAAGTCGATTTGCTGAACTTTACAAAATTGGTCAAATTTTTTAGTCACTTGCTCCTCTTTTAAGTTGACTTGCTGAACTTGACCATTTTTAAAAAATGGTTCAACTTTTTTAGGTGAAACAAATCGTCCATATTTCCTAGGGGCATCACACACATTCGGGTCCTCTTTCTCAGATAAGTGCCACTGTGAGTGTACACGAGAAAATTGGGTACCTGGATATTTAAGAGTGCTCCTCTCTTCTCTCTTACTTGAATGAATTGCTGGTTGCTTTCCCTTATCAACAGAGATAACATTGACTTGGTAGGATGGAGCTCATCCGCTTGTAGAAGCCTTCTGCTTCGGACAGTCCTTCAAATAATGATCCATTGTATCCAGGCAAAACCTGCAAGGTGGGGACCCTTCTAGGAGGGAGCATTTTCCTTGAAAATGCCCATATTTGCCACATCTATAGCACATGATAGGACGAGCTGGTCTTCTAAATGGAGGTTTTCTTTCGTTAGAGGAGTTTACCTGAGGAGTGGTATACATGCTTTCAATTTGAAATCTTGGAGTTGGTAATAAGGGCTGATGTACAGATACACTTGGTGACACCCAATTTGCTTGCATCCCCTTGAGAAAATAGCAATCCCTTGCTTCATGGCCTGGTTTTCACAAAATTGACACACCAACCTCTCCAGACAATCTTGAGAAGAATGTCCTGATTTCTTACATAAGGTGCACCAAATCGATGTTTTTACCTCTTTTTGCGTTCTAAGCTCCTCCAATTCTTGTCGTAGTAGAGCTAGCGCTTCATCCCTTCCTTGCCAAGAAGCTTTTTCCTCTTGCAAGGTCTTTTGTAACTTCAAGGCTTCTAACTCTCTTCTTAGACGTAGTAGTGAAGGCAGTTTTGAGGGCATACCAAGTGGTGAAGTATGCTTCATCGTGTTGATTGTACCATCCATCCGCGAATCCTTCAAGAGTGGCCGGAAACAAAGCAAGGAAGGCATCTTCTTGCTGATGTAAACCCCTACTCTTACATAGGGAAAGAAACCTCCTGACATGATCATCCGCGTCCTCATGAGGAGCTGCCTTGAAGGAAGGAAATTTGATGTTGATCTGAGAGAGCAAGTTAGTCAAGTCATCCCCCATCGCTGCCATGTCCGTTGAAGGAGGCGTTGAGTGCCGATCCGAGATGCCTCCCGACGATGATGCGTCAGGAAATGGAAATGGAAGTGGCGGAGCTCTAGGAGGGATGTAGTGTAATCGTTTTCGTTGATAACTCTTTATGGGAGTCTTTACGGGGCTAAGGGATCCTTCCTTATGGCTGGAGCAAGTATGAGTCATAGACTATCGCTCTAACGCTCTTCATCAACTCGGTTCTTCTAAGGGTTGAACTTCTAACAAGTTCAAATTGCAACCAAGGTCCCACTGGGCATGCCAAAATGAGCACCTATAGATCAATTTCTTGATCTAAATGCTCCTCTTAAGTGCAATATGCACTGTGGGTTGCAATTTGAAGACTCGATGGGGAAGGAAAATATCATATACAATGACTCAGTGAAATAAGAGAAAGAACCTAAAATTATGAGTGAAATGAAAGGGAGAAGCTGGAATTATGAGTCTAACAACTCAAAAGAAGATTATACAAATTATGGGCAATCAGTAGGAGACATAAGCATACACCTTCACTCTAAGAGCTGCGCTTCGATTCTCTAAACATACATGCTCAAGACTCTAGTCTTCCAGCTAGCTGCTCACGAGAAGATTGGCCAATCACTGCTTGCCCACTACTCACTCAGAGTGCCAAGCTAGCTGATGCCAAATCTACCAAGTGGGGCATTTGTGGTAAGCTAAGAGCTCTACACACACAAAAGAAGGCAAAGCTTCAGCTCTGCACTCCTTCCTCAAGTCTCTCTCTGAGCTTGTCTTCCCCCCTTTTGTTGATGAAGAGGTCTACTTATGTAGTTTTTCTGAAAGTGAACGATAGCAAAAGGGGAGAAAATTAGTTTCTTCTTTGGCAGGCTCTCTGACACTTCTGACAATTTTGGTACTCTGGAAGCTTCCTTCTTGGTCCACTTTTCCTGCGCCGTCACTATCCTCCAAATTCTGGCATTCAGCGCCATCCACCGTCCATGAGTTCTTCGCATGCAAGTGGCTAAAAATTTAGACTATATGGAGATCTGGAAAATTTAGTCACTTGTTTCAAGTGAAAAAGTAGACTAAATCAAAAGTACACCCTTTTCTTAAAAATTAGACTACTTTTGAAGTAAGTAGACTAACTTCATAAAATTGGTGAAATTTTGAGTAAGTCAACTAACTTGTAAAATTTGACTAAAAAAATCGACTATTTGGTCAACTTAGGAAAATTAGACAACTTAGAGATTTGGCTAAAAAAATTGACTATTTGATCAACTTAGGAAAATTAGACGACTTGGGAAAATAGGTCAACTTGGGAAAAGCGACTAATTGGTCAACTTAGGAAAATTAGACAACTCGGAGAATTAGATGACTTGGGAAAATAGGTGAAATGGGAATTTAGACAACTTGGGAAAATAGGTGAAATGGGAATTTAGGCAACTTGGGAAAATAGGTGAAATGGGAAAATAGGAAACTTGGGAAAATAGGTGAAATGGGAATTTAGTCAACTTGGGAAAAGAGGTGAAATGGGAATTAGACAACTTGGGAAAATAGGTGAAATGGGAAAATAGGCAACTTGGGAAAAGAGGTGAAATGGGAATTAGGGAACTTGGGAAAATAGGTGAAATGGGAAATTTGGCCTTCTTCATGAGCTAGATCCCCCTTCCACCATTTTCTTGCTCTTCGCTTCTTCTCCTTCTCCTTTTGTTTGAAATCAAGGCAGCTTGCCTTGTGCTTGGCTTCTGCATCTTGAAAAGCAAAACAAAAAAATACATTATTTTAAGGGTGTATCAAAGTACCCCGCTACAGGATTACCCTTCTCCTTGGCCCATTTTTCCTCTTGTATTTCCCGCAAGAACTCTTGAGAGTACTGTTGAATTGAAAGAGGTGCTCCCTCATCCATGGAATCAGGAACATAAGCTTTCATTGGTGGTAAGCTTTCTCTTTCAACTATTGGTTGAGTCTGTGGAGGTAAAGAAACCTACGGCTTGTTTACCAACTGCTTTAATCTCTCTAGTAAGCCCTGGAAATGCAAATGTGGCTTGACAGAGTTTGTCTAATTGAAGGATTGACTGGTCTTGAGCTAGCTCTACCATTTTCATGCACATTTTTGTCCGTTCAATCTCTAAGTCTGCTCTGCTCTAGGGTAACTCTTGTCTAGGTTTGCAACTATTCTCCCTTCTTGAAGTCGAGCCTGGTAGGCCTTGAACATCATGTCCAAGCCTTCTGGGGTTGGATCTGCAAGAACAGACCCTGGTTGCGATTTATTTATAGTGACTAGTGGGGTGGGATGAGGTGGTTTGGATGGAGTTTCGGGATGTGAGGGGCTTTGCGTTGCAATGTCTTCTTTTTTTTTTTGCATCTTTTAGGCTTTCTTCTAGTTCAGATAACTTTTTGTTCCACTTGCGATTGGCCTTCTCTCTGGTATCCTTCCAAGTTCTTGTTTTCCTCTTACTAGGCTCTCCTGATTCACTTGGCTCTGATTGCTCATTTGGTTTATCATGTTTTACAGCTTGTGCCCTAGTAACTTCCTGGATAGGAGCCACATTACTACTACTTGAACTTGAATCCGCCACTAAGCCTACCACATTGATGGGTGTAACTTTGGGTGCACTAGAGGGGTTTCTGGGACACTCTCTGGAAAGGTGTTCCTTACCGCACTCAGGACAAAAGCCTTGTATTGTGATGTTTTGACCTTGTCCCGGAGTCAGTGAGTGGGGGCAGTCACGAATAAAATGATCACCCTGACATCTAAAGCATGGTCCTCTAGGGGCTTGTGGTCTCATTTGTCTCACTTAGGACCTCGGGTTAGGATTCGTATACATGACATTGGAGTATTCAGGCTCCCCATTTTGTTCCATAGGTGGTGCCTCATATTGATATGAATAATTATCGCGGTGCTCTAGTGACTCTGTGTAATAAGAATGTGGACTATCCTCATGAGAATAGTCTGAACTATGAGCATGAGAGTGATTTTCTGAGACTAATGGGGTTAGTGGCACCAATGCTCTATTAAGGTTCTCTTCTGCCATTACATACTTGACTAGAATCACGTTGGTAGGAGCTAGTGGTTGATTTTCTAGGACTGTTTGTGGACTACACTATGGCTATTGGTGTTGGTTTTGATACCTATCATGTTGGTAAGGTTGCTGATAAGTTTGTCTGATAGTTTGCCTATTGTAGGGACAATCTTGATCCGTGTGATTTGTGTATTTCCTCTCAATGGTGCAATATAGAGCATTAGGTTTTCCTTGGGGCTGAGCCATCATTGGGCAAACATTAGCCATGTGGTCTCCTCCACAATTGTAGCATCACTTCAATGAGGTGACCCTTGGTGTCTGTTTACTTTGAACTCCTAGCTTCTTAGCAACCTGCTCAGCTATCTCATCTATCTCAGTAGAGGTTCTTGAGGTATGACTAGTAGAGCAGTCAGAATCCTTATAGAGTTTGGACAATTCTAACTCCTCACCCAAGTTGTCCTCTATGTCAATGCACATGCGTACACACTCTTCTATGGATCTAGGCTCTTTCAAGTACACATACGACCTTAACTTTGTGCTCAGTAAGCCATCTAAAAACAAGGCCACTTGTTTGGCTGGTGTAGGTAGCTCTGGAATAGGGCATCTTTTTAAGTACTATCTGAACCTTGTTCCTGCAAGTCGCACTGTTTCTTGGGGTGTCTGCTTGAATCTATGGATTAAGGATGATGTGTTATGCATGATGCCACTCTTGGAGAATTCTATAATGAATTCTTCTAGCAGTTGACCTATGTTTCGATAATTGCGATTGTTCAAGGTTTGGAACCACGCTAAAGCAGTACCCTTGAGAGTCAAACCAAATGCCTCAAACTGAGTGAATACGTCCTCGACTTGTTCAGCTCTTAACACTTGTTTGAACTCGGCCACATGATCATGAGGATCTCCGAATCCCTCAAAATAGTTCTTCATTTCCTTAACCACTTGAGAGGGTCAAAGGGTTCTTCAAAGTGCTCTCGTGTTCTAGGAAATGGGAAATCTTGATGCCTATGTGGCTGATGTCTCTCTCTTCTAGGTCTTTCACCTTCTAGTCCTGATTTGTCTCTACCCACCATGTGTGCAAAACTTACCTCGGGTCTCTCTCTGGTTCGTTCTCGTTGGGTTTCATGAACCTTGGATGATCCTGCTCCTTAGAGACCATGGGAAGCACTAGATCTTGGTGGATGGAAAATTGATTCACCTTGCCAAGTGCATGCATGCCTGTCATGCTCTGATACCAAAAATATTTTCTCTGATGTGTGATCTAGGTAGACAACTTTGCCTAGTGTCTCTAGATCCTTGAACTCGTAGATGGTGACTATTGGGCTAGGTTGATCTGGCTTGAATCTCGAAAAGGCTTCCTCCGTTTCTCTATTCAAGAATAGTTCTATGCTTTTGTTATCTTGAGGGATCCAATCTGGAGTGATTACTCTAGTCAAGACTGACTTACCTCTAGGAGTTTTGGGTTCTTGTCCTAGGTCTCCTTGCTCTAGGTCTCCTATCTCATTCTCAAGAATGATATTTCCAAACTCATCCATCCTATCTGGTAGGCTGGTAACCACATACATGGTTCCTTCCTTATCACTGTATGAACTCTCTTCAAACTTGACCACTGGGTGTTCAAGTCCAAAGGGTTGATTTGGATTTTTGAGTTGGACCACTGATCGTCTTAGGCCATCCTCATAGATGCGTGCACCTAATTGGTTGGTCCTGATATATTCCAATTGTGTCTTATAGGTACCTTCTGGTGTTTGTAAATAAGTCGTACCTGAGCCAGGTGAGGGTTTCTCCATGCCAAAAGACATTTCTGAATCACTTGTGTCGGAACTTAGCAGGTAGGGATAACCACTTAGTTGTTGTGCCCACGACCTAGCTGTATGGTTGACACTGGCCTCAGAGGATTTAATGCTTTGTCTATCCTTGCCTAGGTGTCTACCAGATCTCAAGTTCATAAGCTTTGTCTTCTCGTCCAAAATTTCCCCTTGTATTGCTCAAAATCTTCTAGAAATCCTTGGATTCCTAGTTCCACCTGAGGGTCAACTTCAAAATACTATATCTAATAATCCATGTATTAGTCTTATCGTAAGTCAATGTTTTTGTTGTACTCCCCACGAGCTTTCCAACGAACCCAAAATTACTGCAAATCGATTTCGTATGAGAAAGTTATGCCAGTTCAGGGTTCTGGGGGTTAAAATAGGGAAGCAAGACCTCTCTAGGATTGCTTCAGAACAGGCGATATACGACACTTAGTAAGTATCGGCGATACTTGGAAGCAGATGATACACGATACTTGGAATTCCACCACACACAATACTTGGGAAGTCACGACACACGAAACCCAAGGGATATCGCGACACTTGACACCTAAGTGGTCACGACACTTGACATCTGAGGAATATCGCGACACTTGGCCCTAAGCACGACACTCGACATCTGAGGAATATCGCGACACTTGGCCCTAAGCACGACACTCGACACCTGAGGAATGTCGTGAAACTTGGCCACATGACACTCGACACCTGAGGAATGTCATGACACTTGTCAAATATCACAACACTCAGATGTCACAGATATCACGACACTTGATATCTACCAAATATCACGACACATGGGAATTCAAATATCGCAACACTTGAACTCAACCGGTCACGACATTTGGACTTTTTGGAGTCCAAATTCAAAAATGTTTGCAAATATGAGTACCTTGTGTCCTCCTTGTCACTCCTATGTGCCTGTAGATGCAGAATCTCCCTTCAAACCCGCGATATTGCACTCATGATACTTGGCGCATGTGGTGTTATGTCCGAGATTGATCACTCAATTTTTTGGGTATTTTGGTAGTAGTTCTCCAGCGTTTTAGTTCTGCACCCCCCTAAGCTTCTTTCTCGCAGCCACAAACAAAAAACGAGGTGAATGTACTCTAGGAAATGGAAAAAACTGAGAAGATGAAGGTGGGTGGAGATGGTGATGATGAGGATGAAGATGGAGGAAAAAAAACAGAAAGTGAACTGAAAATGGTGATTTTTTTACCTTCCAACGTCACTATTCTACGTCTTACCATCACACGCTCGTCCTCCAAGCTCTCTCCTTGGCAACGGTGCCAAATTTGGTGTCACTCTAGCACAATGGCAAGTACCAACGTGAGGAGATACAGCTCATAAATGTCAATCTGCTGAGACGTGAGGACCGGTATGAAGACCACGAGCAAGTGATGGCACAAGTGCGTGGGTGAAAGCACACAAGCATGCACACACATACACACACACGTGCACAAGGCAAGAGCAAAGAGTGGAACAATGGAAGGACTTCAATTACAAAAGAACTCTCTTACAAAGCTCAAATCTACAACAAGCTAACCTCAAAAATGTGCTTTCCAGCCCTTTTTATAGTTTTTTGAGTGGTTTTGGTCTTGTCCAGACCTACTGTTCGACCTAATTAAAAATTAGGTTCCATGGCTTATTTGGGGGCTCAAATGGAATCTAAAATATTATGAAACTTGGTAGGATGATAGTTCTAATACTCCTCAAGCTCAAGGACTCCTCGGCTTGAACAAAATGGAGTTGCAAAAATGGAAAATGGTAAGCTCAATGGTTTTTAGTGATAAAAATCACTATTTTTATAGGGATTTCTTTTGAAAATTTGACATGTGCTTCTTGGAGCTCCCTTCATGCTCCTTCTTCTTGTGTATCCACTTCCTTGATGTGCTTCCATGCTTTGTCCTTAACCTTGAGTGTCAACAGGCCTGAAGAGACTATAATGCCCATTTGTCCGCTAATGTAACCCACCTGACCCATTTGGCTATTGATGATCACTTTTGTTCAAAGGAAGCCCAGGGGAAAATCTCTTGACATCTCCTAGAGCAAAGGCTATTCATCATCTGCCCTACATGGGTTGATGTAGAAGGAATTTGACTCATCTATCCAAAGATCTTCTGATCCTCCTCCGCAGTCAGTTTACATTGTCAAGGGTTACATTCCTCAAGGTAAGTATCATTAGGGACATCAAGCGATACCACTCATTGTTGGTCTAATGTTCTGATCTATAGTAAGAATTTCTAAGATTTAAGTCCACCGTGTGATCATAACCAATCTTGGCCAAGGACTAATGGTTCTATCAGGTCATCTTCATGGCACACTAGGAGTTTCACCGTCAAGGTTACATCATGTATGAGAATAGGAAGGTCCACCTCACCCATGCACCGGGTTTGCATGACTCCGAGCCCTACGTGGTATGCCTCAATTGGCCGCATTTCTAGTCCCGAGTCCTTACAGTAAGACCATCTAATTGCACTAGTCATAGCACCTGAATCAATTAAAGCCCTAAGCTCATGGTGGGTGTTGTCTTGCCTTAGCATGACTATAATGAATGGTCTCCTATCCACTATGCTAGGATGAGCAGTTGACTTTGCTTGGCACATGGCCATAGGATATCTAGGGGTTTCTCCCTTAGTATTGGTATTTATCTTAGAGCCTTCAAAATGGTTATACTGTTCTCTCCCCAGTCCTTGTCTTCTTAATTTCATGCATTTAATGCATTCTAGGGCTTCTACCTGGGCTTCCTCTCATATTCTCTTTTCTTCCTCCTTGCACTTCTTTTCCAATGTAAGTCGTTTGAGCATATCCTCAGTAAGAGGCTCTTGATAAAGCTTGAATCTACAACCACTAATGTAATTAGGCATTATCTCTCCATCCAGTGTGGCTAGTTGTATCACTCCACTTGTTGAAAGTATTTATAATCATAGGTCCATAAGCATGTTTCTCTACCTTTTGGGCATGCTATTTCAGCCTATACATTTAAGCCTTTATCTCTAACATGTGCATCAAAATAAGCCTTCTATACGCTTCTTGATTGCATATATGCATGTTGCCGCTCTCAACCTGGTTTCTCCTAATTGTTTCAAGTCCATTATTCTTGGTGATAATTTGCGGCCGATCCATTGATGCTCTTGTGCAAGCTTAAGGATGGCTATCAAAAAATCCAAAGGAAGCACTACATTTTGACCAAAAACCATCTAAAAGGGAGTTGCATTGAGTACAGTCTTGTAGGCCACTTGATATGCTCAAACAATGTGATGTAACTATTTGTCCCAATCTGAATGTTTGTTGTTTACGAGTTTCATCAATACATTACAAAGCATTTTGTTAGTACTTTCTGCTTGTCTATTTGCCTCAGGATGATATGATGCAGATTTCTTGTGAATCACCATGAAATCATGTAACAAATGTTCAATAACTTGGTTTAGAAAGTGAGTCCCTCTGTTGCTCACTAGTTCTACAGGTAATCCATACCTCGTAAAGACATTCTCAAATAAGAATTTTTCAGTCGTGTGTGCATCATTCCTTTTTGTGGTCTTAGCCTCTACCCATTTGGTGAGATAACATGTCGGTACTATGATGTATTCAGCATGAGTATCTTTAGTAGGGGGGTTGATGGGTCCTACAAAATCTATACCCCACTTAGAGAATGCACATCCTCCCATCATGGGTTTCAGTGGCATTTCATCTCTGCAAGTAGGAAACTAAGCTCTTTGGCATACTCACACCTCTTTACATCTGTATGTGCATCCATATGAAGAGACGGCCACCATAATCTTGTGAATAGTATGGATTTGATTATTTTTTTGGGGCCAAAATGACCTTCTACAACACCTTGCTGTGCAGTCTCTAGTATGCTTAAATAATCACTCGCATGAGCACATTGTCTCAAATATCCATCTCTCCCTCTTTTGTATAGTTCATCGCCAATAAGTGTGTAGTCTTGAGCTTCTTGCTTTAGACTTTGTTGTCTTGCTAAAGTCATTCCTTGAGGGAATGTTTTTGTCCTCAAGTACGTTACCATTGGTTCACTCCATTCTGGTATAAGAGACACATGGTATAAAGTGGCATGTTCTATTGGTGGTCTTTCACAATAGACTGGACATTCCTTCCACAACCTATGGATATCCGCTTCCATAGATGTCCAGTACACTCCTAATCCATGTAGAGTCTGTAGGGTGCACTACTTTGAATGATGTTGCTTTAATGCACCTACATATGCTAACTGCAACCATTTGTCATATTCAAATTCCTCTATGTAGCAAGGAAGAATTCTCTAATTGTCTTGTTTATACATACTTCCTACAAGTAGCTAGTATCTTTGTGACTTGGTGATCTCTCCTTCATTGATCCTTATCGTAGGATTCTTTGGTCCAAATGTGAGTATATAGACAATAGGTTTAGCGCATTTGGGTACTACCTCAAGATTAAACAGGTATGCATCTGGTAGTTCATCCTCTATCCCTTGAGGGGCTTCTCCAATAGTTAACCATGGAAGATGATCGGCCCTGAGATGGGTCTTCCCCTTCCTAACTACTACTTCCAAGATGTACTCCATTAATAATAGAAACCATCATATCAATCGTCTTGTGTTACATGGCTTATTAACTAAGTACAACAATGCCTGATGATCTGTGAAGAACTTAAACTTATTTGCCAATAAGTAATGTCTCTATTTTTTTACTGCATAAATCATTCCTAATCCTTCATGCCTTGTGGTAATGTAATTTATTTCTGCTACATTTAGCTATCTACTTTCATATGCAATGAGGAGATCTATATTGCTCTCATTCATGGGTTGTGCTAGTATACACCCTCTGGCATAGTTGGATGCATCCGCATGCACATGGAATGGCTTACTCCAATCTGGTATGGTTAATATGGGTGTTGAACACAATCATTGTTTAAGTTCATTGAATGATTTCTCACATTCCTCCGTCCATTCGAACCTAGTCAAAAAAGAGTACAAAGGCTTTGCAATGATTGCATACATGTGTATAAATCGTCGATAGTAGCCAAAATGCCCCATGCAAGCTTGTAACATTTTTTGGCCTAGATAGGTCTACAATCACTCTAACCTTTTCTTCATCCGTAGAGATTCCATTCTTTGACACAACATGTCTTAGAATCTTGTCTTGCCTGACCATGAAAACACACTTTTCTAGGTTCAAGTAGGCCTAATTCTCTTGACATTTGTCAAAAACTTGCCTCAATTCAGGGATGTGGGTTTGTCTCATGTTAGAATGAGCACATAAATCATCCACATAAACTTCCAAATTCTTTCATAAAAACTCCTTAAAAATGTGACACATTAGCCATTGGAAAGTGGCGAGTGCATTTGTCAACCCAAATGGAATCACATGAAATGCAAATATGCCCCACTTTGTGGAAAAAGCCATCTTATTTTGACCTTTAGGAGTAATGGCTACCTAATTATAGCTTGAGAATCCATCAAGAAAGCTATAAACTTCCTTGCCCAAACGCGTTCCAATAAATGTTTCGTGATAGGAAGTGGGTAACTATCTCTGATCCTAGTGGCATTAACTATTTTAAGGTTAATACACACATGCAACTTTCCATTCTTCTTAGGTACAACCACAATGGGGGACACCCATTCAGTATGTTCAATTTTGTAAATAAATCCCGCTTTTATGAAACGATATATCTCTTCTTTAATTTTGGCTTCTGTATGGTTTTCGTTTAGAAGGCTTGGCTTATGGAGTCATAGAATTCTATGGGAGCAGATATCAAGGTCCACTCCTTTCAAATCCTTGTAACTCCAAAACACATCTCTATATTCTTGCAATAAGGCAGTTAACTCTTCTTTTGTTAAATCATGCCAAATATAAGTGCATTTATCTTCTCCTTCTTCAATCGCGACCACTATCTTTTTTGTTTTCTCTCGATTATCATATGCTTCTCCTATGCTTGCTTCTCGTTTCGGAATCCGTACCATGATCCTTCTATCTTCTATTTCATACTTCTTAAAATTCTCTGGTACTTCCATGAGGGGCTCTTCTTCCTCTGTCTTATGTGACTTCTTGCTTTCCCTCTTATGCTTACTCTCCTTGTTGACTGTGAGTGACTTGGGTTGTTTAGTTTGAATTTCTTTTCCTATCTTAAGGTTGATGGCTTCCACAAAGTAAAGATACTCCTCTTCTATTGAGTAGAAGGGTTCCATGATAATGGACTCTAGGTCCTCGTCGCTTGTCTTGTCGGGCTCTTGAGTCAAATCCATACATTCTTCTAGAATAGGCTCTTCATCTAAGATTTCTATCATAAATATGGAAATGTCATATCTGTCTTCATAACAGTGAGGGGTCCATTGTTCTTCATTCACTACGATATCCATGGTCGCTAAGATTTTTGCCCTACCGTGAGGTTTGAATTCCTCATTTGGGAACATTATGGGTGCATACACAGGGTCTTGAAGGGTTCGAGGATGTCATTTGAAACCTAAAGCTCCGGCTTCTAATCATTCTTCCTCTTGTTTAGATACCTTACACATCCACACATGAGTGTCCTCATGCAACCATGAAGGGTTTTATTCTATAGATTGCACAAACTCTGTTTCTTCAAGCATCCTATGGATGGTATTCCACTATATTGGGGGTACATCATGATGGGAATAATCCATCAGGTTGAATCTAGCGGTCACTCCTATATGTTGCAGGTACAAAGAGTTAGTTCTCGAATTTTGTACAATTTTCAATTGTCGCATAAATGGTCGTCCCAAAATCATCTCATATGCATGATCCCTTCCAAACTTGCAAATGACAAAGGTGTGCTCAAATTCTACACCACAAGTGGTGAGATATATACCTTCCAACAATCCTAATGGTTTCTCAATGTGTCCGTTGTTGAAGTTAGACATCAACAGAAGCACGCGAATAGCACAAGGAAGCAGGATAAGCTTGGAACACAACACAGAATACTGAATGTATTACCACTAGAATGTACAAAGATAAGTAACCCGTTAGGGCAATAGGCATATATACAAGCCAAGGGAGAAAAAACCAAAGGAAAAAGTGCCCTAGTGGTCCTAGTGTGTTCACACACATCACTACCTAAATATATCAACAAATGCCCCCTAGGAGTGATGCAGTGAACAAGGCGCTGGCACTCATGTATAAGGAAGTGCCAAGCTATGTGGGATCAATCCACAAAAGGAAGTAAGCCCAAAGCTTTGTGGAAAGCTTCAAACTTCTCCCTAGGTAGAGCCTTCGTGAAAAGGTCTACAATGTTCTTCTACATTGCGAGCATGGAACATAGGGTTCCTTTGGCAACTACCAATGTGCTTTGACTATCAGTGAAGATGGTGGTGGTAGAAGACTGACCAACACCCAAATCACCCATAAGGCATCTGAGCCATACACACTCAATAGTCATTGTGAAGGCTACCTATACTCAGCCTCACAACTGGAAGTCGCCCCAGTAGGCTTCCTCTTGCTCAACCAAGATATACATGAGCTACCAAACATGAAGCAAAATCCACTAGTGGACACATGAGTGTCATAGCAACGAGCCCAGTCAGAGTCACAAAAAGCATGTAAATCTAGCGGTAGTGATCCCCCCTTGGGATAAAACAATCCAAGTACTTGGGTACCACTCAAGTAGAAAAAAATGTGCTTAACTGCGTGCCAATGCTTGACATCTGGGCAATGCATAAATCTGCTCATCTGTGAGACAACAAACTGAATATCTGGTCGAGTAATGCATAATTAAATCAATCATCCAATAGTTTGTTGATAGAGAATAGCATCAAATGCATCTCAAGCATCACGAAGAACCAATCGTAAACATGTCTCCATAGGAGTGGTAATAGGTTTACAGTCTTCAAGGCCAAAATGCTACAATAATGTGTCAATATATTTGGTTTGATACAAAGCTATTCTACCATCAACTTGCATAAAGTAAATGCCGAAATAATGATGCAAATGCCCCAAATTTGACATCTCAAATGAGGCATGCAAATCAGCCTTAAAATCAGCAATATGCTTCTCATGAGGACCAATGAGCAGCATGTCATCAACATACACAACAATGATCAAAAGAACATCATTTGCATGCTTAACATATAGGTGCTTTCAGTTTTACTATTCTCAAAACCATGAGCAATCAAATAGGCATGTATCTTTTCATACCAAGCACATGATGCTTGCTTTAAACCATATAATGCCTTCTTTAACCTACACAGCTGGTTTTCATGCCCTTTCTACACAACGCCACAGGGCTGAAAAACATACACCTCTTCATGCAATTCACCATTCAAAAATGCAATTTTAATGTCCAACTGATGTACATTCCAACCACGATGAATTGCAAGCGCACAGATGCTACGAATAGTAGTCATTTGGCAAGTAGGAGCAAAGGTCTTATCAAAATCAATACCTCTTTCCTATGCATAACCCTTTGCAACAAGCCTAGCCTTATACCTATCAATTGTTCCGTCACGCTTATGCTTAAGCTTGTATACCCACTTGGTGCCAATGGCCTTCTTGCCAAGAGCCAAGTCACATAAAGACCTGGTACCATTTTTCATTATAGCATCACATTTAGATTGCATAGCATCCAGGGCCAATTTTTTGAATTTTGTGCTTCATCAAATGAAATAGGCTCATTCTCATCACAAAGACTAGAGGCAGCCATAGAATAGCAATCTGATGCAAAAGAGGCACTATGAGAGCCTGAATGAGTACGATATGATAGAGATGCATCTAATTTGTTGTCATGCAAAGTCTACACCAGCTATTTTGGCATAGTTTTTGCCTCCTCAATATCAACTCTCTCATCAACAAGTGCATCTTGTAAATCTGCATCAGAAATGGAATGATCTGCATCATCACATGGAACCTGCAAAGGTTGAGAAGTTGCCTCATTAGGACCACCACTAGACTGTCCACCTTAAAAAAGAGGCAACAAAGTATCGTACATCTCTTTGGAGCTAATAGATGTCTCCTTTGTACATGAAAGTAAAGGCTAAATAGCATCTTTCACAAAAACAACATCATAGCTAACCAAAATGCATTAAGTTTGTGGATGATACAGACGATAGCCTTTGCTTTCAAAACTATACCCAACAAAAATACATTTCACTGCTTTATCATCCATTTTTTTGCAATGTTGTTCAGGCACTAATGCATATGCTAGATAACCAAAAACGAGCAAATGAGCAACAGATGGCTTGCAACCATGCCAAGCCTCATATGGAGTGATAGACTACAATGCTTTAGTAGGAAACCTGTTAAGTACATATGTTGCACACATGACAGCCTCAAGCCACAAACTATGTGGTAAATCCTGACTCTTGACATGTTTATCGGGTGCCTCAACTTTGGGCAAAGAGGACACCATTTCAAAATTCTGTAGGCGTAGCAAACTAGCAAAATTCAGATGACCAAAGCATGCATGCCAAAGCTTTGCATCTAACATGGCCTGAGACTCATGTACTCCACATGCTAAATTATTCATAGATTTCTCATAGTCTAGGAGCTTATACAACCCACAACACAAAATGACAGAAGCAATAATCATGTGAACATTTGACAGATCATGAACTATACATCTATCATCAACAAATTTCACAGCCAAGCCAATTTTGGCTAAAGCTGAAACTGATAACAGATTCTTCTTGATCCCTGTCACATTCAAAGCATCCAACAATGTAAAGGAACTACCGTTAGCAGTAGTCAGAATGATCTTACCAAATCCCATAACAGGATAAGAGGAGTTGTTGGTGCATGTGATAGTATTCCCTGTAGGGGCAGGCTCAAGTGAAGATAAGAAACTGAGTTGCAAGGTAATATGTTTGGTTGGCCCACTATCATATTACCAAACATCTGAGTCTACTACAGACATACACTGTTCAGGAGAAGATGGGTCAAAATTGCAAATAATAGTAAACGCCCATTCTTCATTCTGCACTAGATTAGTAGACTCTGCTTTTTGTGTAGAGGCTTCTGCAACAACCATTCCAACCTCTTTTTTCTTTGCCTCATTTGCAGCTAGTTTTGAATAATTTTTTATGACATGATCATTTGCTTTACAATACTTGCAAAACAATTTCTGCTTTTTTGCTTTCTTGTCATCTCTGTCATCCTTCTTCGATTGTGCAGAACTAGCAGATTTCTGCGTACTAGTAGAAGAGTTCCATTTACCTTTGCCCTTTTGACTAGCAAGGAAAGCTTGATCTACAACACACATAATGGACATGTTTTGCATAGACTGATCTTCTTGCAACAGAATAGAGACTAACTCCTCAAATGTTAAGGCATTTGGATTGCCTTTCATCATCAAATGAAGAGTAGAAGCAAAACTTTAGTATGAATGGAGAAGACTATTCAAGACAGTCTTCACAAGTGAGCTATTAGGAAAGACTTCATCAACAAAAATTAACTGTTCCTTCAAATCTTTGATCTTTGTTAGAAAATTTTCCATAGAATCACCTTCATTCATATGCTCACTCTCCAATTGTTTTTGGAGGTAAGCAACACGAGCCTCATTCCTAGCCTGGTACAATATGGTAAGTGTATCCCAAGCATCCTTAGCTATTTTATAAGGGCGAATGTGAGGAATAATGGCACGTTTGATAGACAAGGCTTTCAATGCATGTACTTGAGCATCTATGCCATCCCAATGAATTTGTTGTGATGTAGGTGTAGGAAAACTACAGCACAAATAAGAATCTACAAAATAGAACCATCTTCGATGCCATCTGCATCAGCTTCAGTACCTGTATTTGTAAGTGTAATAGGATATTTTTCAACACCCTGCACAATATTCCACAGTCCTTTTGCAATCAATACATGATGCATCATATAAGCCCACAATGCGTAATTCATACCATCCAACTTATCCTCAACAACCAACATACGAATACATCACTACTTTCAGCCATGGCCACTGAGTAAAATACCCTTATGCAGAAAAATGATTGTATCTGAAAACGTTGGACAGAGCTACTCTAACGAGTTCTACTAAACATGTAGCATGCTTCGAGATGCTTATATTGGCAAACCAAAACCTGTATATGTCTTTGGTACAAAAAGACGAAATAGCCTACACAACCACTGCGATGGTGCATTGGTAGGCTAAAATGAGCTCAGATCGCAATTTCGGCACACACAACAAAGTTTTTTGATCTCCTAATCACCCTGAGTATGCTCACCAAAATTCATGTGATTCTGAGACTATGATCGGAGGGGTGATGATGATGCCCTAGATGAAGCAATGACCTACTTTGATACCAATTGTTGGATTTAGACGTTTGCGGAAGCACACAAATAGCACAAGGAAGAAGGAGAAGCTTGGAGCACAACACACAATACTGAATGTATTACCACTAGAATGTACAAAAATAAGTAACCCATTAGGACAATAGGCGTATATACATGCTGGGGGAAAAAACCTCCTAAAGAGGGAAAAAAATTACCTCGGTGGTCCTAGTGTGTTCACACACATCAGTACTTAAATATATCAACATCCGTCAGCCATTTGTAGCTTCATTCTTGTGGGTCTTAGTGATGGCTTACCCTAGTGTTTCAATAAGGAAGTGGTCATTATGGTTACTCGAGCACCTGAATCTAGGATCGCTTTGGTGGTGTAGCCTTGATAGGTGTCTTGAAGATAGGTATTACCTTCCTCTCCCTCACTCATATCTCCAATTCTTTCCACGAGTATTTCTAGTACCTTCTTGTGTGAACCTCCCTGAGAGCGAGTGGTAGCCATCTCTGGGAACTTGTTGGCTACATGCTTCCACAACTTGGGTTTAATCTTCAGTAATTCTACCAAAGTGAGATGAAACTGCACTTTAGTGTTCTTTATCACATCTGTGTTTCTTGGAATTATTGACTCTTCATTTCTAACTATTATGGTGGGTGGTCTCATACTGATAGACTTAGCTTCCCAAGGTCTAGTGAAGTGAGGTAATTCTTGTAAAGAATTAGATTCAAAATTTGTTTGTTCATTGAGTTGCTCCTCTTCTAGTGGGTTGTATATCGAGGGTATGTCTTGGGGAAATTCTTCCTGTGCATCATCTATCTCTTGAATGCGGGGTGGGTTTCTTGATTTTATCTCCACTTTTCTTCTTGGATTTCCCTTAAAAATCCCTGTGAGTACTTGTGTATGGAAGATTCTCCCATTTAGTAGTATTTGATACTTGAGATACGGATGGTGCATCACCTTCATGTGCCTTAGGAGTAGTAGGGTTCTTCTGCATGCTCCTTTTTTCATTACTAGAAATCAAGTGTTCTAACCTCTCCAATAGTGCTTGAAAGCATAACTCTGGTTTTGCTATATTGCTCCAATTGATATATTGAGAGGCCTCAAACATAGTTTGGGCTAATTCTACCATCTTCATACAAAGCTTAGTTCTTTTGATTTCTAAGTCTGCTCTTGAATAATTCTTGCTTAATTCTACTTCATGGGGTCCTTCTCCTAATCTTGTGTGGTATGCTCAAAACATCATGTCTAAATTTTCACGTATGGGTTCAACTAAAACAGATCCTCATTTTTTATTCGGGGTCTCCTGATTTGACTCTTGCAAAGTTGATTCTAAGATTTTAGCCCTAATCTCCTTTAGACTTCCTTCCAACTCACTTATTTTCATAATCCTGTTGTCAGGATCTTGCTCACGCTCAAACAGAGGTTACGAACGCAGAAAAACACACCCAAGAATAAACGCAACAAGAGACGAGAAAGTACGCAGATTGGGTGCCATCTCCCCCCACGCACTCTGTTTCGACAGTCCACAGAGTGCATGTATTTATAGGACTTTTGATTACATCGAAAATAGTGGTTACATGAGGGCGGCTTCGAAAAGCAGGCGTGAAACTAAAAGTTGGTAACTTTTACAGAAAGCCATTACTTTGAATAATAGAAACTGCGGTCTACAACGACCCTTATTCTAACCATTACTTTTCTAACAATAGAACCTTCTACGCAGGTTTATTTACAAGCTAAATAATAATTATTCGGATTATTGATGTCCGCCCTTTCACGCCTTGCACGCTCCTCACGAACCTTCAGCTGCTATATCAAAAACATATTAATACATTAATAATTTAACAGTTTAACAATGCCTTGTTCAATAATATACAACATGCCTCTCAGTTGACAAGCAACTGACCTCAGTTGATAAAATAATTCAACACTCTAACAATTATAATGTAGTGTTCAACATATTCCATATTACTATTACAATCCAACAATGCATTGGCCAACATATTTCATGTTACAATCCAACAATGCATTGGCTACTCGATATTTCAATCCAACAATGCATTGGCTATTCCATATTTCAATCCAACAATGCATTGTTCAACATATTCCATAAGGTATAACATGCCCCTCAGTTGAACAAGCAACTGACCTCAGGTGATAAAAGAATAAACATGGATGGCCAGTCACATGTTTCATCACTGAATAATAAAAAAAATAGGCATGTGCCATGTAAAAGTACATGCATGGAAATGTTCATGGAGCTGTTACATTAATGTGTTTGTGTATGATATGCAGAAATTAAGTGGTCATAATGAGGTGTTAATTGTGTTTTATGTATCCATTGACATTCTTCAATAGAGTGATTTTTGTACTTAACCAAATATCAATGATATTGAGTACCTGTGCGTGTAGTAGTGACATCATGATCAATGATTTTCTCAAGAACTAAGATTTCAGATTGTTCTTCAATTAAAGGAGGATCATCAAGAAGTGGAGCAAGTGGTAAAGTTCCTTTAAAGGGTTTAAGTAAGCTAATATGAAAAGAATTATGTATAGTCCAATGGGATGGAATATCTAATCGAAATGAATTATCATTAATTTTTTCTATAATGCGAAACGGTCCATAATAGTGTGGTGCAAGTTTAATTTTAGGATGCTGCAAAATATTTTTGAGACGTCTTTTAATTATTCGCAACCATACAAAATCATGTTCCTTGAATTCTTTGGCTAATCGTTTAGTATTGATAATACGTGTATATCGCTCTTGACTTTTCCTAATGTGCTCGTGAACATCATGAAGTATAGAAACGTGATCTTGAGCAATAGAATCAGCCATCGGAATGTCGGTTTGGGTGAGGGACATGTGAGTGGGAAGCTTTTTACCAAAAACTATTTCAAAAGGTGCACGACCAGTAGTGGTATGTGAAGTGTTATTGTAAGCAAATTGAAGCAATGGCAACTTTTCATCCCAGTTATTAGGATTATCTAATGAATAACAACGCAATAAATCAAGAATAGTACTATTTGTAGCCTCACTCTGTCCATTACTTTCAGGATGAAATGCAGAGCTAAAATCTATTTTAGAACCAAAATGTTGAAATAAGGCAACCCAAAAATGATTACAAAACCTAACATCACGATCAGATAACATTACTTTAGGAAATCCATGATGTGGAAAAATGCATTTAATGAATAATTTTGCAGCTTGAGGTGCAGTCAAAGTTTTTCTACATGGAATGAAATATGCATATTTACTAAACCTATCAACTATTGTCCAAATCATATCATTATGTGATGAAGTGATAGGTTTGGACAATAGTTGATAGGTTTAGTAAATATGCAGATTTGTTCCCATGGTTCATTTGGAATAGGAAGGGGCATTAATAATCCAAATGGTTTACCATGATGACGTTTGACACGCTGACATACAATGCATTGAGAAACATAATGTGCAATGTCTTTTTCCATATGTGGCCAAAAGAAGAAATCTTTGCAAGCAGAAATAGTGCTCTGTATGCCTCTATGACCCATGTAAGATGGTTCATGCATTTCTTTAATGAAAAAATCTTTAAAAGTTTGGGTTATGCACAATCTATGTTGAAAATAGAGAAAACCATTATGAAATGTATAATGTTCATCAGATAAAGATGCAGCATTATTGAAGTCATGCCATGCACGTGAAAAATACAAATCAGATGCATAAGTGGAAACCATGTCTTGAAAAGAATGAATTTGAATGGCAGAAATATTATTCAAAACAACGGAATTCGAAGGAAAACGGCTAAGAGCATCAGCTACGACATTAGCTTTACCAGGTTGATATTGTATCATGGGTTGGAAATTTTGAATGAATGATGCCCATTTAAGATGCCTATCAAAGATTAAGGGCTGACTTAATAAATGCTTAGTAGCCTGTTGATCGGTTTTGATTAATACTTCAGAGCCCATAAGATAGTGTTTCCAAATTTGTAAAGCATGCACAACTGCTAACAGTTCTTTATCATACGTACTATAATTCTGTTCTGAGGGTTTAAGCTTTCTACTCTCAAATGCAATGGGATGGTCATTTTGCATCAGAACAGCACCTATTCCTGAACCGCTAGCATCAGTAACAACATGAAAGGGTTGTGAGAAATCAGGTAATTGTAAAACAGGTGCATGTGAAAGTGCATGTTTAAGTTTGTCAAAGGACTGTTGTTGGGTAAATCCCCATGCAAATTTTATTTTCTTTTTCAACAACAAAGTAAGAGGCAATGCTAAATAAGAAAAATTTCGAACAAACTTCCTATAGAAACTAGCCAACCCAAGAAAAGAACGAACATCATTGACTGATTGTGGTGTAGGCCATTCTATGATAACTCTAATCTTTTTCGGATCCACATGCACACCTTCACTTGAAATAATATGTCATAAATATTCTAGCTTACGCTGAAAGAAATAACTCTTTTCAGGATTAGCATAAAGTGTGTTTTCTCGTAACAAATGAAAAACTGTTTCAAGATGCTTTTCATGTTCACTATCATTCTTACTGTAAACAAGTATGTCATCAAAGAATACAAGAACAAAAGCTTGGTAATCAAGAAAAATATTGTTCATCATTCGCGCAAATGTAGCAGGGGCATTAGTAAGTCCAAAGGGCATTACCATAAATTCATAATGGCCATTTTGAGTTCTAAATGCAGTCTTAAAAATATCACTTTGTGTCATACGAATCTGATGGTAACCCGATTTAAGATCAATTTTACTAAAGACACGAGCTCCTCGTAACTTATCTAAGAGATCATCTATTCGAGGAATAGGGTATCTATTCTTGATCGTGATCTTGTTAAGAGCCAATCAATGCACATTCGATAAGTTTTATTCTTCTTCTCTACTAAAGAGAACTGGTGCTCCAAATGGGGAAGAACTAGGCCTTATAAGTCCTTTTTGTAGTGGGTCTTTTACTTGATTTTCTATTTCCTTTTGATGTAATGGGCCATGTCTATAAGGTGCGTTATGAGGAGGAGAACTACCAGGGACTAAGTCTATGCTATGGTCAAAGGATCCTCGAGATGGTGGTAGTTCAGAGGGATATTCAGACATAAAACAATCCTTATAAGTACTCATGAAAGGTTTATATGCATCTGAAAGTGTATGAGTATAATCATTGATGACATTGACAAAAACAATGCATGAGTTAAATCCTTTCCTAAATGCACGCTTTGCTTGAGTGTGACTAATCAATGGAAATGGCTGGAAATCATGTCGTGCAGACAAAGTAATGATTTGACCTTTGAAAACAAACTTAAAGGTATGAGTATGGTAGTCAATAAGTGGGTTATAATGGTGACGAAAAGGCATACCTAGTATAACATCATAAGATTGCAAAGGTGCAATTAAAAATGTTCGTGAGTCAACATAAGGGCCTATGCTAATCGTAACATCTTGCACTTCTCGTGTTACATTATAACGACTACCTTGAAATGCAGCTTTCACTTTATACAAAGAAGGAAACGTTTGTAATTTAAGTTCTTGTACTAATAAATGTGAAATGAAGTCATGTGAACTACCATCGTCATGTAGAATTTTAACTAGTTTGTTATTTATTGTACCCTGCATGCAAAGAAGAGAGTGTAAAGAGATATCGTTACCCAAGGTACTTAAGTCCTTCTCCAGTGATTCCTCTGTCCAAACAGGAGGAATTTCTTCATTATAGACCTCCATGTTATGCAATCGAGCTGTAGCCTGTTTCATATGAAGAGGTTGCAATCTGCACCTTATTTTTGTATGTCCATGTTTACCACAATTCCAGCAAGTGATTCGTGGTCGCTTCTGTTGGGCATTCACTGCTGAAGTTTGAAGGGTAGGTGGTTTGGTTGGTTGGAGAGATGAAGCAACGGGTGAAGTTGAGTAATTGGATTGTAGAGGTCGAGGAAAACTAGGGTAAGATGGGGCATTAAAATTACGCTTCATAGGGAATGAAGGTTTAACAGGAAATGGTCGTGGATGTGGTTGTTGTAGACGGAGTGACTTGGTTATGGACTGGAATTCTTTTTCTGCATCATAAGCAAAAGATATAGCCTCGTTGAGGGTTGTAGGTCGTAGGGTGTGAAGCTTAGCTTGGATACCCACTTCCAAACAATCTTCGTATTTCTGCTGCAAGATATCCTCTGATACATCTTCAAGCATTCGTACAAGTAGTAAATTTTTCCAGAACCGCTCTGTGTAGGTAGTAACCGTATCACCCTCCTTCCATGTAAGGGTCGTCCATGCTCGTCGAACATGCAAATGGTATTAAGGAGGAAGAAATGAATCCTTCACGTTTTCTTGAAAAGCCTTCCAAGTTGTTGGACGCTCCGTACTGTGTCGCAGGACATTCCACCAGAGTTGAGCTTTACCTACTAAATAGTTAGTGGCAAATTTAACTTTTTCACTTTCAGCATACATTTCATCGGTATAAAAATCATCAAACTGCGACAACCAAGAAAGTACTAAAGGACCATCCTTTCGGCCATCAAATCGTAGAAACTGGTAGTTTCTATTACCAATCTTTGAATGAGTAACATCAGATTGGGCAGACACAATAGCTTTTACTACTCTCGTAAGGTTGTCTTCCTCAGCTTGCATCTTTTGGAGGATTTCATCACGTTGTCGGATCTCGTTCTGAGCTCCTTGAAGCTCATGCTGCAAGAGCTCTATTTGTTGTTCAAGTGTTGCCGCAGGTAGAGGTGAATTACCGTAATCCTCCATGGAGCCTTGGGTGCCAATGTTGCCAATGTATTGCCTAAGTTATTGCCTAAGTTCTTTGCCTAAGTCGACGCCTTGGAGTAAGCCGAAGGAGAAGACGTAGGTGAAGACGTACGTTTACTCCAAAGGAGAAGACGTAGGTTTACTCCGAAGGAGAAGACGTAGGTGAAGACGTAGGTTCTAGTTTTGGATCAGAAACAGAAACCGAAACCAAAACCGAAACCGAAACCGAAACCGAAATCGAAACAGAAACAGAAACAGAAGCAGAAGCAGAAGACAAAAGCCGAAACCGAAACCGGAGACGGAGATGGAGATGGAGATGGAATCGGAATTCAGATGAGAAGACGTAGGTGAAAACGTAGGTGAAGACGTAGGTTTTGGTTCTGGATCAGAAACAGAAACCGAAACCGAAACCAAAACCGAAACAGAAACAGAAACAGAAGCAGAAGCAGAAGACAGAAGCCGAAACCGAAACCGGAGACGGAGATGGAGATGGAGATGGAATCGGAATTCAGATTCAGAATCGCGAACAGAGAACAGAGTCCTCTGTATTGACGCGTGCAGAGCTCTGATACCACTGTTGTCAGGATCTTGCTCACGCTCAAACAGAGGTTACGAACGCAGAAAAACACACCCAAGAATAAATGCAACAAGAGACGAGAAAGTACGCAGATTGGGTGCAATCTCCCCCCACGCACTCTGTTTCGACAGTCCACAGAGTGCATGTATTTATAGGACTTTTGATTACGTCGAAAATAGTGGTTACATGAGGGCGGCTTCGAAAAGCAGGCGTGAAACTAAAAGTTGGTAACTTTTACAGAAAGCCATTACTTTGAATAATAGAAACTGCGGTCTACAACGACCCTTATTCTAACCATTACTTTTCTAACAATAGAACCTTCTACGCAGGTTTATTTACAAGCTAGATAATAATTATTCGGATTATTGATGTCCGCCCTTTCACGCCTTGCACGCTCCTGACGAACCTTCAGCTGCTATATCAAAAACATATTAATACATTAATAATTTAACATTTTAACAATGCCTTGTTCAATAATATACAACAAATCCATTTCCTCTTGAATCCTTCCAAGATTTAGTTTTTCTTGCACTAGACTCTCCAACTTCGCTATTCTCAGCTATTTTATCATGGTTTGATTGTTGACTTTGCAACTGTGCCAAGGCTCTCGTTATCATTTGGATAGGTACAAATGCTAGTTTAGATCCGTTTGAGGTGTGTACAATGCCTATAACACTTATGGGTGTCACTTTAGAGGCAGTGGTAGGGTTCTTAGGGCACTCTCTTATGACATGCTCTTTGCCACATTCCACAGTAAAACCTTGAAAGTTGTAATAGTGTGATTGTCCTACTATAGGAGGATGTGGGCACTCCTTTATGTAATGATCTCCTTAGCACCTAAAACATGGTCCTTGGGGCCCTATTAACTTGGCAGCCTCAACTGGGTCATGGGATGGGATTGGCGTACATTACATTAGTGTAGTCTGGCTCCTAGTTGGGTTCCAATGGTGGACTCTCATAATGGTGTGTTTCCTTGTGTTTTGGTGACTCAGTGTAGTATGTGGGTGGACTATCTAGATGGGTGCTACCTTTCGGAAGTTGATGTGTGATGCCTTTAAAGAGTTCTTGTGTTACAATTTGGAAGTCTATGTTGATGACCTATGTGGTCATTCCAACATTAGACAAACACATATACCTGAGCTCAGACAAATCTTTGACAAATGTAGAGAAATCGGGTCTGTTTGAACCCAAAAAAAGTGTGTTTTCATGGTCAGGCAAGTCAAGATTCTAGGACACATAGTATCAAAGAATGGCATATCCACGGACAAGGAGAAAATTAGAGTAATTCCAAAGCTACCTAGGCCAAAGAATGTCAAGGACGTACAAGTTTTCATGTGGCATTGCAGCTATTATCAATGTTTCATTCACATATATGCGATCATTGCAAAGCCTTTGTACTCCCTTTTGACTAACTTTCAGTGGACAGAAGAATGTGAAAACTCCTTTAATGAGCTTAAGCGACGACTATGTTCAACACCAATCTTAACTACACGAGATTGGAACAAGCCATTCCATGTTCATGTGGATGCATCCAATTATGCTATTGGGTGTGTGTTAGCACAACCTACTGGTGAAGGTAATATGGATCTTCCCATTGCTTATGCTAGTAGATAGTTGAATGTGGCTAAACAAAATTACACTACTACCGAGAGAGAAGGATTGGGCATGGTATATGCAGTTAATAAGTTTAGACATTATTTGCTTTCAAATAAGTTTAAATTTTTAACAAACCATCAAGCTCTATTATATCTAGTGAACAAACCATGCAATATAGGTAGATTAGTAAGATGGTTCCTCTTACTAATTAAATATGACTTTGAAGTTGTGGTTAGGAAAAGTAGGACTCACCCCAGAGTAAATCACCTTTCTAGACTAGCTTCAAGAGAGTCCCCTCAAGGAGTATCAGATGACCTTCCTCATGCTTATTTTTTCAATCTAGAAGTAGTGCCTAAATGGGCCAAAGCTATAGTGCCTATTCTCGCCTTTGGACCTAAACATCCTATTCTCAGAACCAAAGATAAAGAAGTAGTGAGATCCCAAAAATACCACATATTGGCAGGAAGTGTATATAAGCAAACCAATTAAGGCATACTGACTTGCTGTGTAGACGAAGATGAGCATGCAAAGTGGTTGCAAATAGCACATGTAGGTGCACTACAACAACATCACTCCAAACATCAAACCCTATGGACTCTACAAAGATTAGGTGTATATTGGCCAATGTTGGCAGTAGTCAGACGCATAGAAGATGCGGAAGCATGTGAAGACAGAGCATAACGAAGTAGCAAGGAGTCAGACGAATCATTTTCCAAAGAGTTATGTTTTATAAATACTTTTCAAAACCTCCAACAGTGATTTTCATCACTTTTGTACCATATGTAGCATAGAAAAACCCTTTTTGTAATTTATAGCTCCATTTTGTGCAAGCCGAGGAGTCCTCGAGCTTGAGAAGCTTAGGTAGAATGACCGTACCAATTTTGGTTATTTTTAGACATCGTTTACCCTTTCAAATAGCATCTAGAACCTATTTTTTAACTATGCCGGACACTAGATGTGAAACCGGTCAAAACTAGTCTAGAATCTATAAAAAGAGCTAGAGAGCTCATTTTTGAGGTTAGCTTGTATGAGTAGAGAGAGCTTAGAGCTATTTTGAGCTTGTAAGAGTGTTCTTGAGTAATAGAGTTGATTTCCTACCTTCCATTGTGTCTTGCTTGTCTCTTCATTGTGTGTGTGTATGTGTGTGTGCATCTTTGTGCTTCTCACCATCACTCTCACTTCATCTCATATTCACGATCTTCATATCACTCCTATCTCTTCCGCGGATTGACATTAAGGAGGTGGAGCTTCTTAATGTGGTTCTCACCATTGTGCTAGAGCAACACCAAATTTGGTGCCGTTGTCGGGGATCGAGTTTAGGGTGAATGTGTGATGGTAAGAGTATAGCAAGAAGTGGCGTTGGAAGGTAAAACAATTTTAGTTTTTGTTGTTGTTTTCACTTATTTTTTGTGTTTTTCACCTCCCCCACACTCCATCTTCACCACCGCATCATCATCTTCCACTCCAAAAAAATAAAAAAATTCACCATATCCACCCATTCTCCTCATTTCCCCTCATTTGTGCATGCGAGAGAGAGAGAGAGAGCTTTTGTGCTTGCATGTGCTTTTGTGCTTTTGAGTTTTCTTGTAGGTACAGTGCTCCAGAGCATCACGAAAGCTGCAAGGCAAGAAAATCACTTTCTGTCAAAAAATGCCGATTGTGTCAGATCATCACGATGGTCTGCCAAGTTCGGAATTTGAGGTAAGCGAGTTCATCACGTTGTAGAGCATCCTTGCGCATATAGGAATCCACACTTGCATTGCAAAAATTTGCATTTTGGTGGACCATCGCGATTGGCTCACGCCATCGCGATTGTGTCACACCATCGCGATTGGCTCACGCCATCACGACGGCTCGGTCGGACCATCGCGACGGTTCACTTGAACCATCGCGACGGTCCCTGACCATTGCGACGATCCCGTCGACCCCACGCCATCGCGCTGATGCTGCCATGTGGCAAGCTAGACCATCACGATGATACCCTTAGACCATCGCGATGATACCCTTAGACCATCACGACGCCTCAAAATTCAAACCATCGCGATTGGCTCAAGCCATCGTGCCTCGACTATCGTGACGGGCTCACGCCATCACGATTGTCCCGTTGACCGTTGACCGACACCATCACGATTGCTAGCTGATTAGACCATCGCAATGGTTCATTCACACCATCGTGATTGCTCACATTTACACCATCGCGACAGTACGCTCCTTCGGACCATCGCGATTGTGCCATGCCATCGCGACGGTTCACCTGGACCATCGCGACGGTCCCAGATCATCGCGATTGTTGCAGACCATTGCGATTATCCACCCCAAACGCAATTTTTAGGGTTTGATTTTTTGACCAAATTTGGGGCTATTTCTTGAAATTTTTTGGGTGATTGCAATCATAGGAGACCCCTTAGCTCATATTTGGAGAGAAACCTGTTTGTTAGTTTTTACCCCCTAGGACCTGAACGCTCATATCTTTTTCATCCGAAATCTGTTTTTTGAGCTTTATAGCTTGTTAGAAAGCTCTTTAGGAGTACTATGTGACCTCAACTGTTTTTTTTTTTAAGAAGACGTTTTTTTTAGAGAGGATAAATTGAGGTTGACCATCTTAGGGACTAGAAAGCCAAGGGGCATTGAAATTGTGGGCAAAAGGGAAGGGACCTTTTAAAAGTGTATATATTCAAGTGCTTGATCATCCATTGTGAATTGGTCTAAACATTGGTTTTCTGCAGGTCTAGCAAGGGTGATCAAGGACCAACAAAGCAAGGCAGTGAAGAACGCAGGGCTTGGGAAGTGTGACTTCTTGGGCATCAGAGCAACCAAAGCAACTGACTTGAGGTTGGAAGAATACTCAACCCCCTCAGTCAATTACTAGCTTAAGCTAAACGTTAGCATTGTGGATTAACAACAATAGGAACGATCAAGTTCAAGGGATTTAATTTTTTAAATCCAAGACTAAAGTAAAGGTGTGTGATACGAAAACCTAAAGGAAAAGAATTAAAGTTTGACGGAACGAGAACTCAAAAGTACCACGGAAAGATGATTCCTGATGCATACAGTTAGACAAGACAAGAACTTAAAGGCATTTAAAAAAAGGAAACAAGCAATAAAGAACAAAGAACCATTGACGATCTGGGCGTGTACTGAGTGTGCAAGGAAGTAAGTTCATGAACCTTATATCAGGCAAGCATATAGGTAAGTCAGATCGACGAAGCCTTAGATCATCAGAAGCAAGCGTAGGAACTACTGCACGATCGTGGGCACAACAATTCAATAATAGTTACCCTTACGAGTTGAGCTCAGATACGAGTGAATCGAAAATGGCTTTTAGCACGGAAAGACCTGAAGGAGGGTCAAACATAGCATATTTGGAAAGACCCAAAGGACCCTATAGAACTTAGTTAGAATTTCTCTGATGGTTTGCGAAGACAAGTGGTGCAAATGCACAACCCGGATCAACCCATTGGACTGGAACGTCCAGTGGTAAAATTTGAGAGAGACGTATACATAGACAAAGAAAGAACGATGTACATCATAAGTACTCAGCCAAACAATACCAATGAGTTTGGTGTAATTCAGTTAGAGACGGAAGCTAAAGCCCAAGGAAAGAGCCATTAGAAGAACCTAGAACACCTAGAGGGAAATCTATACTAACAAGAGTGCTAATCCCAGAGTTGATCCCTCAGGATAACCGAAGGATAGAGTTGTTTGTGAATAAAGAAGCTGATGAAGCATTTTGGAGGTACAGAACGGAACAACCTAGTGAGGTAGGCACCATCACAATCTATGAATTTAAGGACCCAGATACACCTGGAAAGGCGGTATACCTGGATGCAACTTTAGAAAGAGTATGTGTGGTACCAGACCACGCAAGAAATCCCTACACATGGAGAGGTGAGTTAGTATTTCCTCCATCATGAGCAAATGTAAACACAAGCCATCAAGGGGCAAGAACATCCTCAGCCCATGGTAATCAAAGAGAGAAAAACAAAGAGAGACCTGAAGTACGTTTCAATCATCCCATAGGGAGAGATAGAACCACCATAGACACGGACAGAGTGGAAAGACAAAGAGAACCTAGAATACTAGGTGGTAGAGATGATTTTCCTCTACCTAGACCACGTGAACACGCAAGAATATTGAGACCCACTCAGTTAGTAAAGTCCATGAAAAACTATTTTGATGGGACAGGAGATCCCTATGACCATGTTGCAGAATTTAAGCAAGTACTACGAGCAGAACAAGTAGAAGATATGTTTACGTAATATAAGGCATTTGGACTAACGTTAAATAATAGAGCTTTAACTTGGTTCCAACCATTGCAACAAAGGCAATTTAGAGACATCCATCACTTTTTAGAGACATCCATCACTTTTTAGGGTCATTCATCACTGAATTCTCTAAAAGTGGGATCAGACATGACACGTCTTCGTTGATTCATAGCTTCAAACAAACCCCTCAAGAAACAGTTAGACTTGCAGGACGTAGGTTTAGACAATATGTGGAGAGATGCCCAATGCAAGAGCTACCCTCACAGGCCAAGCAAGTGTCATTGTTTTTAGACGGCTTGTTGAGCTCTAAACTACGCTCCTATGTATACTTGAAGGAACCCAGAACGCTAGAGAAGTGTGTAAGAATTTGCATATACATTGAAGACAGCTTAGGAGACGAGTTGGAACTCTCAAAGGTCTATAAGGACTCGGACTGTTCATCTCTAACATCTTCAAAACTGTCTAGCTCGATAGAAGACCTAGCAGAAAAAGTGGCCCAGAAACTAGGAGTTTCTATAAACAGATGCCTAGGTTAGCAACAAACAAGCGTTGTTACACCTATGGTGGTGATCATATGGCAAATGTGTGTCCCAATGCAACACCACCACAAGCCAACCCTAGTGGCCAGTACTGTACAATTGAGAGACGATACACAAATCACACGGCTCAAGACTGCCCATACAACAAACAAGCAGTGAGACAGAGTTACCCGCAAGCATACCAGTGCCTTCATCACCCTTGATCACAGAGAGTGACCTCGAAGCCTCTAGATATCTTAATTGGAATAACATGGCAAAACCTGAATTACATTTTCAAGGATTAATGGAGAGGCTAGAATACTTGATTGATAACAAGGAGAAAAAGGATCAGCATAGGAACCCTATTGCCTCACAGACACAGGAAAGGAATACACCATCCCTGTCTCAAGTACCAAACACAGACGTTGAGGACAACCTGTCTTCCATACATAGGTATTCACATGAATTCTTGAGAGAAATCCAAGAAGAGAAGTGGAGAAAAGAACAAGGAACCCATCCTCCTATTCAAGAAATAGACGACTTGCAAGAGCAATTTCCCCAAGACATCCCCTCTATTTACAATGATGTAGAGGAAGAGCAACTGAGTGAACACACAGGTTTTGAATCCAATTCTTTGCATGAATTGCCTCAGTTCACAGGACCTTGGGAAGCTAAGTCTATTAGTATGAGAGCACCCACAATAATAGTGAGGAATGAAGAATCAGTGATTCCTAGAAACACGAAAGTGATAAAGAACACTAAAGTACAATGCCATCTTACTCTAGCGGAGTTGTTGAAGGTTAAACCAGAATTGTGGAACCATGTAGCAAATCAATTCCTTGAGCTTGCCACTATTCCCTCACAGGTAGGTGTTGATATATTTAGGTAGTGATGTGTGTGAACACTCTAGGACCGCCGGGGCACTTTTTTCCCTCTTTAGGAGGTTTTTTTCCCCCGGCTTGTATATACGCCTATTGCCCTAATGGGCTACTTATCTTTGTACATTCTCTAGTAATACATTCAGTCTTGTGTGTTGTGCTCCAAGCTTCTTCCTCTTCCTTGTGCTGTTCGCGTGCTTCCGCAGACGTCTAACTCCAACAATTGGTATCAGAGCAGGTCGTTGATTCTTCTAGGGCGCCGTCGACACTCCTCCGTTTGCAATCTCAGATTCGCACAAAATTTGGTGAGCATACTCAGGGTGTTTTCGAGATCAAAACCGCTTCGCTTTGTGGTGCTGAAATCGCGATCTGAGCTCGTTTCGGCCTCCGAACGCACTATCACAGTGCTTGTGCAGGCTATTTCGTCCTTTTGTGCCAAAGGTATATACCAGTTTCTGTTCGCCAGTTTAAGCATCTCGAAGTCTGCTACAGGTCTAGCAGAACTCGTCTGGGCAGTTCTGTTCAACTTTTTGAGATACAGTCAATTTTCTGCATCAAGGTATTTTAGTCACCGGCAATGGCTGAAAGCAGTGATGTATTCCGTATGTTGGCTGTTGAGGATAAGTTGGATGGTACCAACTACCCATTATGGGCTTATATGATGCGACATGTACTGGTTGCAAAAGGATTGTGGAACATTGTGCAGGGTGTTGAAAGACGTCCTGTTACACCTGTAACGACAGGTACTGCAAATACAGGTGTTGGAGCTGATGAAGATGGTGTCGAAGATGATATTCCGCAGATTCTTGTTCGTGCTGCTGTTTCTGTTGCACCTACTGCAGAGCAGATTCGTTGGGATGGCAGAGATGCCCAGGCACATGCATTGATAGCTTTGTCTGTCAAACGTGCCATTATTCCTCACATTCGCTCTTGCAGAACAGCAAAGGATGCTTGGGATACACTTACCACTTTGTACCAGGCTAGGAATGAGGCTCGTGTTGCTTACCTCCGAAAACAGTTGGAGAGTGAGCACATGAATGAAGGTGATTCGATGGACAGTTTTCTTACAAAGATCAAAGACCTGAAGGAACAATTGATTTCTGCTGATGAGGTTATACCAGATAGCTCACTTGTGCAGACCGTTCTGAATGGCCTTCCTGATTCATATCAGAGTTTTGCCTCTACTCTTCGATTGATGATGAAAGGCAATCCGAATGCCTTGTCATTTGAGGAATTAGTCTCTGTTCTGTTGCAGGAAGATCAGTCCAGGCAGAACAGGTCCATTATGCGTGTTGCAGATCAAGCTTTCCTGGCTAGTCAAAAGGGCAAAGGAAAATGGAGCTCTTCTACTAGTAAGCAGAAATCTGCAAATGCTGCACAATCGAAGAGCCAGGATAAAGATGAAAAGAAATCAGAAAAGCAGAAATTGTTCTGCAAGTACTGTAAAGGAAATGATCATATTATAAAGAACTGTCCAAAACTCGCTGGTAAAGAGGCAAAGAAGAAAGAGGCTGGAATGGTTGTTGCAGAGGCCTCTACACCAAAAACAGAGTCTGCAAATCTTGTGCAGGAAGAAGAATGGGCGTTTACTACTGTTTGCAGTTTTGACCCATCTTCTCATTATCAGTGCATGTCTGCAGTAGACTCAGATGTTTGGTACTTTGACAGTGGGGCAACCAAACATATTACCTCGCAACGCAGTTTCTTCTCTTCACTCGAGCCTGCCCCTACAGGGAATACTGTCACATGCGCCAATAACTCCTCTTATCCTGTTATGGGAGTTGGTAAGATCATTCTGACTACTGCTGATGGTAGTTCTTTCACTTTGTCAGATGCTTTATTTGTGCCAGGGATCAAAAAGAACCTGTTATCAGTTTCTGCATTAGCCAAGATTGGCTTGGTTGTGAAATTCGTTGATGACAGGTGTACAGTCCATGATCTCTCAAATGGCGATGTGATTATTGCTTCTGGCATTTTATGTCGTGGGTTGTATAAGCTCATAGACTATGAAAAATCTGTGAATGATTCGGCATGTGCAGTTCATGATTCTCAGGCTATGTCAGATGCAAAGCTTTGGCATGCACGCTTTGGTCATCTGAATTTTGCTAGTTTGTTACGCCTGCAGAAATCTGAAATGGTGTCCTCTTTGCCCAAACTTGAGGCACCTGGAAAACATGTTTGTGAAGGCTGTATTTTGGGCAAAATGCAGCGTTCTTCCTTTCCAAAAGATGGTTCAGTTCGGGCTATGCAGAAATTGCAGCTTGTACATAGTGATGTCTGTGGTCCTATGCAGACACCCTCTTTTGGAAATTACCTTTACTTCGTGACTTTCATTGATGATTTTTCCAGGCATGCATGGGTATATCCACTCAAAGCAAAGTCCGAAGTGTTCATGTGCTTCAAACAGTTTTTGGTTTTGGCTGAAAATCTGTCAGCATGTAAAATGGGCACCCTCCGTTCTGATCGAGGGGGGGAATATATGTCTTCAGATTTTAATGCATTTCTGGTTGAACGTGGGATAAAACACCAGTGTACAGTGCCCTATACACCTCAACAGAATGGAGTTGCTGAACGAAAGAACAGGTCACTCATGGAGATGGCGAGGTGCATGGTCAAAAGTCAGGCTTTACCACATAGTTTCTGGCTTAAGGTTGTCATGTGTGCAGCATATGTACTGAACAGGTGTCCCACGAAAGCGTTGCAGTCTATCACTCCATATGAGGCTTGGCATGACCGCAAGCCATCTGTTGCTCATCTGCGTGTTTTTGGTTGTTTGGCATATGCATTAGTGCCTGAACAACATCGCAGAAAATTGGATGATAAGGCAGTAAAATGTATTTTTGTTGGGTATAGTTCTGAAAGTAAAGGCTATCGTCTGTATCATCCACAGACTAAACGCATTCTGGTTAGCCGTGATGTTGTCTTTGTGGAAGATGCTATTCAGCCATTGCTTTCATGTACTAAGGAGACATCTGTTAGCTCCAAAGACATGTATGATACTTTGATGCCTCTTTTTACAGGTGGACAGGCTAGCGCTGGTCCTAATGAGGCAACTTCTCAGCCTTTGCAGGTTTCATATGATGATGCAGATCATGCCATTTCTGATGCAGATTTACATGATGCACTTGTTGATGAGAGAGCTGATATTGAACAGGCAAAAACTATGCCAAAATGGCTGGTGCAGACTTTGCGTGACAGCAAATTAGATGCACCTTTGTCATATCGTACTCGTTCAGGCTCTCATAGTACCTCCTTTGCATCAGATTGCTATGCTATGGCTGCATCTAGTCTCTGTGATGAGAATGAGCCTGTTTCTTTTGATGAAGCACAAAATTCAGAAAATTGGATGGCTGCTATGCAATCTGAATATGATGCTATAATGAAGAATGGTACATGGTCTTTATGTGACTTGCCTCCTGGCAAGAAGGCCATTGGCACTAAGTGGATATACAAGCTGAAGCGTAAACCTGATGGTACAGTTGACAGGTATAAGGCTAGGCTTGTTGCAAAGGGTTATGCGCAGGAAAGAGGCATTGATTTTGATGAGACCTTTGCACCTACATGTCATATGACTACTGTTCGGAGCATTTGTGCACTTGCAGCCCATCATGGTTGGAATGTACATCAGTTGGACATTAAAACAGCATTTCTGAATGGTGACTTGCATGAAGAAGTGTATGTTTTTCAGCCCCGTGGCTTTGTGCAGAAAGGGCATGAAAACCAGGTGTGCAGGTTAAAGAAGGCGTTATATGGTTTAAAGCAAGCACCACGTGCTTGGTATGAGAAAATACATGCCTATCTGATTGCACATGGTTTTGAGAACAGTCCAACTGAAAGCACCTTATATGTTAAGCGTGCTAATGATGTGCTTTTGATCATTGTTGTCTATGTAGACGACATGCTGCTCACTGGTCCTCTTGAGAAGCATATTGCTGATTTCAAGGCTGATTTGCATGCCTCATTTGAGATGTCTGATTTGGGGCACTTGCATCACTATTTGGGCATTCAGTTTATGCAAGTTGATGGTGGAATGGCTTTGTGTCAAACGAAATATATTGACACATTATTGCAGCGTTTTGGCCTTGAAGACTGTAAGCCTATTGCCACTCCTATGGAGACAGGT
This sequence comes from Ceratopteris richardii, assembly GCA_020310875.1. Lineage (NCBI taxonomy): Eukaryota > Viridiplantae > Streptophyta > Polypodiopsida > Polypodiales > Pteridaceae > Ceratopteris > Ceratopteris richardii. The sequence continues at coordinate 100,106,078 of CM035412.1, forward strand.
TTACGATTGAGTCTTCATGATGCGGGAGATGCATTTGATGCTGTTCTCTATCAACAGGCTGTTGGATGCTTGATTTACTTATCCATTACTCGGCCAGATATTCAGTTTGCTGTCTCACAGATGAGCAGGTTTATGCATTTCCCAGGAGTCACGCATTGGAAAGCGGTTAAGCGCATCTTTCGCTACTTGAGTGGTACTCGGCTACTTGGGTTGTTTTATCCCAAGGGGGGATCACTACCGCCAGATTTGCATGCTTTTTCTGACTCAGATTGGGCTGGTTGCTATGACACTCGTGTGTCCACCAGTGGTTTTTGCTTCATGCTTGGTAGCTCATGTATATCTTGGTTGAGCAAGAAGCAGCCTACTGTGGCCACTTCCAGTTGTGAGGCTGGGTATAGGGCAGCTTTCACAGCGACTGTTGAGTGTGTGTGGCTCAGACGCCTTATGGCTGATTTGGGTGTTGGCCAGTCTTCTGCCACCACCATCTTCACTGACAGTCAGAGCGCATTGGCAGTTGCGAGGAACCCTGTGTTCCATGCTCGCACTAAGCACATTGAGGTGCATTATCACTATGTCAGGGAGAGGTTCTCTGCTGGGGAGATCAGCTTGGCATATGTGCCCACGCAGGAGAACATTGCAGACCTTTTCACGAAGGCTCTGCCTAGGGAGAAGTTTGAAGCTTTCCGCAAAGCTTTGGGCTTACTTCCTTTTGTGGAGTGATTTCCACATAGCTCGGCACTTCCTTATACATGAGTGCCAGCTCCTTGTTCACCGCATCACTCCCAGGGGGGATTTGTTGATATATTTAGGTAGTGATGTGTGTGAACACTCTAGGACAGCCGAGGCACTTTTTTCCCTCTTTAGGAGGTTTTTTTCCCCCGGCTTGTATATACGCCTATTGCCCTAATGGGCTACTTATCTTTGTACATTCTCTAGTAATACATTCAGTCTTGTGTGTTGTGCTCCAAGCTTCTTCCTCTTCCTTGTGTTGTTCGCGTGCTTCCGCAGACGTCTAACTCCAACAGTAGGAACACACAAGAAGGTACAAGAGATACCCGTAGAAAGAATCGGAGATGTAAGCGAAGGAGAGGAAGGCAACACTTATCTTCGAATAACCCATCAAGGCTACACCATGAAAGCCATCTTAGACACAGGAGCCGGAGTAGCCATTGCTACCACCGCTTTATGGAAACGTTGGGGTAAGCCAGCATTAAGACCCACCAGGATGAAGCTACAAATGGCTGATGGAAACATAGAGAAACCATTAGGCTTACTAAAAGGCATATCTCTCACCACTTGTGGGGTGGAATTTGAGCATACTTTCACCATTTGTGATTTTGCGAAAAATCATGCTTTCAAGATGATATTAGGACGACCATTCATGCGTCAGTTGCAAATTGTACAAGATTGGGGAACTAATTCCTTGTACTTGCAACATTTAGGAGTGACTACTAAAGTCAATCTTAAAGACTATTCACATAGAGACGTACCCCCAATACAATGGAATACCGTCCATAAGACACAAGAAGAAACAGAATAGGTACACTCAGTAGAGTTAGATCCCTCATGGTTGCACGAGGATACTCATCTATGGATGTGTAAGGTAGCAAAACAAGAGGAAGAACGGTTAGAAGCCAAGACCTTAGGTGCAGAACAACATCCACGAACTCTTCAAGACCCAGCTTATGCACCTGTAGTATTTCCAGATGAAGAATTCGAACCCCATGGTTGGGCAAAAATATTAGCAACAATGGATGTAGCCATCAATGAAGAACAATGGACAACCCACTATGACGAGGATGGCTATCATATTTCAATTTTCACGATAGAGTCAATCATGTGTGATTCAATTATAGAAGAATGTGAACCTAACACTCATGAATTTGAGGATGCGAGTGATTTCGATCTAGAGTCAATTATTATGGACCCACCCTTTGCATCAGACGAAGAATATTTCTACGAAGTAGAAACTCACCCGCATAGGCACGAAGAAATTGTGAATGATGTGAGGATGACCACACAAGTGACCACTAAGAGTGAAGGTAAGAAAAGAAAGAAGAAAGAAGCCATGTCACAAGAAGAAGAATCTTTGTTTGAGGCTCCTAAGAACTTCAAGAAGTATGAGATAGAAGATAGACAAATCATGGTACGAATGCCTAACAGAAAAGCTGACGTTGGAGAAGTATATGATAATCGAGAGAAAACCAAAAAAATAATAGTTGCCATAGAAGGAGAAGAAGAGAAATGTACCTACATAGGGCATGATTTGACGAATGAAGAAGAAGAAGAATTAGTTGCCCTATTGCGAGAATATAGAGATTTATTCACTTGGAGTTACAAAGACTTGAAAGGAGTAGATCCGGATATATGTTCTCATAGAATCCCTATGACTCCAGATGCAAAACCTACGAAACAGAAACCGTACACGTACAATGATAGCTACGCTGCGAAGATTAAAGAAGAAGTAGATCGTTTGATAGAAGCATGATTCATTTACGAAATTGAGCATATCGAATGGGTATCCCCCATTGTGGTTGTTCCCAAGAAGAATGGAAAATTGTGTGTGTGTATTAACCTTAAAAAAGTTAATGCCGCCACGATTAGAGACAGTTATCCTCTTCCTATCACGGAACACTTATTGGAAAGAGTTGCGGGCAAGGAAGTTTATAGCTTTCTTGATGGTTTCTCAGGCTATAATCAAGTAGCCATTGCTCCAAAAGATCAACACAAGACGGATTTTTCCACAGAATGGGGCATACTTGCATTTCGTGTGATGCCATTTGGCTTAACAAATGCACCCGCCACTTTCCAGCGACTCATGTGTCATGTTTTTTGTTGGTGCATTTTACCCAAGCCTACATGTTGATAGGCTTGATATTATGATCATTTGTAAGTCACATGTGTAGTCATGTGAACACCTCTTGTAAAAGAGTTCATTTTTATCTACTATAATTTGAAAAAGCAAAAGGAAAAGGATGGCTTACCTCATCCATGATGTAAAAGCAAATTCGTGGCTCTAACTACCTAAAACTATGAATTTTTGAGCTGAGGGAATATCTCCTAACTTTGGGGATCACTTTTAGGTGGAGCCATTTGAATTCAAATTCAAAATTCCCTCCAAGAATAGCCATAAAAAGAGCAAGAAAGAAGAGGTGATGAGCAAGACTTGTACGTGACCACTTCGTGTTATTTTGAAGAGATTGAAGAGCTTACTCCATAGCTCTATCATTCTACTCCCATTGTGCAAATATTAATTGCCAATGTGGTTGTAATCATATGTGAATCTATACATTTATCATCATCTACTTCTCTGTTTTGTTCTCTGTTATACTCACTCAGAGCAATAACTTAAGAAGGTCATATCTCGAGTTCTATGCAACATTTCTCCGTGTTGCGTAGATAGCTCGAGTTCTATGCAACATTTCTCCGTGTTGCGTTGGATAGCTCTTACTGTCCTCTTTTTTATATAAATTTTCAAGGTCATTGGATATACAGATTTGGAGATATTTGCATTTTACTGCTCACTGGTCTATCTCTGCAGAGTCCCGAGAATGGTGGGCATGTTCCAAAAATTGATGAAACTTGTTCTCAGTGCTCAATCCATCATTTGAAGTGTTTTAACTTGGATTGGGAAGCTTGCTAAGTCTATTTGCTATACTGAAAAGGAATTTATCTAATTCCTACCAGGTTGAGAGCACTGTTCATTTTTTCCAACAGGTGTATGTCCAAAAATAGCAAGTTTTGGGAGCTAGTCATCTTGCAACTAGTCTGTCTTGACTTAAACTTCTGGGATACATGTTCCAAAGTACTTGGCTGATATTTTGGTGGATTTAGGAAGCTCAAAGGGTCTACTAATCAACTCTGAAGTCTTAGTTGGCTGGTGTGAAGCTGGTTGTAGCAGCACCTACTCATCTTTGGATTGCATCCACCATCTCTCTTCACAGTGGTATCAGAGCATAGTCAAGCAACATGGGAGATGGATTTCCATCAACAATTGACAAATTGGATCGAAACAACTACCCGGCATGGTATCTAAGGATGAAGACTTACCTTCAAGGGAGGAATCTATATGGATTCATATCCGAAGATGAAGCAATGCCAACCATGAGGAACAAAGGGCAACCATCACATGAAGAAGTGGAAGGACTTTCAAATTGGTGTTCGAAGGATGCACTTGCAAGGTCCTATATTCTAAACTCAATCTCTGATTTTCTTTTACCTCATGTCAAGGGATGCAAGACATCAAGAGAGACCTGGAATGCACTTGCTTCTTTCTTCTCTTCCAACACTCGAGCAAGGAAGAACCAATTGTGGATGGAGTTCACAACAATGAAGAAAAGCCGGAAGCAAAATGTGACTGATTATGTCACAAAGATGAAGGAGATTTCCGACCAACTTGGAAGCATTGGAGAGGTAATTGAAGAGGAGCAAATCATTAGAGAAATCATAAATGGAATCAAAGCAGACGACAAGTGGGAGTCATTCACAACAGCCATGGATTTATACATGGATATGCATGTACCCGACCTCAACACACTCATGGGCCAACTCTTCACTCATGAAGCAAAGATTAGCAAAGGTGGTGAGCCCTCAAGAGGTAATCAAACTTCTGCCTTATATTCTGATAAAGCTAAGGTCAAGGACAAGTCAAAGAATAGGAAGAATGAAGATGAAGGTAGCTCTTTCCAAGCAAACTTTGCAGGTAGAGGAAGAGCTAGAGGAAGAGGCAGAAGTGGAAAGCAAGGCAGGGGGAGATTCCAATCATCTCAACCTTGCAACATATGTGGCTTATCTAACCATACTACTGAAGAATGTTTCAAGAACCCAAGGAACTCAAGAGTAAGAGGATCCAATAGAGGTGGCAATGGATCAAATAGAGGCAGATACAATGGAGGCTACAACAACAACTACTACTACAACAACAATTACAACAATAACAACTATCAAAGTGGCCATAGAGGAAGAAGAGACTACAATAACTATGCAGAGGACCAAAGTCAAGAAGATTCATTATTGATTATGAATCTATCAATGAAGAAGGGTAAGGATGATGATCACATATTTTACATTGATTCGGTATGCTCAAACCATGTAGCAGGAAATGTGGCTTTACTTTCTGATTTGAAAGATCCTCATAACAAGCATGAAGTGTAGACAGGAGATGACATAAAGCACTCAATGGAGAAGATAGGTAATGTGAAGACATCAGATGGGAATATGAACCTCTTAAGCAAAGTCTTGTATGTCCCTAAAATTACCAAAAATTTAATAAGTGTTGGACAGATTGTTGAAAAAGGATTGCAGGTTAGATTCAACCGATTTGGAGCATATGTTGAGGACCCAAGGCAAGGCTTTCGAAGGATTGCCAAAGGAGAAAAGACAAGAAGGCTCTTCACTTTTGAAGTGCAAGATACAAAGAACATAGCTTTGTTTAGCTATGGATCTCAAACTCTAACAAAGTTGGAGATGTGGCACAAAAGGCTTGCTCATATTGGTGAGAGGACACTCAAACAAATTTGTAGGGACCAAAGTGTACTTGGTTTGCCTAATATCACAAGGCAACACATGATTTATAAGTGTGAAGCTTGTCAACTCGGCAAGGCTCATAGACAACCTTTCAATAAGAAAGGATATATGTATCAAAATCCTTTGGATCTAGTGCACACGGATGTGTGGGGTCCAAGTAAGGAGCCATCTATATCAGGCTCAAGATATTATGTGTCTTTCATAGATGATTGTAGCAGGTGGACCATTCTGTTTTTCATGAAGCACAAGGATGAAGTTTTTAATTGCTTTAAGAAGTATATTGCTCTTGTTGAAAACCAAACAGGTAAGACTTTGAAAAGGCTCAGATCAGATGGTGGAGGAGAATACTTCTCTTCTGAATTTGATGCCTTCTTGCATGAAAGAGGCATTAAAAGGGAAGTCACTACAAGGTATACACCCGAACTCAATGGTGTAGCAGAGAGGAGGAATAGAGCTATTGTAGAAGCTGCAAGGTCCATGCTCAACGAAAAGGGATTGCCAAACTACCTATGGGCAGAGGCTGTGTCTACAGCCACATATCTCATAAATCGACTTCCATCTAAGTCACTAGATGGAACCACTCCATATGAAGTGTGGAATGGAAGAAGACCTAGTCTAGAGCATTGTAAAATCTTTGGATGCTTAGCCTATGCTCACATTCCTTTTCAAGTAAGAGGGAAATTGGATCCCAAGGCAGAGAAGTGTGTATTCATTGGTTATGATCAAAACCAAAAAGGATATAGATTGTAAAATCCAACCAATAAAGGCTTTTCTATGAGTAGAGATGTAATTTTTCATGAAAACAAATCATGGTTTGATGATGACAGGAAAGTGAAGCTGCCATATGACTTGGATGAAGATTTTCCATCACTTCAACAAAAGGAGCCAAAGCAGATTCAAGAAAGCGATTCGGAGATTGACCTAGAAGACTTGGAAAGACTAAAGCTATGGAAGAACAAAGGTAAAGCAAAGATGCAGGATGCTACATATGGACCCGAGAGCTCACATCAACCACTTAGAAGGTCTTCAAGGGAGAAGAAGAAACCAGAGAGGTTTGGTTATGATACTTCTTTGGTCACCAAGCACTCAATCTACATTGCAAAGGATTCAACCAATGAAGAACCTACCACATTCGAAGAAGCACAAAGCAAGAAATCTTGGAGAGATGCAATGGATGAAGAAATGGAAGCCTTGAAGGAGAATGACACTTGGGAGCTTGTACCTAACAAGCCATCTATGAAGGTAATTGGATCTCGATGGATATACAAAATCAAGAGGAATCCAGATGGAAGTATAAATAGACACAAAGCAAGGTTAGTTTCTAAAGGGTTTACTCAAACCCATGGTATTGAATATGAGGAGACTTTCTCTCCTGTTGCAAAAATGCCTACAATTAGGGTTCTCATTAGTCTTGCTGCATCTAGAAATTGGAATCTCTATCAACTTGATGTAAAGAATGCTTTCTTGAATGGATGGATTTCTGAGGAAGTGTATATGGCACAACCTCCTGGATATGAGGATGCACATCATCCTAACTATGTATGCAAACTAAAGAAAGCTTTGTATGGATTGAAGCAAGCTCCAAGGGCTTGGAATTTCAGATTGGTGACTTATTTGCAAGACCAAGGATTCAAAGCTAGCAAGGCTGATACCTCTTTGTTCATAAAGAGGAATGGATCTGAAGTGATCTATTTATGTGTGTATGTTGATGATATTATTATCATAGGCAATGATCTTGAAGGAATCAAACAGGTAAAGACTCAAATGAAGGAGGAGTTCAAAATAAGTGACCTCAGACCACTCACTTATTTTCTTGGATTGGAGTTGATCTACACAGAATCAGGTATATACATCACACAAAGGAAGTATGTCCATGACATGCTCGTCAAGTTCAAGATGGAAAATACCAAGTGTGCAGGTACACCTATGGAGAAAAATCATAAGCTTAGTGCTTATGAAGGAGAGCCAATTGAAGACATCACAAGCTATCAAAGCTTGGTTGGAAGTTTGAATTATGCAACTCTCACAAGGGTGGATATATGCTATAGTGTTAGCATATTGATTCAGTTTATGCATAAGCCAAGAAGACCACATATGGAAGCGGCCAAGAGAGTCCTCAAGTACCTAAAGGGGACTATGAATGAAGGTTTGTTTTATTCATATACTTCCTATATTGAGCTAAAGGTCTACTCAGATGCAGATTGGGCTGGATCTAGAGATGATAAAAGAAGCACATCCGGGTATATAAAATTTGCAGGTTCAAAAATCATTTCTTGGTCATCCAAGAAGCAACCAACTATGGCATTATCTTCTATTGTAGCGGAATATAGAGGTTTGGCTAATGCAACTCAAGAAATCATGTGGTTAAAGTCTTTGTACACAAATCTTGGACTTCATCCTTCAACACCTCACATTTTTTGTGACAACACAAGCTCACTACATCTTGCGGGTAATTCGGTATACCATGCTAGAACCAAGTATATTGAAGTCCACTACCATTATGTAAGGGAGAAGCTAATGAGCAAGGATATTCAACTATCCTATGTCTCTACAGATATGAAATGTGCAGACATGTTGACTAAAGTTCTTGATGGTACAAAGTTAAGTAGATTCAAGTTGATGATTGGCTTGCAGGAAATCAAGGACAATTGAAGACGTATTTGGAGGCCAAGCATGTTAGGCTTGAGGGGGAGCTATTGGTGCATTTTACCCAAGCCTACATGCTTGATAGGCTTGATATTATGATCATTTGTAAGTCACATGTGTAGTCATGTGAACACCTCTTGTAAAAGAGTTCATTTTTATCTCTTGTAATTTGAAAAAGAAAAAGGAAAAGGATGGCTTACCTCATCCATGATGTAAAAGCAAATTTGTGGCTCTAACTACCTAAACCCATGAATTTTTGAGCTGAGGGAATATCTCCTAAATTTGGGGATCACTTTTAGGTGGAGCCATTTGAATTCAAATTCAAAACTCCCTCCAAGAATAGCTATAAAAAGAGCAAGAAGGAAGAGGCGATGAGCAAGCCTTGTACGTGACCACTTCATGTCATTTTGTAGAGATTGAAGAGCTTACTCCATAGCTCTATCATTCCACTCCCATTGTGCAAATATTCATTGCCAATGTGTTTGTAATCATATGTGAATCTATACATTTATCATCATCTACTTCTCTGTTTTGTTCTGTGTTATACTCACTCAGAGCAGTAACTTCAGAAGGTCATATCTCGAGTTCTACTACCAACGTTTCTCAGTGTTTTAACATGCGTTGGATAGCTCTTATTGTCCTCTTTTTGCATATAAATTTTCAAGGTCATTGGATATACAGATTTGGAGATATCTGCATTTTACTGCTCACTGGTCTATCGAGCAGAGTCCCGAGAATGGTGGGCATGTTCTAGAAATTGATGAAACTTGTTCTCAGTGCTCAATTCATCATTTGAAGTGTTTTAACTTGGATTGGGAAGCTTGCTAAGTCTATTTGCTATGCCCAAATGGAATTTATCTAATCCCTACGAGGTTGAGAGCACTGTTCATTTTTTCCAGTAGTTGTATGTCCAAAAATAGCAAGTTTCGGGAGCTAGTCATCTTGCAACTAGTCTGTCTTGACTTAAACTTTTGGGATACATGTTCCAAAGTACTTGGCTGATATTTTGGTGGATTTAGGAAGCTCAAAGGGTCTACTAATCAACTCTGAAGTCTCAGTTGGCTGGTGTGAAGCTGGTTGTAGCAGCACCTACTCATCTTTGGATTGCATCCACCATCTCTCTTCACATTTTTAAGGAATTCTTACGCAAGAATTTGGAAGTCTATGTCGATGATTTATGTGCACATTCAATATGAGGAAAACTCATATCCCAGAATTAAGGCAAGTATTTGACAAATGTCGAGAATATCAGGTTTGTTTGAACCCAGAAAAGTGTGTTTTCATGGTCAGACAAGGAAAAATTCTAGGACACATTGTGTCAAAGAATGGAATTTCGATAGATGAAGAAAAAGTGAAAGTAATCGCCGATCTACATAGGCCAAATAACGTAAAAGAAGTACAAGCATTTATGGGCCATTTGTGGTTATTACAGACGATTCACATTTTTAAGGAATTCTTACGCAAGAATTTGGAAGTCTATGTCGATGATTTATGTGCACATTCTAATATGAGGAAAACTCATATCCCAGAATTAAGGCAAGTATTTGACAAATGTCGAGAATATCAGGTTTTTCTGAACCCAGAAAAGTGTGTTTTCATGGTCAGACAAGGCAAAATTCTAGGACACATTGTGTCAAAGAATGGAATTTCGACAGATGAAGAAAAAGTGAAAGTAATCGCCGATCTACCTAGGCCAAATAATGTAAAAGAAGTAAAGGCATTTATGGGCCATTGTGGTTATTACAGACGATTCATACACATGTATGCGATCATAGCCAAGCCTCTGTACTCTCTTCTAACCAAGTTTGAATGGACAGATGAATGTGAGAATTCATTCAATGAACTTAAACGACGTTTGTGCTCAGCACCTATATTCACAACCCCGGATTGGAGCAAGCCATTCCATGTACATGTGGATGCATCCAACTATGCCATAGGATGTGTGTTAGCACAACTCACGAATGAAGGTAACATAGATCTCCCCATAGCTTATGCGAGCAGACAGTTGAATGCAACAGAAAGAAATTACACCACTACGGAACGAGAAGGATTAGGAATGATCTATGCGGTGAAGAAATTCAGGCATTATTTGTTGGCAAGTAAGTTCAAATTCTTTACAGATCATCAAGCATTATTGTACTTAGTCAATAAACCATGTAACATAGGATGATTAATACGTTGGTTTCTATTACTCATGGAGTATGACTTTGAAGTAGTAGTCAGGAAAGGAAAGACACATCTTAGAGCTGACTATCTTTCAAGATTAACCTCGGGAGAAGCTCCTCAAGGAGTAGCGGATGAATTGCTTGATGCATATTTGTTTAACCTTGAGATAGTACCACAATGGGCTAAGCCTATAGTCCCTATTCTCACATATGGACCGAAGAATCCTAGGATAAGGATCAAGGAAGGAGAGATTACCAAGTCACAAAGATATCAAATAATAGCAAGAAGCATATATAAACAAGATAATCAAAAGATTCTTGCTTGTTGTATGGATGAGTCGGAACATGCAAATTGGTTGCAATTAGCACATGTAGGTGCATTAAAGCAACATCATTTGAAATATCGTACATTGCAGACTCTGCATAGACTAGGAGTATATTAGCCTTCTATGGAAGCAGATGTCTACAAGTTGTGTAAAGAATGCCCTGTTTGTTGTGAAAGACCACCTGTAGAACATGCTACATTATATCACATGTCTCTCACACCAGACTGGAGTGAACCTTTAGTGACGTACTTGAGGACGAACACATTCCCTCAAGGAATGACTTTGGCACGACAACAAAGCCTAGAGCAGGAAGCTCAAGACTATTCACTTATTGGCGACAATCTATACAAACGAGGACGAGATGGATACTTAAGACAATGTGTTCATGAAAGTGATTATTTGAGCGTACTAGAGACTGCACACCAAGGTGTTGCACGAGGTCATTTTGGACCCGACAGGATAATCAAAGCCATCCTCTTTGCAGGATTATGGTGGCCCACTCTTCACATGGATGCACATACCTATGTTAAGAGATGTGATGAGTGCCAGAGAACTCAGTTTCCTACTCGCAGAGATGAAATGCCATTGAAACCCATGATGGGAGGACGTGCATTTTCTAAGTGGGTTATAGACTTTGTAGGACCCATTAACCCCCCTGGCAAAGGTACACATGCGGAATACATTATTGTTGCGACAGATTATCTTACCAAATGGGTAGAGGCCAAGGCCACAAAAAAGAATGATGCACACACGACTGCAAAATTCTTATTTGAAAATGTCTTTACAAGATATGGATTGCCTATAGAGTTAGTGAGCGATCGAGGAACTCACTTTCTAAACCAAGTCATTGAATATTTGTTACAGGATTTTATGGTGATTCATAAGAAATCCACACCATATCATCCTCAGGCCAATGGTCAGGCAGAAAACACTAACAAGATCCTTTGTAATGTATTGATGAAACTCGTGAACAACAAACGTTCAGATTGGGACAAACAGTTATACCACGCTGTTTGGGCATATCGAGTGGCCTACAAGACCGTACTCAATGCAACTCCCTTTCATATGGTTTTTGGTCAGAATGTTGTGCTTCCTTTGGACTTCTTGATACCGACCCTTAAGGTTGCACAAGAACATCAGTGGACCGGTCACGAATTATCAACAAGAATAATGGACTTTGAACGATTAGGAGAAACTAGGCTGAAAGCAACCGCAGGAATATACGCAGCAAAGAAGCGACAGAAAGCATATTTTGACGCACATGTGAAAGATAAAGAATTAAAAGAAGGAGATTTAGTCCTAGTATATACACTGAAACAACACGCATGGAAGTTAGAAAAGCGAGGTTATGGACCGATGATCATTAACCGACTCTCAACAAGTGGGGCAGTACAATTAGCCACCTTAGAAGGAGACATAATGCCTAATTACATTAGTGGCTATAGAGTCAAGTTATACCAGGAACCTCTTACTAAGGATATGCTTAGAAGACTCACATTGGCAAAGAAGCATAAGGAGGAAGAAAATAGAATATGTGTTGAAGCTAAGGCAGAAGCTATAGAACACATTAAGTGCATGAAGTTAAGAAGACAAGGACTAGGGAGAGAACATTATAACCATCTGGAAACAACACCCAGATACCCCATGGCCATGTGCCAAGTAAAGTCAACCACTCATCCTAGCATAGTGGATAGGATACCATTCATTATAGTCAGGCTAGAGCGCGGCAACCCTTGCCCAGAGCTCAGGGCTTTAATTGATTCAGGTGTTGCAACTAGTGCGATTAGATGGTCCCACTATAAGGACTCAGGAATAGAAATGTGGCCAATTGAGGCATACCTCATAGGGTTAGGAGGCATGGAAACCCCTTGCATGGGTGAGGTGGACCTTCCTATCCTCATACATGATGTGACCATGACAGCGAAGCTACTAGTGTGCCATGACGAGGACCTGATAGAACCCCTAATCCTTGGCCAAGATTGGCTATACGATCACTCAGTGGACCTAAATCTTAGACAAGGCTCCTTACAAATTGGAACCTTAGATCAGAAGCGAGTGATACCGCTTGACTTCCTAACAACACTCCGCCTGAGGTATGTAACCCTAAACCCTTTGAAATGCTTGCGATGGAGGACCGAAATATCTTTGGTCAAATAAGTCACACTACATCTACCCCAACCCACGTGAGCTTGGCGATGGACAATTGCCATTCAGAAGGACGTCAGGAGATTTTCCCTTGGTCTTCCTGCAAACTAGAAGGGGTCACCACCCAACAGAGCGGTCAAATGGGGACAATCAGCGGTCAGGTGGACTCCATCAGTAGCCACATGGGCAAAACACCTTGTAGTGCCCATCCTTCCACACTTACTGTGGACTGGCCTAGATTAATGCTACAAAACGATGCACTTCCTAATGGGCAGGTTTCGCAAGTGTTGGACCTCCCTTCTTTTCCAAAGCAGAGTGTCCATTAGACCTCTCAACCTCAACCACAAAGGAGTCAACCACAACAAAGGAACCCAGACCGATGACAATATCAGACGACACAAGGAGGAAAGCAGTATCAGCATCACAGAACGAGTGGCACGAGGCAAATATGGGTGCCAAAAGGATAGCAACCACCGACATATTTCAATAATGTAGACAAGGATAAGAAGAAGTTACGGCAGAATCAGAAGCAGTATCCAAAGCCTTTTTGACCTTCTGCGAGTACGAACATTTGACAGATTTGGAACGCCAAGAAGTACCTTACAAATCGACCCACACCCATTCAGATTTGGGTACCCAAACAATGTATTATAGCTCAGCACTCAAGCCATGTAATATGTACCCCTCAAAAATCTCTTCACCCTTCAATACCACCACATCCGATATCACCTTTTGTCCCTCAGCAGAAACATTCCATCTGCTCAGAAACTCTTAGGAAGTGGATACCGAAACGTATCCAAATGACTTCTCCGACCCCCGTATCTAACATTACTTCCATCCCGACTAAACAAGACCCTTGTAATAATTCACCCACACCCAAACCTTGTACAAAGCCACACACCATAAACCAACATCACTTGTAATAACATCTCAAGAAATGTATGCATCATCTGAAGCATGTAGGTGTCTAGAGACCTGCATTAGTTTTGCAAGTATCATTCCATAAACCACGTCACAACACTCAACTACACAGGTTACACATCGGTTATGGAAAGGGATTGTGGTCTCACTTTAATGGAATCATGATTAATTTCCATACTAATGTGTTAATCTTTTGTAGCAAATCTTCTACGCACTCGCATCACTCATCATGCAGGCAGAAGGACCATCTAAAGCTGGCCCCAGTGTACCCATGGCAAATATTGGCGAATTACTAGCTAAACCACATCCTATGGCTCAACCACCAGAATTTCAAGGATTTCCCGGACCTATGCCAATTGACGGTCCTCCGAGGGGATACACTGAGAAGATTCATCGCAACTCTCATTGGTTCCAAGGATTACCAGGCCCATTGGCGGATGCAGATTTCCTTTTTGAGACCAATTTGACTTTTGATACCCGCACGTGGCACAAGTACCAATTTTTCTCAAGAGAGTTTGAAGCATTACAGAACACAGAAGACTTGAAGCATGTTTGGGCAAGAGCTGGCTTCACAGAATACTTCAGTGATCCGTTGCCTAAACCACATTTCTACCGATGCTACTATTTGGTAACCACATTGACAGCTTCGGAGAACAAAGATTTGCCAAGAACATTCATTTTGTCGTCATTAGTAAATGATCCACCGTTTAAGAAGTTTTATCTTTCCAAAGACCTGATTAGAGCTGCAATCAAAATACATGGAACTCACATGCCGGCCGAGCGCGAAAGGCTAATTCCCGAGCCAATGAAACGTGGAGATGTCATTAAGTGGGAAGATATTTCATCAATCATACCTGAGCTCTCTAAACCATTACGGATATGTATGCAGCACTTCGCTTTCCCCGCTCAGGATCGATTCACCATGCCCCACAAATGCATTTGGTTTGGTTTATATTTAGCGTGTATTGGGCCTCAGACAGTCGATCTAGCAAGCTAGATTATTGATCAATTGTACCTAGCACAACACAGATGGGAGAGGAAGAAGGTAATCCATGGATGTTGTGCTCTCATGAGAATTATTTATATGTGTTTGGCCTACGACTTACCAATCGAGCGTGCAATGACAAGCGAGGAGTTGAAAGCATTCAAAGGGACAACAAAGAAAGCTAGGAAGGCTAGCAAAGGACGAGAAGGAAAGCGCATGAGAGGAACCATTCAATGCCTACATGTCCTAGAATCACCGTCATCGCAACCCTCTCCAGAACAGTCTCTGATAGAAGCCACTCCAATGGTACAACCCATTCGCATATGGTTATCAAGACCGGTTATAACAGATGATGCCACCAGCACAGTTGCTCCTCAAGCAGTCACAACCCCAGGTCCTCCCACCACTGCAGCAGAAGTTCCCACCACTATTGGTGAGGAAGCATTTTCTTTTCCAATACCCAACATGGAAGCAGAGCCACTAGATACAACCTTTGATTTTGAAATGCCACATGCCTTTTCAAATGAATTTCAGTTTTCTGAAGGCCAAATTTTCTCTCAAGAATATGAACGTCCAAGCAACCCGACCACTCCCCCGGATCAACAAAAAGGACAAGTCTTATCCAGCTTAGAAGACGAAAGAACAGAAACAGATGATGATGAGGGCGATGATGAAGCTATCCAGGGCACTCATGAATCCCAAGAGAATGTGCAGACAGAGGAGCAAGAACAGCAAACGGACACCCAAGGTGATACCAGTATGCATGAAGATGAAACCTTTGAAGCAGTAGCTTATACGCTGGCAATCAAAAAATTATATCGTACTATGGAAAAAGTTTGGGCACGTAAGAAGTTAACTGAGATAGAGAGCCAAGCACTCATAGAACAAGAACTTGTCTCAGGTGGTTTCGAAGAAGTATACATCAAAGGCTTCAGGGAACTTGTTAAATCAGTGGGATCTAACGAAGCATTAAGATATTTGCAAAGGAAGCCGCTACCGCAATTTGACCCCCGACGAGTACGATTATTATCAAAGCCAGTTCAATACATTCACATACCCACAAGTGGCCAATCTTCAGAACAAGCCAGGGAAGCCCGTCTCATCCCTGAAGGCTCATTGGCAAAAGACACCATTGTCATCGACTCCCCGCCTCACACTACTACTGTACATACCACCACTGTAACCGAAGTACCCGCCACCCCAACCGCTCCTCTTTCACCTCCCGTCTCTCCAATCTCCCCTGTACATCCGATCTCTCCCAAACCATCCACATCTTTGGATAGCACTGTAGCAGAAGCCTTCCTTACTTCCATTCATCCCACAATTCCCGCACCCACCCAACCTAGTTTTCCTCCTCAGACATCCACCTTTCTACTGAGTCCAATTTTCCCTCCATCCTTCTCGTCCTTCCCCACACCTCCAAGATACCTTTTCCCATTCCCACCTCCATTAACCTTCTCCCCAGTCTCACCCCCTCGACCCACCGTAATTCCTCTTTCCCCTTTCCACCAAGGAGTACAAGAGAACCCCTCCGTAAATTACTCTTCAACCTTTGTAAATCCTATATTTACACACATGCACGCACCCACTATCACTCCATTATTCACAGTCACAGCACTTGACACCACGTCCAGTGACATGGACATCTCACCACCCACCGCACCAACACTCACCTCCTCTATTGCACCATCATAATTAGGCACCGCACATTTCTCCACTGTTACCACTACATCCACATTCCCATCCCTATTCCCCCTTCCCATTGCACCAACACCCTTAAACACAGCATCTGCATTCATCACACCATTAATATTATCACCCACTATGGACACCGCATTTCGCAAGATGTTCACATGCATGACTCAAGTGAGAGATGAATTCGCATCTCTTGGCAATAATTACCGGACGCTGTAGCAGACAATGCATGATTTAGAGTCGTAGCTCAATTCACTATCCATCGAGAACGCCTCACTAAGCACCCGCTACCAAGAGCTACGAGAGGCTTATCATAACTAGAAAGTGAAGAAAAACCAAAGAGGCCATCACAGATATCGATAACTTGTTAAGGGCCCAGACGATTCGCAATGCGATGCTCACTAGGAACATGGGCTTACTAAGACGACACTTGGCAGCAGCAAAAGAAGAGAACCAGCGTTTACAAGAACAGAACAGAGAGAATTTAGAAGCTGCCCTAGATCAACCCGACCAACCATTAAGTTCGAGCCGTTTCAAGGTTGTGCCCTCCGAATCTATGAAAATGTTGCTAGATGATCATGTCAGATTGTTAGATGAGTATGACAGCATGAACGAGGAATATCAGAAGCTGAAAAAAGATCATAAACTACTCCAACTAAGAGCACCAATACAACAAGGACTACCAGCTCCTGCGGACCCTTCTCCTCAAATCATCGAGGAACTCAACGCATTACGGGCCCAGGTATCAACTCTTCAATCGCAGATCGTCGTATATGAAGCACCCCCCAGGCCAAACTCCCCACCGGAACTACCAGCAGAGGAAGAAACAGTGACTATTCCGGTGGAAGAGACTTTTGAAGAAGCATATGAACCTCGACCCATCCCAGGCAGATGAGTCACGGCTGAAGGCCAGACAACTTTCGAACTTCCAACTCCCGCATGGATGAAGACGATTGAAGAACTTGAAAGAACTCACTCAGCAAGGGTAGAGGCGCAGTTACACGCAATGGCAATGATTGAAGAACGCATTTTACAATCCCCCTACTTTGCTCATTTGGCCCCTCACAGATACATATCTGGGCACGAGCTAGAATACAAGCCTTATTTTATGTTAATGGCGGAATATCAGGTGGCCATAGAAAAAGAAACTGGCAAGAAGCCCTCCCACGCAACTCAATTTGAGCCGGAAGATTTGCCACTAGATGCACAGTGAGGAGAGATCTATCAACCAGATTGGCGCAAGGATTTATTACAAACATATCCAGAGATGATGAGTACTTGGGTCAAGGCACCACTACACTTAAAGTAAAACCCATGTTGGGGACCAGTGCCACGTCGTCGCTCCTGGAAGGCATTTGCCATTAAAGTACAGAACAACAAGCAATGCCAGGATTGGCTTAATTACCCGTACTTCACCCCACCCACCGGACCACCAACAGTGATACATGATGGCAACGATTCGTCACTAGCTCCATTGCTTAAAACATATGGACAATGTAGCAGTGCACACGACTGTCAAGATATTTGACATGATGCAGATGGTATTCAAAGTCTTCCGTCGCATCAAGGCACCACATGTGAACACCCCGGGTTTTGAGCATGGCAATCTAGATCTAACATATGACATGAGCACGACACCATCGCTCCGGGTGTGTTACGCCTGGCACTGTCGAATTAAATACTTACCGGCGTGCTATAAGCAGACCTTCGAAGAAATGTTCACAACCAGTTTCTGGGAATAACATTCAGAGGTGTTCATCAGCAGGCCTACACACCTCTTGCAGTTATTTGCCTGTGAACAGATGGTATATTCCACACATTATCGACTCCCCCCATCAGATGAACCATAGCCCATTGATTGGGAGAAACTCAAGGCAGATCTGGCCTGAGGAATTCGCATATCAGAACACACCATCGCTCAGGAACTACTCCAGAATTATATTCGACAGACTTCACAACCAGGTTCTGTCGAGGACGACAAAAGCGAGAGGGAGGGGGGTGTTGGCAGAAGTCAGAGGCATAGAAGATGCGGAAGCATGTGAAGACAGAGCACAACAAAGTAGCAGGGAGTCAGACGAATCATTTTTCAAAGAATTATGTTTCATAAATACTTTTCAAAACCTCCAACAGTGATTTTCATCACTTTTGTACCATATGTAACATAGAAAAACCCTTTGTGTAATTTATAGCTCCATTTTGTGCAAGCCGAGGAGTCCTCAAGCTTGAGGAGCTTAGGTAGAATGAGCGTACCAATTTTGTTTATTTTTAGACACCGTTTACCCTTTCAAATAGCATCTAGAACCTATTTTTTAACTATGCGAGACACTAGATGTGAAACCGGTCAAAACTAGTCTAGAATCTATAAAAAGAGCTAGAGAGCTCATTTTTTAGGTTAGCTTGTATGAGTAGAGAGAGCTTAGAGCTATTTTGAGCTTGTAAGAGTGTTCTTGAGTAATAGAGTTGATTTCCTACCTTCCATTGTGTCTTGCTTGTCTCTTCATTGTGTGTGTGTATGTGTGTGTGCATCTATATGCTTCTCACCATCACTCTCACTTCATCTCATATTCATGATCTTCATATCACTCCTATCTCTTTCGCAGATTGACATTAAGGAGGTGGAGCTTCTTAACGTGGTTCTCACCATTGTGCTAGAGCAATAGCCAACCATGGAAGTATATGTCCATAGGATGTGCAAGGAATGCCAAATCTGAAGTACTAGACCACCAGTGGAACATGCTACTCTCTATCGTGTCTTTGGTGCCAGATTGGAGTGAACTTTTGGTAGACCTCTTGAGGACAAAACATTTCCTCAAGAGATGACATTGGCTAGAGGAAAGAGCTTGGAACAAGAAGCACTAGATTACACACTCATAGGTGATAATCTATACAAAATTGGTGAATAATAAATGCTTTGACTAGGACAAACAGCTACATCATGTTGTTTGGACATATCAATTCGCCTATAAAACAATGCTCCAAGGAACACCCTTTCATATGGTATTTGGCCAAAATGCAGTGCTACCATTAGAATTCTTGATGCCAACATTGAAAGTAGCAAAAGAGCATCAATGGACCATCCATGAACTCTCATCTAGAATATTTGATCTGGAACTCTTAGGTGAAACAAGATTGAGAGTAGCAGCAAGGATTTATGCAGCCAAGAAAAGACAAAAGGCATACTTCAATGCCCATGTGAAAGATAAAGGCTTGAAATAAGGAGACTTAGTCTTGGTATACACATTGAAAGAATATGCATGAAAGTTGGAGAAGCGAGGCTATGGACCTATGATCATTAATAGGATCTCCATAAGTGGAGCAGTTCAACTAGCTACTCTAGAAGGTGATATTCTACCTAGTTACATCAATGGGTGCAAAGTCAAACTATATCAAGAACCCCTCACAAAGGAAATGCTAAGTCGACTCCACACTGCAAAGAAATGTAAGGAAGAAGAAAAACAAATTCCATCAGAATCACATGAAGAAGCTTTAAAATGCATCGGACGAATGAAACTGAGAAGACAAGATAGAGATCACCCTAGATCAAGCACTTATGATGCTCCTAGATATCACATCGCCATGTGCCAAGCCTCATGTGTAAGTTCCCTTAGAATAATTGATTGATGTCCTTTTGTAAGAATAGGGGTAGGACAAGGAAAAAACGTCAGGTCTGTTAGAGCCTTGATTGACTCAGGTGCAGCCACTAGTGCAGTATGCCTTTCTTACTATCAAGAATTGAAATTAAAATTTGATCCTATAGAAGCATATCTCATAGGATTGTGAGGTGTGGAAACCCCTTGCATGGGCGAGATGGAGCTTCCCATCTACGTCTAGGATGTTCTTATGACAATGAAGGTGCTAGTCTGTCAAGATGAGGATCTCACTGAACCTCTTGTCTTGGGTTAAGATTGGATCTATGATCATGTAGTCAACATGAACCTAAGAAGTGGACTTCTTCAGGTCTGGGCGGATCAAAACTGCATCACAATTGAGCTAGAAAATCATGCATTCAAGGAACTAGGAAAGGCACCAAATCTTGGCCCTTCTAGGAGCACACATGAAGATAAAGATGTTCTTGTCCCAAACTTTGTGATGCAGAAGGAGGATGTTCTCGACAAAGGAGTCAAGGATCTGATGGAGCTCCCTTCTTCTCCAAAAGTGATCGAAACAAAGCAAACAAAGGAGCACAAGGAGCAAAGGAAGCAGACAGTCTATGCTCATAGTCAAAGGAGAGAGTGAAGCAAGATGACTCAAATGGTGAAGCAGATTTGGATCCGCAAGGGTGAACAACCCCCTGCTCAAGAGATTGTACCCCAACAATGCATCAAACCAACTACTTGGACAAGGACTATAAAGAAAGAGTATTCTAGGAACTCCCAAAATAGACCGTTTCTATTTGGGTCCCAAAGCAGTCAATGAAGGCAGACCCCAATGCACAACAAATATGGGTGCCCAAGACATTCTTACACACTCAAGTAACTTCACATAAGTTCACAAGCTTGAATAGCCACTCACAGCATACACTTCAGGACAAATATCTACAATAAACACCCCCACACACATGAAATCACACCTAGGACTGTCTGGAAATGGGTATCCAAAAAGTCCCAAATCCAAGAAGACATATTTCAAAATCATGTAAAGATCATCATAGCCCAAAGATGTCATCCCACAAAGAAAATTTGGCAAGTTAAAACCTGCAATAAACTTCTTGACTCAACCATGTAAAATATTGTGCACAACAACAAATGCATTTGAGTATAGTGCACAACCAAAGTATGCATATAGGAACATTACTGACTTCCTAACTCTCACTCACACACATAGTACACCAATTCGACTAACCTCTAACCTCAACAAACAACATGTTGGTGTTGTAGAGGGAACATGGTATTATCATGTTTCCTACGCAATGCTAGTATGATTTTCTTCTTCTAGTAGATAAGCAATCATCAGACACTATCATGAATGAAGTAACAAGAACTAGCTCTCTGGCAAGCACAAGTCAGCAAGTGGTAGAGATGGAGAGCTTATCCATCATGACTTAGATGAATGAAAGACTAGAGGAATTGTAGGCCATACAGATCATACCCATAGAAGACCCTCAAGCAGCCATACCATGCCTATAGGCAAAACCTCCCACTCATTTAGTGAAGTAGCAGGACCTTTGAGGACTTATACCTTTGGGAGGTAGAGCTAGAATCCAATGGAAAGTGGGGAAAGTACTATTTCTTCAAATGAGATTCTGAGACATTACACAATGTCGATGAGCTACATCCAATATGGCAAAAAGCAAGATTGGATATGTACTTCAATGCTACGCTTCCCAAACCTAACTTCATGAGATGCTACTATTTCATCAACACCTTAACTCCCAACAAGAATCCCAAAGCATCAAGCACATTTGTGCTTCCATCTTTAACTAGGGGAAACAAATTGAAGCAATTTAAGTTGATTAATAACCTAGTATGCGATGCTCTGGATATGAGAGGGATGCACATACCCACGGAGAATGAGATTTTATTGCCAGAGAATATGAAGAATAGAAACCTTACAAAACTCAAAGATATGGTGGCCATGATGCATAATATTGTAGTTCACCTAAGAATGTGCATGCCGCACTTTCCCTTTCCTGCCGAAGACAGATTCACCACCCCACACAAGAAGGTATGGTTCAATTTGTATCTTGTAGAGACTCAGAACCTAAGGATTAACCTACCTCACCTGATTATTGATCACATCCATTTGGCACACAAACGATGGCCATGCAAGTCAATCTTGTATGGATGTTGTGCATTGATTAGGATCATTTATAGATATAAACGAATGACGCATGGAGATTCCTCACTCAGATATTCTACCCATCCGCGTGATTCCACTACATACTCTCTCTCTCTCTCTCTCTCTCTCTCTCTCTCTCTCTCTCTCTCTCTCTCTCTCTCTCTCTCTCTCTCTCTCTCTCTCTCTCTCTCTCTCTCTCTCTCTCTCTCTCTCTCTCTCTCTCTCTCTCTCTCTCTCTCTCTCTCTCTCTCTCTCTCTCTCTCTCTCTCTCTCTCTCTCTCTCTCTCTCTCTCTCTCTCTCTCTCTCTCTCTCTCTCTCTCTCTAGTTGCCAATAAAGAGATTAATCATGGCCTCTCACACGAGTGCCACTTGGCACTCATGTGAGTATCCTACTCTAAAAGTCTAAGAGATAGTTCACACCTCTAGCTCCAAATTTATAAAGGATACTCCACGTTATAGTTCATGTGCTTCAAACCATCTCTGGTCATGGCTAAAAACCTATCAACATGTAAATTAGGGACCCTCCATTTTGATTGAGAGATGGCATATATATCTTCTTCTTTTAATACATTTCTGGCTTAGTGTGGGATAAAACATCAATGTACAATGTCGCATACACCTCAAAAAAAATGAAGTTGCTAAAAGAAAGAATAGCTCTCTCATAGAGATGACAAGGTGTATGGTGAAAAGTCAAGCTTTACCACATAGCTTATAGCTTGAGGCTATTATGTACGAAGAATGTGTACTTAACAACTCTTAAGAGTTCCATGCTCCACCCTTTTGTCCAAGTCTACATTCATTCTCATGCAAGCACATTTATCCAACATGCAAAGGAATTCTCCTATACTCCATATAAACAAGGCCTCCCTTCGCTCCTCACAAGCCATTCACTCAAGCTCTTGGCAAGAGTGCTCACACTCTCCTCATGGAGTCTCCATGCTCATAGAGCATTGTATGTAATTCATCTCCTTTTTTAATTCATTTCATTATGTTTTCATATCTCTCATTTCTTCCTCCATAGCTTGTGTATTGTGTGGTTTCTAGTAGAGTGGGAATAGTTCTTTTTTATTTCAACGTGTTATCAGAGCATAGGTATTGCATTGATAGTATTTCCTTTTGAGTTTTGCTTTTATCACCTTCATTAGCATGCTTTACTCTTCATCCCTCCCTCACATTTTGCATGTTTCCTAATAAAAAGTGCCTTTCAGCACTACCTTCATTCTTCAAGATGCATGATTTTAGTCCTTTCTCTCATCATGTTCATCATTTTTAATATGTTAGTGCTTATGAGCACCATTTCATAAGGAATAAAAGTGTTTTTAACACTATTTTATTGAATAAATCATACAATTATCCCTTTCAAGCATAGCACAAAGGTTTTTCCCTACATGGATGTTGCCATTATTGTGAGACTATCTCCATGGACTTGTGTTGGACAGTGTTGCTGTTTTAAAACAAATGCAACTTGTTGAAGGCATTCAAAAGAAAAGAAAGCTTCTCATACAATGCAATGGCACTATGTGACCATTTTCAAAGGCAACTTTCGGCCAAGCATTCCAATAGTGATGTACTCCTAATGTACTCCTATGATCTAGCTTTTGTTCTCTACTCTCCATAGCCTTGGAACCTGTGCAATAGACTCTCTATACATCCTTAGTCCTCTGCCAAATTACTCACAACAGAACAAGGAACATCTCTTGCCCAATTACTCACAACAAAAAAAGGAACATCTCTTGCACTATGCAAAAGGGATAGAGATGTGATGATGGAGCAAGGCCCAATGGTGCAGCCGCTTAATCTTTGGCAGCTGCAAGTGTTGAAGGTAGGGAATAGCTATGGCGCAGGCATGTGATGGATGAGCTTGTCGAGCACTATGAGGGAAAACCATACGATAGAGAGAGAGAGAGCAAGAGAGAGAGAGAGAGATAGATAGATAGAGAGAGAGAGAGATAGATAGAGAGAGAGAGAGAGAGTGTGTGTGTGTGTGTGTGTGAAGATTTTTTGAGAAACAATCAAGGTGGGATGTTGAAGTTTGCACAATGGAAGACAAGAAAATAGTGTCTGGCAATATGATCTGGCAGCACTTTGTGCCATCAAAAAAGAAGAGCAAGTGCATGAGAGCTTCATCTCAGGTGAAGAGAGAACGGTTGTAGGACCTATAGCACTTAACCTTCTAAATGAATACACGATGTAAATTAGCTATGCCCGCTACCTCTTGAGCAATCCAAATGAACACTCTCTGAAAAGATCTAATGTTGGTTGTGGATGCTACCGAGCTAGTTTACCACTAGAGAGAGAAAAAGTGAACCACTCATGAGTAACCTTCTTTGACAGTGTTGTTATGCCATAGTGCATCGTACTTTCCAGTCTGGAGATATAACAAAGGTAGCAGATACATCTATTGTTCACGTATGTGCTTCAGTGCCTCAGAATAACTAAGAGAAATCAAGGTTAGAGGATGCTCAAACTGAAAAATACCAATTTGCATTGTTTATATGACGACAGTGATGCTACAACATTCTCTTTCATCGAGTGACAGGTGAACAATTGGTACATGCCAGATACAGCACTTTAAATATGGCTTCTCCAGCGTTGTTCTGCCCATATGCCACATATCTCCCATATTATTTGCAGGAGACTAGACTAATAGAATGGCTCAGGTATGACATAAGTGCTTATGAAATCACAAATCAGAGTTCCTATATATGCACACATACAAATAAGATTCAAAGTATCTTTTGTGCCATCAACCAATAAATCATTCTCATTATGTGTTTGACATAAGCGATATGTGCCATGAAGTGCCATTTGAAAAATAATGAATGATTGGAATAACAAATGAGTGGCTTGTAAAGTCTGCGTTCATTCTCATGCAAGCATATTTATCCCACATGCAAGGGAATTCTCCCAAAATCCATATAAGCAAGGCCTCCCTTCACTCGTCACAAGCCATTCACTCAAGCTCTTGGCAAGAATGCTCACACTCTTTCATTTCATTATGTTTTCATGTCTTTCATTTCTTCCTTCATAGCTTGTGTATTGTGTGGTTTCTAGAAGAGTAAGAATAGTTCTTTTTTATTTCAATAGCAAGTGGCTTGGCATAGTCACAAGCCATCTGTTGCTCATCATTGGTTGTCTAGCATATGCATAAGTGCCTGAACAACAATGCAGAAACTGGATCATAAAGTAGTGAAAGGTATTTTTGTTGGGTACAATTCTAAAAGAAAAGATGATCATCTATATCATCCAGATATTAAATGCATTTTGGTTAGCAAAGATGTTTTTATGGAAGATGCAATTCAGCCATTACTTTCATGTACCAACGAGACATTAGTTAGCTCTAAAGATGTGCATGACACTTTGTTATCTCTTTTTACAGGTGGACAATTAAGTGTCGGTTTAAGTATTGGTTGAAACAAACCAATTTCTTATCCTTTAAAGGTTCCACATGATGATGATGCAGATCATTCCACTTCTAATAAACATTTACATGATGAATTTGTTGATAAGAGGACTGACATAGAAGAGGCTAAAATTATGCCTAAATAGTTGGTGAAAACTTTAAGAGATAGCAAATTAGATGCATCCTTATCATATTATGCCCATTCAACTCTCACACTCCTTCCTTTGCATCAAAATGCTATGCAATGGCTTCCTCTAGTCTTTGTGATAAGAAGGAGCTTGTTTCTTTTGATGAAGCACAAAATTTTAAAAAATAGATGGCTCTTATGCAATCAAAATATCATGCTATAATAAAGAATGGTACTTGTTCTTTGTGTGACTTGCCTCCAGAAAAAAAATGCCATTGGCAATAAATGTGTATACAAGTTGTGTATACAAGTTGTGTATACAAGTTGTGTATACAAGTTGAAATATAAACATGATGAAATAGTTGACAAGTATAAGGTGATAACTTACATATAGAAGTGTATATATTTCAACCCCATGGCTTTATGCCAAAAGCAGCATGAAAAAAAACTGTGCATATTGAAAATTCATTATATGGTTTGAAGCAAGCACAATGTGCTTGGTATGAAAAAATACATGCCTACTTGATTGCACATGGTTTTGAGAACATTCCAACTAAGAGGACCTTATATGTTTAGCATGCAGATGTACTTTTGATCATTGTTGTCTATGTTGATGACATGTTTTTTTTTAATAAAAGGGAAGTTTGCCCTTAGCCTACTCTCCCAGACTTGTATTAAATAAAGGAAAAGAAAAGTACACGTGAAGGGGACTAATGCCCACGGGACCCCCCAAGTCCCATTGAGCAGGGGTAGATCTTACAAAGTTGAGATGGCATTACAAAGAAGGTTAATCACCCTCTCATCACCCTTATGTGGGGCCCACTTGGGTTTAAGCTTGTTGTTGATTAGGAGAAGCACTTTATGATGCCTGAAAGGGGGGATTTCTTACAGTTGGTGATTCTTTTACCGAGGAGGAACAATGATTCCTCAATCGACCACTCTTTGGGAGTCTCACTAGACCTAACGAGAAGCATATTGCTAAATTTAATGACATGTTGCTCACTAGTCCTAACGAGAAGCATATTGCTGAATTTAATTTGCATGCCTCTTTTGAGATGTCAGATTTGAGGCATTTGCATCATTATTTGGGATTCAAATTATGCAAGTTGATGGAGTATAGGTTTGTGTCAAACAAAATATATTGACATACTATTGCAATGTTTTGGCCTTGAAGATTGCAAACATATTGCTACTCCCATGGAAACAAGTTTACAGTTGAGTCTTCATGATGTTGGAGATGCATTTGATATTGTTCTCTATAAGTAGGTTGTTGGATGCTTGATTTACTTGTGCATGACGCGGTCTAATATTCAATTTGTTCCCTCTTAGATGATCAGGTTTAAGCATTGATTAGGTGTCAAGTATTGGCAGTTAGTTAAGCGCATCGTGGTACCTGACTACTTGGATTGTTTTATCCCAAGGGCGGATCATTACCGCCAGATTTACATGCTTTTACTAACTGAGATTGGGCTCGTTTCTATGACACTCATGTGTCCACCATGCTGGTAGCTCATGCATAACTTGGTTGAGCAAGAAGCAACCTACTGTGGCCAGTTCTAGTTATGAGGTTGAGTATAGGCGAGCCTTCACAACGACCGTTGAGTGTGTGTGGCTCATATGCCGTTTGGTTGATTTGGGTGTCGGTCAATCTTCTACTATCACCATTTTCATTGATAGTCAAAGTCCATTGGTAGTTGCGAGGAACCCTGTGTTCCATGCTCACACGAAGCATATTGAGGTGCACTATCATTATGTCAAGTAGAGGTTCTCTACTACAGAGATCAATTTGCCTTATGTGCCCATGCAAGATAATAAAGGCTCTTCCTAGGGAGAATTTTGAAGTTCTTTGCAAAGCTTTGGGTTTACGTCATTTTGTGGATTGGTCATCCACATAGCTTGGCACTTCCTTATATATGAGTGCAAGCTCCTTTTTCATTGCATCACTCCCAAAGGGGATTTGTGGGTATACTTTGGTAGTGATATGTGTGGACACACTTAAGACCATCGAGGCACTTTTTCCCCTCTCTAGGAGGTTTTTTCCCCTCAGCTTGTATATAGACCTATAACCCTAATGGGAAACTTATCTTTGTATATTTTTCACTTGGTAATACATTCTATATTGTGTTGTGCTCCAAGCTTCTAATTCTTCCTTGTGTTATTCATATGCTTCCACAGACCTCGAACTCCAATAATAAGTATCAAAAGATATGCTTAATCAAATATCAACTCTTGAAACTTGGGCTATGCATAAATATTCTCATCTGAGAGACAATAAATTGAATATGAGGCCATGCAATGCATACATTAATAAGGCATACAATAGCTTGTTATAGAGTCCAAGATCAAATGCATCTCTAATATCATGAAGACTCCATTGTTAACGTTTTTTCATGGAGTGGTAATAGATTTATAGTCACCAAGGCAAAAACACTACAACAAAATTTCAATCTATTTAGTTTGACACAAAGCCATGCCGCATCAACTTACACAGAGAAATGCCACATCAACTTGTGTGAATTGAATGCCTAAATAATGATGCAAATGACACAAATCCAACATTTCAATAGATGCATGCAAATTAACTTTAAATAAAGTGTGTTCCCTTAGGACTAGTGAGTAGCATATCATCTACATAAAAGATAGAGATAAGAAGTACATCATTTTCATGCTTTACATACAAGGTGCTTTTAGTTGGACTATTTTGAAATTCATGTGCTAATAAGTAGGTAAGTATCCTCTCACACCAAGCATGTGGTGCTTCCTTTAATCCATACAATGCCTTCTTTAACTTTCACACTTTCTTTTTATAGCCTCCCTACACAAAACCATAGGACCAAAGAAAATATACTTCTTCAATGTTAGTCCCCATTTAAGACTATAGTTTTGATTCCCAACTAATGTACATTTTGAGCATTGTGGCCTACAGGTGCACAAATGCTAAAAACAATTGTCATATGGCACTTAGGTGCAAAGGTCTCATCAAAATCAATCCCTTTTCTTGGGCATAACCTTTATCCACTAGCCTAGCCTTATAGTGATAATCAACATTATCATCAAGCTTGCATTTCAACATATAGATCCATTTAGTTCCAATGGCCTTCTTGCCAAGGATCAAGTCACACAAACAACAAGACCCATTACTCATAATAACATCATATTAAATTCCATAGAAAACATCCAATTTTTTAAATTTTGTGTTTGATCAAAGGAAATAGGCTCATTCTCATTCAAATGCTAGAGGTATTCATTGCATAAAAATAAAAATCAAAAGAAGCCCCATTGAAGCCCAAGCAAGTACGATAAGGTAAAAGTGCATCTAATTTACTATTCTTAATGCTAGTGCCAACAATTTTTGCACAGATCTTGCCAACAATATCTGCTCTCTCATCAAGTGCGTCATGAATATCTACATAAAAATTGAAATGATATGTGTTCTCATTCAAAACCTGCATAGGCTAAGAATTTTCCTCATTAGAAGATACATTTAATTGCCCTTCGATGAAAAGAGAAATAATGCATTCTACACATTCTTTGAGCTCATTGATGTCCCCTTGATACATGAAAATAAAGGTTGCACAACGTCCTCACAAAAACTACATCATGGCTGACCATAATGATTCTAGTTTGTGGATGATATAGGCAATAATGTTCGATCTCATAATTGTACCCAAAGAGAATACATTTCATAGCCTTATCATCCAATTATTGCATTCTTACTCAAGCACTATTGCATATTCTAGACAAACAAAACATGTAGATGATCAAAAAATGGCTTGCAACCGGCAAAGATTCATAAATGGTTGTAGGCTATGATGTTTTATAGGACACATATTAAGTACATTTGTAGCACACTTTATGACCTCAAGCCATAAAGTGTGAGGTAAAACATGAATTTTGACCAAACACCTTGCCACTTCCATGAGAATTGTTTTTCCCTCTCAATAACACCATTTTGTTGTGGTGTATATGGCACTATATGCACATGCTTTATCCCATGCTCAACTAGAAATACGTTGAATTCAAACAACATATACTTCCTCCCAAGATCATAATGGAGGGTGCCCATTTTATATGTTGATTTGTTTTTAGCCATAACGAGGAACTTTTTGAAGCACATAAATACTATAAACTTTGAATTTAATGGATATATACATGCATACCTATAAAATCCATCAATAAAAGACATAACATAAGATAATTACCAAAAATGGTGTCTACACAAGACCACACGTATCACTGAAAAGAAGCTATAATTTTTGTTCAACTCTTATTCCGAGAATGATGAATGTTGCATCTTACCCTAAATGAAATGCTCACACATATGTTTGGATGGATCCTCAAGTTTAGGCAAAGAGAATATGGTGAAAATTGTTAGTATATGACCAATGTATAGCCCTCATGATTATATGTACTAATGCACATTTTGTAATGCCCCCATTATGAGGAGAAGCCAATCTTGCATTACCCAATTGATGGGAATCCCAACATGAATGTTAGATGAAGGTCAAATTGGACCATCTAAGGTATTGCAAGGAAAGGGAGTTATCAAGGTCCCCAATTGTGGAATTCGGGGAAGCGATGAGAAGCCCCACCAAGGAGGTCCGAGGGCTAGTGGTCCACCTAATTGGGGGGTTCTGATGGGTCAACGGTCCCTTGTGGGGGTCCGGGGATAGCATGCCATGTCTAGCCATCAACGGAAGGCCAGACCTCTCCATTAGACTACATATACATGATTTTTGCACTACCCCAATCATTGAATTGAACTAGCATACCTCTACCTTGTAACTCCCTATCTAGAGTTGTCTAGATCAACATTTAATAAGCTCTATCTTGAGAGTGAAGTAGACAACACCATCATCTTTGTACTTGTTATTAGTAGTAATTTTTTTGTTATTCTATTATATTTTTTATCTTCTCTACTATTTCCTCTGTTCTCTTGTGTGATTACTTTCTGACATGGTATCAAAGTTGTTAGGTATATATTAGTAGAGAGAAGTACTTCCTAAACTTGCAAGTATATTTGTATTATCACCATAGTTCGTGAGTGATGGCTTCATATTCTGGTGTTGGTGAATCTACTAACCTTATTGTTTCACCAATTCACATTCATTCACATGCATGCACTAAAGAGCAGCTTGGTGGAAATTTGCAATAAAACAGAGACTAACTCTTCAAATTATAAGGCATTTGGATTGCCTTCCATCATCAATCGAAGAGTAGAAGCAAAATTCTGATATGAATCTAGAAGACCATTAAGAACAGTCAACATAAGTGAACTATCTGGCAAGACTTCATTGGTAGAAATCAACTGCTCCAAATCTTTGATCTTTTTCATGAAAATTTCCGTAGAATCTCATTCATTCATATGCTCAGTCTCCAACTATTTTTCGAGTTAAGCAACAGGAACCTCATTTCTTGCCTAGTACCAAGTGTAGTAGGATGTTTTTCAACACCTTGCACAATATTTCACAACCCTTTTGTTACCAATACATGATGCCCTCATATATGCCCACAACAGGTAGCTAGTACCATCTAACTTATGCTCAACAACCAACATACAAAATACATCATTGCTTTCAGCTATGGCGAGTGACTAAATAGCATGATGCAAAAAAATGATTATATTTCAAAAAGTTGAACAAAACACCCTATCAAGCTCTACTAAACATGTATCAAACTTTGAGATGCTTGTACTAGCGAATCCAAACCTGTATATATGTTTGGCACAAAAGGACAAAATTTCCTTCACAATCGTTGTGATAGTGTTTTTGAAGGCCGAAACGAGCTTATATCAAAATTTTGATGCCATACGGTGAAGCTGTTTTGAACTCCTAATCGCCTTGAGTATGATCACTAATTTTGGTGTGATTCTGAGATTGTGACAGAAGGGGTGTCGATGATGCCCTAGATGAAATGCCAACCTGCTCTAATACCCATTGTTGGAGTTTTGAGGTATGCAAAAGCACATGAACAACACAAGAAAGAAGAAGAAGAAGCTTGGAGCACAACACAATACAAAATGTATTACCAAGTGAATATACAAAGATAAGTCACTTGGGAATATATACAAGGCGAGGGGGGAAAAACCTCCTAAAGAGGAAAAAACTTCCTCGGCGATCTTAAGTGTGTTCACACACATCACTATCAAATATATCAACAGTAATAATCAAATGTATCAACAGTAATATTTGACTTTTAAACTTACTGATGAAATGAGCCATAATGTTTGGTATACTTTTCGATAAATTCTCTTATCTATTGTTAATAACCCCTCATCAAACCATAAAATCTTCTACATATTTAAATTTCAAGACTATCTCATAGGAAACTGTGTGCATTGGGACTTATGTAACCACTTTAGACTATCATTACTAATTTCTAAATTCGCAAGTGTTACATTCGCTTGTTTGGATCCCCAAGCAACGAAAATGGATGCTTTCCTCCCGTAATTGATATACCCTTATACACATGTTCCTCACCATATATCTCCTTGATATTCCACTATATAGGTGGGCTTCTACTCATTATGTTTCACATGGGTCTTATCCTTTTGAGTATTATGAGTGGTTCTTTTATTGTCAATATTTCAAAGCCCTAGCAACTAGGATCTCTTAGCTACCTTTTTCTCTGGAGCCTTTACTATTGGTTTAGATATTCTCTTGTGAAATTAATTGTCTCATAAGATTATATTTACTTCATGCGTGATCCTTACCCTTTTTGCTCCTCAAACTTCCATAATTTCACAATTTTATAATTTATAATGGAAACCCAACTTTAGTATTGTTTGATTCTTTCAATGGAGGCAACATATCGATGGGAAAACCCATTTTGAATTTTGAGTTTAGGATCTCATATGCCACCTCTCTTTGGTTTTTAAGAGATAGCAAATGCGGTATTACCATTTGTTCTACATTTGGAATCAATATGATGATAGAATATTAAGTCTCATATAGAGGTTTTTTTATAAAACTTATATGCCAATCATATCTATAATGCACTCTAGATTTCACCTCAAGCATGGGATCTTCTCAAGGATGTACTTGTTTTACTAAATGCACCATGAGGAAACTCGCATGTCAAAATACTTACCTTTCATGATCTTCACTAAGGGAGACTCTTAAGTTCAACCTTGCCATTGGCTTTATTTTTTAAAAATTTGTTATTTTCTTATGTTCGTAGAAATGCAAATGGTTTTACTACATGTCGTGATGATGGACATATATCCAAGATTTTGCAAAAATAGTTTCCCATTTGAAAAAAAAAACGTTGAAGTTTTTTTTTTAACTTCCATTTGTATATTCCTTAAATTCTCTAAGTGAAAAGGACACCTATACGCATGTTCCTATCCCAAAAAAATATTCTTCTAAAGTCCCCTAATTGAAGAAACTTGTAGTTCCAAAAGCTTACTACCAATTCATTAGAAAAGGGCATTGAGAAATCTGCTCTAATAGATTCAATCAATCCTAATTCAAGATTTGAGAACCTATTAAAAAAATCATCAAAATTATGTACCTAGAAGTCAACTTCTCAAAGCTCACAAGAGTGGCAATCCCTCATAAAACTCTCTGCCAGATTCCAGTTCCTGAAACTGACATCTTTCAAATGTCAAGTCAGACTTAAAACAGAAAAATAAATAAACAATAAAGTCAAAGATTCTGAATCGTCTAGCTCGTCGGCTGAGAGACCCAGTCAAAGATTCTGAATCATCTAGCTCATCAGGTGAGAGACTAGTGTGGAACCTTGTGAGATGCCTCCTAAATCATCCTCCATTCTGCAGCACTAGCTATACGCCCTTCTTTGTACCACTTCCTGATAAACAGTACATAGCAGATCCCCAGTCTTCAAGATGTCAGGTGGCTATCCCACTGTCCTCATTGCTCAACCATCACAGTTTTTCATTACCTCCTTACCAATTCCACTGAATATTAGTATTCTATTTTCTTTCATCTAACCATGATTCTCAGCTTTAGGTCATTCCGGACATTTAAAGACATTCCTACATCATTTCTTTTTCTTTTTCCTTCATCCCGAGAGCAAATATCCACAAAAGACTTTCTGAAACATTCTTAAAAAGTGATACAACTTTTCTGATCAGATCCACCATGATGCATCCTTTAATCTTGAAGTTCACTCTGGTCTTTCAAAGACATTACACATTTCATCTTTTCATCCCACAGGGTGATATCCACAAAGCCTTTCCAAAACATTCTGAAACTCTCGATTTAAAATACAACTAAAGCCAAGATTCTAAGGGCAAAGTGCAATATAACGAACATTGTTGGACATGAGATGCACAAACTCTCACATCTCTGCTCTATATATACATTAACTTATTAGAAATCCACAATACCAACTATATCCCATGCCACGACACACAATGATCTAGACGCCACTTAATTGTAGAATTAAGCAATCTAGATATCAGCCAGCCTATGCAATGAAAGTCAATTAAAAGTGAGGCGAAGCTGGACTTGCCAGCTGTTATCTGCTACTGTCAGTGACAGGAAACATAATGAAAACCTTATGCACATCAATAAAATGATATCCTCTACTTCCAATACAAATATACATAAGCATACAAGTCTATACACAGAAAGAGCTCTGTTCATCTTCAGCGTCTAGGAAGAGCAGCCATCCAGAGATTCAAAGCTAAGCTTTATGGTTTCATCAGATACAGATCTGATCAAGATTACTATGTGCAGGGAGTACAGTGTGTTCATTGTGAATTTTAAACTCTGTTACATAGGTTGACAGAGAGTTGAACTAAGATATGACTCTCAAGTTTTTCCTGGCATTCAGTTCCAGCTGTTTTGCTTTTGGCATAAGCTACACCACTGTCATGAACCTTTAAATCTCAGCCAAAAAAAATACATTAGCAAGACTGAGCTCTACGAAGAACACATTTTCTCACACGACCTGTGAAATTTGTATCTGGTAGGTGAATCTCCAGAGTCTGCAATTCACACCATTGATGTTTCAGTTGATTTGTTCTTATTTTGTATTAAGATAAGCAAGATTCCCTATTAAAGAACACAACAAATCAACAAAATATACAACTCATTCACGATACCTCACCATAAACAAACAAGGGTAGCAGAGAACCCACAAATCAACACAAACTAAAACTTTCAACATCAAGCATCTTGGAGTGGACATCCCACTTAAACATGAAACTCTCATGCTTGTAAAATTTACCACCTAGACAAAAGCTTCCTGTGTTGGAGATAGCATCCTCCAAGACAAGCACTGTAGCCAACCTTGATGAAGAAGATGGCACCATACTCGAAGATGGATATGCCTCAAGCGTATGAGAATATACACACACTAGCATACAGCAAATGACTTCCCTGAACCTAAGAATAAGTAGAAAAGTTGATGAACAGCACAAGCTTCAAGAAAATGTCCGGCAAAAGAGGTCGGGGGTGGAAGAAAAGGGGGGGGGGGGGGGGAGGGAACTTGAGGTGAAAAAAGTTTTGCACTACAAAGTTTCAAAAACTGACTAGGACCACATGTCCAAATGAAATTCACACAACATACTTTTCACAACCCAGAAAGCTAAAAAACTAAATACATCTAATTCAAAAAGCTAACTAAAAACACATATTTTTTCTTCTCTGGAATTTTCTGTTACACTTATGTGTTCCTCGAGTAGCTTTGATGTGAACCTTTTCCCTATACATGGGCACTTTTTACTCTAGTGCTCGCTAGAGGTTTTTTCCCCATGTAACCACATACTTGATATTCTCATATGTGGTGGTACTTTGTACTTAGAGATATTATTTAGCTCTTACTTCAGTTCAGTTCATCGATCAATAGAGAGAGCTATTCCAGCCATCGTCTTCTCCGTGTGTCTTGCTGCGTTTGTGCTCTTTATGTGTGCTTCTCGTGTGTCTCTCGCACTTCTACACACACCCAACAGTGGTATCAGAGCAGGTTCAGCTTCTTCTCAAGTTTCGGTTTTTCGCGTCGCGGCGCGCGCGCACTTTAACAGTGCAAATCGACTTTAGAGCATAGAAGTGTGAATTTCAGCAGCCCGGAAACATTTCCGGCAGGCGCGCTGGAGTTTTACCCCCATTTCGAAGCCATTCGTGTAGTCAGAATCGCCATGAGAGTGACGGTTTGTGAGTTGAAATTTCAGCACTCATTTCAGTTTTCATCGAAGTGAAGATTTTGTCACATTATTGTTCCTTAGTGAAATGGCGGGCAGCAATGACTTGTTTGGCATGCTTCAAACTGAAGATAAGCTTGATGGGACAAACTATCCGATGTGGTCTTACATGATGAAGCACGTTCTTGTTGCAAAACAACTTTGGAACATAGTGGCAGATGTAGATCGAAGACCGGCAGGTGCTTCTACTTCACAGTCTACTGTCACAGATGGAGCTTCTTCTTCGAGTACAGTGGTTTCTCCTTCTCCACCTACACAGGAGTAGCTTAGATGGGATGGAAAAGATGCTCAAGCTCATGCTTTCATTGCGCTTTCAATGAAGCGTCATATAGTTCCACACATTCGGTCATGTTCTACATCACGACAGGCATGGCACACTCTTGCTTCTTTGTATGCCGTGCGTAATGAAGCACGTGTTGCATACTTGAGGAAGCAACTTGAGGATGTATGTATGGCTGAAAACGAGTCAGTGTATGTGTACGTGACACGCATCAAGGACTTGAAAGAGCAATTGGCAAACATAGATGAGATCATTCCGGATGCATCACTCATTTCTACATTGTTGAAAGGATTACCGGAATCCTTTCAAAGCTTTGCTACTACACTCCGTTTGGTTGCAAAAGGAAATCCTAATATGTATGCATTTGATGAGGTTGTGTCTCTTCTTTTGCAAGAAGAGCAATCTAGAGTGAATAGGAGTGGTTTGATTGAGGGAACGCAAGCACTTGCTATCTCACAAAAGGGGAAAAGCAAGTATGGTTCAGCTTTTGGTTCATCAAAACCAAAGCCTCAAGCTTCCTCTTCCACTCATTCCTCTAATGATGGTGATTTGCAAAAGAAGAAGAGATGCAAATATTGCCGGAAGGCTGGTCATACTATTTATGAGTGTAGAAAGCTTGCTAAACGCAATGAAAAGAAGAAGGAATCCGGCATGTCTATTGCTGAAAATTCAGCAAATGCAAAGAATGATGAAGCTAACATGGCTCAAGATTTTTGGGCATTTGTTGTTACATGTCATTATGATGCTTCTTTACATTCTAAGTGCATGGTTGTGAGTGAGGCTTATTCGGATTGGTTCTTTGATAGTGGTGCTTCAAAGCACATACCATCATGCAAAAGATTTTTTGCCTCTTTGAAAGATGCACCTAAAGGAGGACACGTGGTGTGTGCAAACAATGCCTCTTATCCTATCATTGGAGTAGGAGAAATTGAGCTTACGGCTGCAAATGGAGGTATGATTCTCTTGAAAAATGCATTGTATGTGCCCGATATCAAGAAGAACTTAATTTCAGTTCCGTTGATTGCCAAAGCAGGACTTCATGTACACTTTGTTGATCATAAGTGTATGGTTCATGATTTCAATGGCGATGTTATCGTGATGTCCGGTACATTATGTAATGGTTTGTATCGCATGGATACATACAAGAGGGCTTCCTCGAATGCCTTAGTTGCTCATACTTCTTCCATGGTTGAAATGGAGCTTTGGCATGCTCGTTTTGGTCATTTAAACTTCAACAGTTTGCTCTACTTACAAAAGAAGGACATGGTTATTGGCTTGCCTACACTCGAGTCCATTGAAAAGCATGCATGTGAAGGTTGCATTCTTGGAAAAATGCATCGTGCTTCTTTTCCAAAAGATAGTCACACACACACTACAAGAAAATTGCAACTTGTTCATAGTGATGTATGTGGTCCCGTCAAGACTCCATCTTTTGGGAAGCATGTATATTTTGTTACCTTCATTGATGATGCTACTCGCCATACATGGGTGTATCCTATGAAAGCAAAGAATGAGGTATTTTCTTGCTTCAAAGCATTTTTAGGTATGGCTGAAAATTTTTCTTCACAAAAGCTTTTGACTCTACGCACGGATCGTGGTGGTGAATACATGTCACATGAGTTTAATGCTTTTCTTCGTGAAAGAGGTATTTCACACCAATGTACGGTGCCATATACACCTCAACAAAATGGTGTTGCCGAGCGTAAAAATAGAACTCTACTTGAAATGGCACGATGTATGCTTAAAGGAAAGAATCTTCCTCATAAATTTTGGATGGAAGCGGTCATGTGTGCAAATTATGTGTTGAATCGCTTCCCTACAAAAGCATTGAGAGTCATCACTCCTTGTGAGGCTTGGAATGGTCATAAGCCTATCGTTAGTCATATGCGTGTGTTTGGTTGTTTGGCATATGCTCTTGTGCAATCACAACAACATCACAAACTTGATGACAAGGCAAAAAAATGTATATTTGTTGGTTATAGTGCTGAAAGTAAGGGATATCGGTTGTACCATCCATTGACGAACACAATTATTGTGAGTCGAGATCTGGTATTTGCTGAAAATTCAGTTTTCCCTCTACTTGAATGCAAAAAACTGCCAACAGTTAGCTCACAAGATGTGTTCGATACACTCATGCCTTTGTTCCAAAATGGTGCCCTTGACTATGGCCATGTAGACCAGCCAACTGAGGTTCAAAGGGCTGAAAAATTCCAGCCAAATAGGGCTGAAAATGCAGAGAATTTCCAGCCAAACATGGCTGAAAAAATTCAGCCAAAAATTGCCAAAACTGTTGGAAATTTTCAGCCACATATGGCTGAACATTTGCGTCCAAATATGGCTGAAACTGAGCACGAAATTCAGCCAACGCATGATGTACATATTGAAGATGTTTTACATAATGAA